>CM033271.1:29127769-29378877 GCA_019343175.1 Oedothorax gibbosus
TAGGTTGAGTAATGTTGGAGGTGGACTATAATCTCTTCCTATAACTGAACAGTTTAACACTTAACTTACAGAAAACACAATTTTTTGAATCACCACAAATAAAAATGTGCATAATGTATTTGTATAGGATAACATATTCGTTAAACTCAACTCAAACTTTCACTAAGAATTAGAGTAACGAAATCGCGAAATTTGTAGTTCGAGCTTTGCCCAACATTTGGAGTTATAAAAACGAAAAATTTGGTTCAACCTCTCTCACCAACTAATGGAGAAACGAAAACGCGAAATTTGGTTCCACCTTTCAACAAAAGTTGGTGTTTGTGGTCGCACCAATAAATATAGTGAAATGTAGTACCAAATTTTGGTTGCAGCTAAATGGGAACCAATATATTTTTTTTCAACATCGAACCAAATTTTTAACAGTGTAAGACGCGAGACACAAAAGGGGTGAAAAATAAAAAATTATCGAGCAAAATATGGTTAAAAACAAAACACGTAAGGAGCAACAACATCTTCCCGAACAATTTGTAATAAGGTCGACTCAGCTGCATCTTCCCTTATCCCTTCCCTCTCGAGGAAAACCTTAGACGACAAAAATTAATTTCAAACGTAGGGGAAAATTACTTAAATATTAATCACACAATATTTCTAATCACACCTTTTTCAAACAGATTTCCGTCGCGCAATTCCATATATGAATCACTAAACGTAAAATAGGTCAAGTACATAGAGACATTTCCTTACACGCTTCTTTCTTCAATAAAATGTCGAAAGGAAAAAACGTATAGGGAAATTCTCCAACGGACATGACCCTCTTTTTTTCATTCAACCATTCATATAGTACTAAAGCGGGAAAGTGGGGTATTGAGGATAAAAGATGCGAGATGCTGCAGGATGATTGTATCGGTGTTTTTTTTTTCTGTCCGGAAATTTTAGAGATTGATTTATAATGTGGAGATCGGGTTTCCTTTTAACATAAGGATACTTCTTGGTTGTATTGTAGTGATATTTGTATGGTACTTGAAATAGTAAAGTTTCCTTCACGGAAAGTACTTAAGGGATTTCTTCCTTTGGCTGTTAATATTTCTTTGTAGAATAAATATTGCGCAATAACTGTTTCCTGGACAGTACTTTCGTCCTTTAAATGCTGATTCTCTTTACTTATATGGTTCTCATGGTAACTAAAGTTGGTCAAAGGTTGCATTAAATAAAAACTAATTGAAGAGCTTAGTGGAAGAACGCGCTAAGTGACATTTTTGAAAAAAGTTGAGATTTCTGTGTCAATAAACATGTTACTCCCTTCTTTAATAATAAAAAGATTTCCCGTTTCATAAACTTTAAGTTGTGCCCATTTTTTACCTTTTGTAAGTGCAGATTTTAACGTATCTAAGTGCAAAAGAAAAACTTTAAAGCTAATTTTTTCGTTTTCAGCTTTTTGTCACTTAGCACGTTCTTCTACTAAGCTCTTCAATTATTTAGTAAACAGAAATAAGTATTGCAGAAATGGAAATCGGTATTGTTACAGGTAGTATTGTTTCAAACGTCAGAGTAGTTTAAATAAGAAATTTGTCCAATTTTTTTTTGTTTAAGCTGTCTTGAAAAAAAAAACTCTTGTCTAAAGGTCTTTAAAAATTAACAACTAATTTTAAAACCCTTATTTCGAAACTGTACTAAGAATTTATAGAGCAATTCTTATTGTATTTTTTTAAATCATTATACATTTTTTACGTATAATAACCAATAATCGGATAATAATTACTTAATTTCGGAACACGCCCTATGCGTTTCGAACTTAAGATCACGACTTCAAGACATTCTCGCTCTATATTGCATAAGCTTTCAAAATCCGACACTACCGGTTGTAATAATTTGTCCGGCTTGGGCAGTTTGTTGTAGCTAGTTGCCATGCCGACGCATACAATTTACAAAAAAAATGTAACTCACTACATGATGAAAATCTTTTTAGGTAGGTACTTGAATGCAATTTTCAAGGCTCCTACGATACTTTCTTTACATAATCGTCCTTGCTCTTGCCGTACACCATTTTGCAATATCAGTCCGGTGACATTAAGGAATAAGACCTTCGAATCATGCTGATTAGGGCTGCCTGATAATGGGGCTCTTGGGCAAACAATCGCTCACAAGTGTGCGGGTTATGCCGCGAAAAGCAATTAGTATAGCTGTGTTTTTAAATTCATTTTCTGTGATTTAATACGATAAGAGTGCGTTTTTCATGCAAAATATGGTATTACTTAGTAATGTGCTTAAGGTACACTCGTACAGGGCCTCGCGCTTCGGGAGGGAAATAGTAAAAAAAAATATATATCGATAGAAATATGTATTTGTCGTTTCCAATGTCCCATAAATTAGTTTTTTTCCGAAAAAAATATTTCTGACTTCCAAACGATGTTTCTATACAAATGTTTTATAATACGACAAAAGAAAATATTTCTTTTCACTCTTAGTAAGCAGAAAGTAGATCCACAATATTACTTAAAGCAAATTTTAAAAAAAATCTTTGAAAACAGCTTTTAGCATATAGGATCTTCAAAAATTAGTAAAAGTTAAAACCAATGGGAAACATGGCACTTAGGGAAGCTATAGCAATCGGAATTTTTTTATTGTGCAATTATAATACTATTACGGCATATAAGCATGAGACAGCTAAGTATCCCTTATGTAATATAACAGGATGAGTTTCACATTTTTATTTAATTTAGATGTATGATAAAAAAGTGTTTGTATTTTGCTCGGGCGTCATTCAATTGAAATATCTTGCTTGCAATGATTTATTGAGTAATAAATATAAAAAAAATATATTGATTATCTGCAATTAATCCTGATATTGTTAAGTCATTTCGACTTTATGAACCCTTAAATGTTAATAGACTTCATATACCTACTACTCCTACGTCACTAGCGTTTGATGTCACTAACTTTTCATATAATACAAAGAACACATTACAACATTTATCGGCTGCAACCCCTCCATAGTTACACCATTTGTAACGACTTTGTGGAAACGTAATTAAAATGCACACGCTAGTTGAATGCATCATTTAAATTATCTTACTCTAAGGTACTGAAGTGATGATGAAATTAGCGGTTAAATTGACATACGTTAAACCAGTTTTACTTGTGCGATTTTTTACATTTCCGTTGCCTTAATAAGTAATTCACCGAAATTTCAATTAAATCGTAACTGTAAAACGGAGTCAAGTCCACAGAGAGATTTCCGTACAAACTTATTTTTTGACTACAATGTTGAAAGGAAGAAGTGTGGTGGGGAATTTTCCAATTTTCCTCTTTTTTACATTTAGCGAATTGATTTTTACCCCTTACATTTGTTGAGCTTATCTTTATAGTTCTTCCGAATTTGTATTGAATTGAATTTCCATTTTTGTCAAGTAGTTTTAAAAGTCAATGGAGTGTAATTAGTATTTTAGAGGGGGGTGTCTATCCGTAAGCTAAAAATCGGTATTCTTTTACGTTTATGCGTAATGTACTGTGCATAATGTTAGGAATCAATATTTTGAACTTATCCATCGTTTAAACATCAATCTTGACCATATAAGTATATAACTAAATATTTTTTGAAAATTGAAGAGCTTAGTGGAAGAACGTGCTAAGTGACATTTTTGAAAAACTTGAGATTTTTGTGTCAATGCACACATTACTAACTTCTTTAACGATAACAAGTTTCCCCTTTTTCATAAACTTTAAGTTAAGTATATTTTTTACCTATTGTAAGTGCTGTTTTTAACGTATCCAAGGGCAAACGAAGAACTTTAAAGCTCATTTTCTCGTTTTCACCTTTATGTCACTTAGCACGTTCTTCCACTAAGCTCTTCAATTGTGCAGATGCATCCGCTTAATTCACGTATTTTATGCACACCGCATTACGTCGGGTTCTGGTCATTTAATGATTTTCCATCCCCACGGACTAGACATGCATAACTTTCGTTCGATAATATCGTACGACTTTTCCCAGTCTCAAGAATATAAGATACGAAGAATACTATTTGTCCTTGACATGTGACTGTCTGCGTCAGTTTAAGCAACGTTTGAGCTCATGATAATGGGGACCTTTCTAACAAGCAGATGGTTTTTAATAAGATACCGATTAATGGCCATCTTCAAGGCTGTTTAAATTCGGTCTTCAAATTGCTCTGAACATAAATTGATATTTTATCTGCCTCGTAAAATTCTTATCCACGAAATCAACGTGCGTAATATGAATCAGGGAAAAATTAATAAAAAGCGAAAAGGAAGAAAAAAGGAAAAGAAATTACATAATTATTTGGAAAATTTAACAGTTTAACTCATTGAGGTAAGTCTAACATTATAAAACTTACTTTTCTATTCCCGTAATATTTGTGTTGAATCCTTTCTTATATTTAATAGTAACCTAACAAGCGTTACATTAAATTTACTCATTTTATAACTGCCTGTATTAAACTATAACGATAGTGTTTTCAAATCAATCCCAGTTTCTTGTTTAATATTCGATTTTTTTTATTTACTAGACTTTGTTGTTGCTGAAATTTTTTTTCAAGTTAAAAAAATTGATCCAAATATTTAATGATAAATATTTTTGAAATATAAAGTGAAAAGATTAATATCACCAATAGCCGATCGAAAGTTTTATTATCGTATTGTATTTTTTTTTTGCCATATAAACAATTGTGTAAGGTCTACCTTCATATTGAAGCATTTCATCTATTTCGTAAAAAAATAACGATTTTCCCCCATCGAAAACAATAAACATCTTTTGTAACAAATGGTAGCACCCTTTAGAAGGTCGATTTGTGAAAAAAATCGCCTAAAAATGGGTCGATCAGCTCCCACAAAATCACACATTCGGCTTTCATCACATTTTCTCCTTCATCTAGTGTTATAATGGAAGGTCCCGAAAGAACGTCCAATGCGGATGTTAAAAAATTAAGAGAAATGTTATTTTTGACATGTTCTTTTTTCAGGGATGATGAGGTTCGGAGGATGAGAGGTGAAGATTTTCAGAGGTTCTTGTTTTGACAGGGATTGCTCAGGAGATGATGATTATATTTGGGCGTGCTGGAGTTACTTTTGTTCCGAGTTTTTTTTGTAAATAAAAATTTGAATTTTTTTAAAATATGTGTAATGCCAATTTTATACGGGAGCCTTTTTTTAGACTCTAACTTCAAATAAATATATTAGCTTTTGCTTTATCTTTTTTTTAATTGTGGTTGTAATAAACCAAAATCTTGATAAAAAAAATTATCAAAAAAATAAATCTGTCTTGTGAAGTGAAACAGTTTACAAATTGAAATTCCCGCACTCCACTATACTTACTGAAACTCTACAAATAGCCTAAACATAAACAAATGTTTTCCACAAAGAGCATCAACTACTAAAGCCTACTGATTACAACAATGGGCCACATGAAACAATATTGCAATAAGTCATCGTGAAAAAGTGACAGAAAGACGAAACAACGCTGCTTCTCTTTTGGAGGTTGTCTTGCGTCATTTCTTTCAATCAGGTGGCGCCACTGTACATCCAAGGTCGGGCCCGCTGCCATCTCTCGGTTAGAAATTAATAATACATAAATACGGGTGTTTCGTTCCTGTTTCGTTTCGAATTCGAAGCGCGTTCCATTGTAAGCAAATGCGCATGTTTCAAGAGAGCGTGGTTTTCTGTTTTATTGTTTTCGTTGATGGATTGGCCGATTTG
Source organism: Oedothorax gibbosus (assembly GCA_019343175.1). Lineage (NCBI taxonomy): Eukaryota > Metazoa > Arthropoda > Arachnida > Araneae > Linyphiidae > Oedothorax > Oedothorax gibbosus. The sequence continues at coordinate 29,133,482 of CM033271.1, forward strand.
CTAAGCTTGTATTTTTTTTCAAGGAGAGATTTAAAACAGTTTTTCCGCATTTTTTGTTTTAAACTGGATTCTTGTTTATTATAATTTATTTTTGTTTGTTTTCCTCCGTGTTTTATTTTATAATACTATGCATTGCGAAAGTAAAGTGTTACATTTTAGCGAAAGATATATCTCTAAAATATAATGTCATCAATCTTTATTATTTCGGTGTTATCTGGTTATTTGATATTTTAACAATGTAATTATTTTTATTTTTTTCAAGACTTTCGACAAATCTGCTGGTTAATTCATCAATCATAAAAAGAATTATTTCAGAACAGTTTCCTACCTGATTATGTATATTAAATGGTACATATAAATTATTGGCCGTGTAAATAAAAAAAAGGTACATAAATGAGAATTTTAAAATTTAAGTTTTTTTTTAAAGTACTTACATCGAGGTTTATTTTTTAAAGTCCAAAAATTTTAATTTCTTCTTGGACGCCGAAGAGTATTATTAATTACTCTTATCTATAAATTTTAAATAGTTTTATACCACAGGTCAGTTACTTAATATACCGCTACTTTCTCCAATAACACTAAAAGCGCCCGAAAAATTATAAAATAAAATAAGCTTCAACCGTTTCTCTTAATTTTTTTCACTCATTATAAAAAAATGTCCTTAAATAAGTTATATTTACTTATATCGTGTTTTTTTTTAAAAAAGTCTAGAATTTCTAATTTCTTCTTGGTCGCCGAAGAGACTCTTAATCAATAGGAAAAATTAGAAATTACTCTTATCAATAAAATTTAAAATCACGTTAAACCACAGGTCAGTTACTTAATATAACGCAACCTTTTTCAATAACACTAAATGGTCTGAAAAATTATAAAATAAAAAAAGCTTCAACCGTTTCTCTTTATTTTCCCCCTCATTATAAAAAAATTAACATATCCTTAAATAAGTTATATTTACAAAATCCGATACTAGCCAAATAAAACTTCAAAAATAAAATGTTCCATAAATAAGTATTTTTTTAAGTGCTTATATCGAGTTTTTTTTTAAAAGTCTAGAAATTCTAATTTCTTCTTGGTCGCCGAAGAGTATTATAAATTACTCTTATCAATAAAATGTAAAATCACGTGAAACCACAGGTCAGTTACTTAATATAACGCTACCTCGTCCAATAACACTAAATGGTTTGAAAAATTATTAAAAAAAAAAAAAAAAGTTTCAACCTTTTCTTTTCATTTTCACCCCAAATTATAAAGAAATGAACATCAAAATCCCCTTAAATACGTTATAGTTACAAAATACGAAACCAACCAAACAAAACATACAAAATAAAATAATTAAAGTATCGATAATTAATTTTCCTTCAATGGGGTTAAGACGGCCAAGCGCGCTGAACTTCCTTTGTGAGAAGTGAACAACGTGATTGCTAATGGATTCTCAAGTGAGGAAACGGGAATGGAACTCCTCGGATGAAATACCAATCCCCGTCTTCCAAGGACCCTCGAATCGAAAATGCTAAAGAAATAACACCCCCTTTCATTTACATCTGTTGTTTGTATTAAATGAGTTCATAACACACAGACAGAGTAAAATAAAAATGTTTCGTTTAGTTTAGTTTGAATTATCGTCACACTAGAGCTACACGAGGGCTATTGGCGACGGGCGTCGTAATTTAGAACCACAGTCAAGTGACGAAAAAATGTTTCGTAATATAAGTAGATTTCTCACTGTGTATTTTGGTCATGAGAGAGGCCATGTTCAATGTTCATTGGAGAATTTTCCTCCATTCTCTTTTCTTTCATTTTAGTGAACAATGTGCTTGTATGGAAAACTTCCTGAGGACTTCACACCTCTCCTAAATACATTATTATTCCTTTTATAGGTCTTAATACATGAAACATAGGAATATGACTATTTATTAAACAAATAGCAGGACGTTGGCGTGGAAATAAGGTATTCAGGCAACGGCAGATCTAATATTTCTTAAGATTGTGGTCCAAAGCATTTAATACCGAACAACTGCCTCGATGAGCACCAGTCAAGTCATATCTAGAGTCACATATAAACACAAGGTCTCGAATGGTAAGAGAATAGGGAATACAGCGGAGTTTCAAAGTATACCAACTTTTAATTTTAACTTTTAATCACTTAAATAAATCTTTACCAAGGGGGGGAAATTATATAATTCACATATGAATAAGGAGCTGTAGTTGGCAAGGGTGGTATTTAGTTTCAATATAATTTTGTTGCCAGCTTTAAATATTATTATTTTAAAACTCCGATTTCCGAGTTTAGGTTCACTTTCCAGCAAATTATTGCGTGTATCTGAAAACAACTTTATTTAGAAAAAATGATGATTCAACTATAGAATGAATTTTAAGTTAAACGATTAATTAAAACGTTAATTCCACGGAACGAAATCAATCAAAACCACAGTTTTAGATCGTATTTGTTCTCGAAAAAGACTAGAACCGTTACACATCCGATCATATCCTGAGTATTTCAAACGCAAGGACGGACTCTTGGAACCAGATACCTTTTAAGAAATTCTCGTTTCTTATTACTACAAGGACAAAGGAACTGAAACTGTGTGGGGGAAGTTGTTCTACGAACGTCAGAGCTGTTTTATAAGAAAAAGCCGACCTTTTTAATTTTAGTTTATAGCGAGAAATGAGATTTCAGATTTCATTTCCACATTGCGAATTGGCACGTGGGAGAAGTTTTATGGTCATTAGATTTCCAGGCATGGTTCTTCTGCGTTAATGGAGAAAAAAATGCTGGATAAATTAGTAGTTCTGGTGTAAAACTTACCAACCTTGAAACATTGTTGCTGAATTCAATTACTTGTTGTCATGTGTTATATTACTTCCTTAAATGGAGTATGAGCTCTTTAATAAGTACATTTGCTTTCAGAATCCTCTAAGTTACCAATCATTAAAATTACTAACTATGAAACTGAGTTGGAATTCTCCTTTTCATTGTTTGCTCTGTTTTCATTTATTATGTTCTTACTTCCTTAACTAACTCTAGTATAAAAGTTTAAGTGTGTGCAGTTTCTTTCAATGTCATCCAAAAGGGATTATGATAATTACCACTACCTCTGAGGATTTTTTTAAAAATTAAAAAAAAAATGTATAATATTATTAAATTTTAAAATTTGAAGTATGAACTAGTCATTCATAATCGTCTGCCATAGAAAGATAGTTTTAAAAAATTAAAAAAAAACCCTACTTTTTAGGTTACAAAAATTAAATTTTAGTAGAAAGCAGTGAAAACAAGTTTACACTTTAGTTAATTTGCTTATCCCTCAGAGGGTTAAATAAGTGATAAAATCAAATGATTCTAGAAAAGGCTAATACAAGCTATACATAAACAACATAAAAATTTAACTAATTTGCTCAATAACAAACAAGAAGGTTTGTAATGGTAAAACTGTTACTTGGACAGCTAAAATGTAATAATTTTAATACATATCAATATCTCCCAAAAAGCGAAGGTTAATTTTAAGAAGTTTTCACACAAATCAGGCATTTTAATTTATTCTGGCAAATCAATTTTTTTAACGGTTGATTATTTAATTTGAAAATAGAAAAATAAAAGTATAAAAAAATATTTTCTAATTGGGATTGTCATAACTTAATTTACACCTTAATCAAAAATTTACTTTGATATTAAGCTCTTATTTAATCATTTGTTGTTAAAAAGTTCAATTCTTAAACAAAACTTTTATAATTATTTTTTTATAAATTTATTAAGCAATTTAAATATTATTTTAGAATTTTTAACTTAAATAATTTAGTTTCTAATTGGTAATACTGGTTATAAACAATGAAATATATTCACTAAAACTTGTTTTCTAATGATAAATGATCGGTTTGAAAGTTTGCAAGGTTTAAAAAATAAATTTAATTACGTTTCACGTCTGATTTTAAATGAACATCTGGTTTTAAAACTTCATTTTTTATCCGTGTTAAGACTTCCTACAAAGTTCTCTAAAAATAACTCTCAATTGCTTTAAACTATTAAAATAACCATCATTAACTACTGTATTTTAAAATAGTCAGATAATTATGATATTATTTTCTCACCCTTATCAAATCAGTGATGACAACTTTTTTTAAAACGTGTAAAAATAATTTTAAAGTTTAAAAATAAGGAGAATTTGTATGTATTTGTATAGAAATGTAAAATAATCAAAAGTAGGGTATGTATTTAATAAAATATCTTAAATTAAAAATCAGTCCTTGGTTTTTATTTTAGATAAATTCTAATGACATTTTCTCGAATTTTCTTTATTAAATTTAATTTACAATATTCCATGCATGACGAAATTCAAACTAAATTTAGTCGAGTAGAACAAGTAGAGCTCTGTAAAACTTTCGCAGATTTTTTAGAAACGCCAAAAACCTTGTAAAACCTTCAACACAATTGCGGAATCGAATCCGATGTCAATAGAAAACAATCCGGAAATTTGAAGGAAATACAAATTAACTTATAAAACCTAGCGGAAATGAATAAAAGTTCGCAGGAATTTATTTTAAAATATTCAAACTAATTCCATTAATTTGCGAGATTTAGAATTTGATAACAGTTAAATTCAATAGGTTTGTGGAAACAAAAGATTGTTCTTCAAGTATGCCCTTGTGTTATGCAAGCGCTTACTTTTTAAGGATTTCATTTTAAAACTATAATCGTTAAGATTATTTAACTTTGTCTAAGTTCGATTAATTAAAAATAAAATATTTCAAAATTTTATATACTGAAAGGTTTAACCTTATATGTATTAATAGGAAAAGAAGCTTACCACCATGGTTGGATAATTTGTTGTATACAGCAGAAAGTCCGTAAATTTTGTATCAATATTAAACTTTTAAAAATCATCAGTATTAACTAAAAAATATGAACGATTTCTAAGTTAAACTATCTATGCGAATTTTATCTCTGTAACTGTTATATAGCAGAAAGCTTTATCAGTTAGTGAAGTAAGTACTTGTATTTGTATCAAGTAGCGTCTTTTGCGTTTTAGTTCAAGAATTTCAAAGTTTCAGTTCATGATAAGAAAATACGAACCAAGAAGGGTTACAATAATAATTATAGCATTTACCTCCGATTTAATACATTTCAGAGAAAGGGTCCGACATAACTGTTTTCAGGTTTTTTGGTAATATAGTACAACTTAAAATTCATTTTTATTTATATTTTTTTATAAATGTTTAATTTTTACGGATAAAAGCTACATGTTATGAAAATAAATTGAAAATTTCTAAAGTTTATTGCGTTAATCATTAAAATATATGTTGACAGATTATAGTTTAACGAATTTCTCGTAGCACCATATTGAAAAATAATGATTTTTATTATAAGCAATTGGGGGGGGGGGAGGGAATAAGTAGGAACTGGAATTTTAAGTAACCCCTCTTAAGTTTTGAGTCCACACAATGTTTCAGTTTTTTCATGAGGCTGTATAAGCCAAACTAAGAAGGGTTAAAGCTAAAATATTTGTTTTTTATTTAACAAACTGCTTTTTATTAACAGTGGTTTTATTTGATATGCTACAAATTAATTGCAAAATATATCATGTTTGTCTGCTTAACTTGTTTAATAGATTTAATGAAAACAATATGCTTTGAGAAGAAATTGTATTTTTTAAAACTTTTTATTAACATTAAAAAAGGGTGATATGGTATAATAAAGTTTTGGATAGTTTTTGCGACCCCATAAATTAAGCGTTGTGTAATAAAATGAATAGAATAAAAAATAACTGTTAATAAGATTATAGTACAATTTGTGAATTTGTTATAGGCAATGTTCTTATGGTTTGTGTTAGAAAATAAAAAGCATGACCAAATAAATATAACATTGAATATAAACAAGCAACACTAACTTTTGAAACACTTAAAATACTCTAGAAGATTAAAAGTCATATTAAATTGATAATTATGTTATATGTAAATATTTGAATATGCAATATTTGTACAGTTTTTAGTGTTTTCAAATCAACTTGATATTTTGAATGTGTTCTTGTGCACGCCAATGGGAAAATGTAAGGATAATATAATAAGTTGGAACATTTAAATGTAATAATGCATTTGACTATTTTGTTTTTAAAATTTGCATACAATTCTAAAACACACGTATTATATTTTCTGACAGCAGATTTTGTAAACTAATTCAAAACAACGTAACATTGAGTCTGATTTTAAAATTTGAAATTGAGGAAAATTTCTAAAATAATATAAAAAAGCATCCTACACCGAATATTCGTAAAAAAAACTTTGTTAATTAATGTGGCTACAATTAGTCGAAAAAGCTTAATCGACGAATCGACCATCACAATTAGTCGAATTAATTTATTCATATTTTAAAAGTACAAAATGTTACTTAATCCTTTAAATTTTTTTTATGGAACTGCATTTTACTTTTCTTGTAAAATTTTTAAAGTTTTTAAGCACTTTTTTTAATATAGTTTTTCATCAAAATAGAGTATGAAACACTAAAAAATTGTACTGTACAATAATACTTTACCACAAGTCATATACATTTACAGGAAATAGATATTTTATGAGATTATAATATTGATACATCATTTATTTTTTCTATACTTTACAAATACAAAACATATTGCATATTTTTGTAGGGGCACTTATTTTTAAAAATGCACATTACGTCAATCTAAATAATTGCATCAATTATTTTTATGAAAGCAAATTTTTTATGAAAATAGATATTTCATGAGTTTATAATATTGATACTTTATTTTTTCGATACGTTACAAATACAAATCCTATTTGAGCCTTAATGAGTGTTTTTATTTAAAAATGCAAATTATGTCAATATAAATAATTGCATCATTGTTTTTATGAAAGCAATTTTTTTTATGAAAATAGATATTTCATGAGATTATAATATTGATACATCATTTACGGTTTTGATACGTTACAAATACAACAAGTAGGTTTGTAACAGAATCTGTCACTTAAACCCGCTTCCACACAACAGTTGTGTTTAACAGGTAAAAAGGCACCAAACACAGCATTAATTCTATATTAAACATTTTTATACTAAATTTGGCTAGTTTCATTTAAATTTTATTTCGAAAATTCAATAATTATTACTTATCGTTTGCAAAAATTAATCTATATTTTAAAGAATAAATATGTAATATTTTTCGCTTTTAAATAGATTGAAAATATTTCATATTAACATACGAAGAATCTCGTAGTGAAATATATTTGACGTCATTTCAAACTGATCGATGTCTCAAAAATAAATTTATTTTAATTTATTGTGTAAAAGAATTAAAGTTTCTCGAGCGATTGTTGCGAATGGCAATGGTGATTTAATTCTAATGAAAATGGCTTCCTTTGATTTTTAAATGAGCATTCAATTTGACAGTTTTTTACATAATTGAAGTACTTCGAATTTGAATTCTTTTCTGAAATTTTCAATGTATTCTAATTTCAATGCGCTAAATGTTTTGACGTATCACACTTGTCCGTAGCATTAGTTTGTGCTATGGAAGTGGGTGACGGACAGACAGACGGACTGAACGATTATAATACCTTCCACTTTTTACGTTATAAACGTAGTGTGGAAGCTAAACTATATTAGAGCTGTTTGTTAGCGCATTTTAAAAAAAATTCTTGTTACGTCAATCTGAATAATTGCATCAATTGTTTTTATGAAAGCAAATTTTGAAACGTTTCATTATTAATTAAGAGAATTGTGCAATAAAGCTGACTGAAATGATATTGAATATATTTCTGTTTGATGCTTTGCAATCTGTTCAGTGACAGCGTTGCGATATACACCGATGTTGAACATACATCTGGATGGAAGTTTCTCAACAATTCGGATAAGAATTGCATGCTATGAGTTATGTTGAAAAAAATTCTCGACAACGAAATCGCTTCTTAGACTTTTTTTGTGTGTGATTGGTTCATTTAGTTGAATTAAAATAGCAGATTTAATCAGCAGATTTCAGTCATCTTATTTTGACAAAAAGTTTACTTCCATCGCCACCATAGTCCACAACTACTAATTAAGTCATTAACTTTCACGACAATTCATTTGTAGCAGTCAAAAGTTTTATCAGCTGTTGTTCTTAACTTCCCATGGCCATATTGGGATGGATACAGAAAAAAAAAATACGAAAAGTTGGCGTACAATACTAGCAGTGTCATCTCTATATTGTATTATAATTATCATAAAGTAAATTAGTATTGGTATTTTGGTAAATTGGTATTTGGAACGATTGTGGGGTCATTTAAAACTCCGAAATACGCGCCTACCAAAACGCAACATCTAGAAAATGAAAGGATTTTTTTTGGATTTTTCAAATGTTTTTTTTCTTTTAATGTTTATTTATGTCTCTTTGTCATCTTACCGACTGCTTTGGGTAAGATGACGAAAATGACTCCTCACTTTCAATTTAATTTATTTCACAATTCAAGGTGTAATGACTTCATTTAAAATATTTTTACTTTCAATTACCTAATACACTGAAGAGCCAAAATAACTGATATAGGCATACATCTGCGAATAAAGGTGTATAAAACCAATAGAAGTTCGTCGCTATGTTCAGCAGCATCTATGTGCTGCTATCATGACAGGTTATGAAAATTGAAGGGATTTTGAAAGTATCGGGGGTTGAGAAATGGAATTAAATATCCATGTATCTCCGAGGTGGAGATGAATTTTGGATTTTCACTTACGACAATTTCACGAGTGTACCAGGAATATCGATAATCCAGTAAAACATTAACACTACAACACAGCTGCGGCCTAAAAAAGATCATGCAAAACGGATCATCGACGACGGACGAAAATCATTAAACATGATATATTGCGGATACGTGATATATACGGCTCCAGAAGCCCATATCGGTGAATATTCATTAAATGGTTAACAAGTCGACACTTGTACGACATAGAATCGACATAGACGTTTATCACATTTCATGATGAGTTGTCAATGGACCCGGCTTTGCACGATGTTTTTAAGGTCAAAGCTATGTCGTAGACTTGATGTTTTACTGGATTATCGATATTCATGGTACACTAGTGAAATTCTCGTAAGTGAAAATCCAAAAATTCATCTCCACCTCGGAGATGCACGGATATGGAATTCCATTTCTCAACCCCCGATACTTTCAAAATCCCTTCAATTTTCCTAACCTGTCATGATAGCAGCACATAGATGCTGCTGAACATAGCGACGAACTTCGATTGGTTTTATACACCTTTATTCGCAGATGTATGCCTATACCAGTTATTTCGGCTCGTCAGTGTATGAAATATAAGGTAATGAAAGTATTGCAATGGGGTTGAAAATCTAAAAGGCTGATTTTGTGTTTTATACACGTTTTGGAGGGGGCTGATTCCGAAGAAATGTTTTTTAACCTAGGTCCGTCTGTCATTCTGTCTGTCTGAAACAACTCTACTGATCGAACTATAAGAGCGATAGACTACAAATTAGGCAGTTGAGTTATTGGTACTTGTTGGACAACATAATAAGGTTTTCGGAAAAATTGCGCATGTGCATAGTGTCTGCCATGTAACTTTTTAGGTTTTAAAGGTATTGCTGAAAAAAGAAAACCTTCTTGTACAAATCTTTAACCGAATTCTAGCGTATCAGATACCTATTATTGAGTGGTAATTGAAAGTCGTGTGGTGTTTCACAACTCTAGTTTTTTTTGCATTGAGTTTCAAAGAAGCGTAAGAACAAAAACCATTTTTTGGGTATTTTATTTAATCGTTTAGAAGAGTCCAGAGCTTGCGTTCGCCATCCTACCTTATCTTCTCCCACCTATTTACACTATAGTATTATTATTATTTTTTTAAAATCTTATTTATAGTAAAAATGTAAGGTAATTCTTTCATTTATAAATATTTAAACCATGAAATTCAAGATCCTTTTTACAATCGTACAATACGAACCACCTAAAACAATTTTATAGTTGACCTTAGGTTAACGTAAAAATACATTTTTTTAAACATTTGATTTTTTTTAAAGATAAAAATAAGTGACCCTTTGAAATGCAATCAAGTCCAGAATTGGCATCGGTAGGTTCATAACCTTTAGCCAGGCTCTGAAAGATTATTTCTATTTTCGCAAGGCCGATTGCAGTTCTGTGTGGAAACTGCTTATCGTTTTGAAACTCGGATCGTTTCAACACTTATTCGATCAATAGAAACACTCTGTAACTGAAGACGCCCGAAGAAAGGACGTATACAAACACCCATAGTTGCAAAAGTTTCGGTTTACACACCTTGGATGCACTATGGAATTTTATAAAACTGATGCTTATAAATAGGCTGCCCAGATGTTTGTCCTCAATGAAATGTTCAATGCAAGACTTTATTTTAAATCGGTTTGGTAAAACAATTCCATCGGCAACCAATGGACTTTTACATGATTTTTCGTGACCTTTTATCTAAAAACATATTAATATTGGGATTTTAAGCTTAAATAATAAATATATATAATTAAAAAAACTTTTTAAACAAAGGCTGAATAAGGGTTGTATTGAATAAATTTCATTTATGGGTGTTTTCTAATAATTATAAATTTAAACACTAAATTGAGCTGAATACTAAATTGAGGGGGAAGATAAAACATATAGCTATACAATTTTCTTTGCTTCTTTCAACGAATTTATTGCAATAGCTAAAAACAGATAAATCGGTAACCAAATGTTTTTCATACTAGGGGGCTCCGCCCCCTGCTTGCTATCGCTCTCCAACCGAGAGATTTGCGTAGCTATTTTTAATATCTTTCAATTAATGAATTTAATTTAGTTTATGTTTGTCAAATATGCTATGGATGGTTTCCTGTAGTCTTGTATTAAACAAATTTGCCACTTAACACCATGAATACTAATTCATTAACTGTAAAAGAGAAACATTCTGCCGTGGACGGGTAAGCTGCACTACCTAGACTAAGGACTTGGACCATTGTTGTACGAACTCAATAACTTTAACCTACAGGAAAGTATACTAAATGATTGATTATTTCAGGTCAAAAATGGTCCAATTCATTGTTGTGGTTACTGCAGTTTATATTCTCACGGCGGGGCTGGGGAGCCCGGTTAGGCATTCGCCTAGCATGCGGAAGGTCCCAGGTTCGGGTCCGGGCATCGCCAAAATAACTGCCGACCTATAAACGGCCCGTGCATAAAAAAATGTCCAACGAATAATACCCCGTGTGGAGGGAGTGCACGTTAAATATCCTTCAAAGTCCTAACGCTGCGTACGATGTCGCCCTTAACGGTTGCGTTTTGTGGCTACTTAGGTGTCGGCTCGTCACTTGACTGTGGTTCTAAAGTATGACGCCCGTCGCCAATAGCCCTCGTGTAGCTCTAGTGCGACGATAATTCAAACTAAACTAAACTAAATATTCTCACGGCAGTATACTACTTATTTTACCTCAAGTGTTCCCACACACTCGAATTATTATTATTATTTTTTATCTGTCTCCAACTTTACCTTGACTGCTTTTACCTGAAACAGTTTGATCCATTACTCAGTGCGTTCCAGTTCCAACGGTTATTCCTCCGTGAGTCACCTTAAAGCTGTTGTCAGATCAGTTTTTGAACAGTATCCCAACTTTTAGTGGTTTCTCAATAGTAATTATCTGGATTTTTTTGTTTTGTGGACGGGCGTTTCTCATAAAAGTTGGTGTAAAACTTTTGAAACCTGACCGATTTAAGAAACACTTTTATTTTGTATTGTAAAAATTACTCAACTTTGAAATACAATCAATCATGTTATTTAAGGTTTTTTTTGTCGTTCTCCCTGCTGATTTTTGTGATAGTAGATTCTCATGTACTAAACTGTTATGTTTGGAAATTTATGCCAAGTAAGTTAAAGCAGATTAACTGAAATTTCACTTTCCGAGTGGGATCATTAAACTCAAGTGCAAGGTATCAATTAGATGCAAGATATAATGAAACTTATCAAATGTCAAAAGGTTTTAGTAAATAATGATGAAAACAACTATAAGTAATTAAACTGTATAATTTTTGAGCTATTGAACTGTAGATAAATTTCTCTCGAAATGTCTTGTCGAAAACTTTTTGGGAACAGCTATGATATAATGGCCGGTCTAGTTTTGGTGATTTACTTTAAATTGACAAGCAACGAAAATGCAAAGATGTGGTGAATATTCCCCTGCATATTTCATATATTTCGATAGGTATAGTAACCCTACATTAAATTTTCAAACACTCCAAAGGTCACCAATGAAAAGACCTGCCATTATATCATAGCTGTACCAGTTGTTGGGTTTCTCCAATGAATTAACGGTAACCAGCAACATCCAATGTAGAGTGTAACCATAGATATCATAGTTAAAGTATTAGATTGGCAGATCACGTGACCTCCAATGCTGACGACGGGACGCGCATGGAGGCCAAATAAGGGGGCAAAATGGCCAGTGTTGCTGCCACTTTAAGGAGAAAAATACTACGAAAAAATACCATCTAATTCTAAAATTACAACAACAAAAAATACTAGAAAAGGATTTAAAGTCACTAAAAAGATTCCAAAATGCAGCTAGTATTTTTACGATATTTTTTTGTAATTTTAGAATTAGATGGTATTTTTTCGTAGTATTTTTCTCCTTAAAATGGCAGAAACACTGGCCATTATGCCTTCTTATTTGGCCTCCAAGCGCGTCCCGTCGCACAGTGGTCGGAAAAGGCTGAAAAACGGTCAAAATTCATTTATTTTTTGTGGTTTGACAAAAATGTATAAAAATTCGGTTTTGTAGGTTTTTGACCCATCTGAGTCGATATAGGACACAATCAAGTTTGTAAAACCTATGTATTTTAAGTTACAGTTAATGCAAAAAATAGTATGTGAAGATGTAATGTGAAAATTGCGTATAAAGAATAACGTTTTAATCAACATGTATTGGGCAAGTGCATATGCGTATGCTTAGGTCATGGTAATACGTAATCAGTCACAAAAAGCCAAAACACTAACAAAATCTTTTAAAAAATGAAACGTCAAGCTAAAAATATGTACATTATTTTCAATATTTTCTGCTCTCAATTTAGCTTATAAAATTAATGAAACCAAAGTTTTTTTAATGTGAATATTTTTTTTACTAATTTTTGAACGCATGAATTATATAATATTAAACATTGAAGTTTGTGGAATAATAAAATATTTAACATTGAAGTTTGTGGAATAATTATTTAATATTAAACTTTTAAAGGTTGTGGAATAATATCAAATTTAATATCAAAATATCGTACAAAAATATGAATACACAGAACATATACTTTCAAATTAACCGTCAACAGTTTTTTAAGACCATATTAATTAACAGCATTTTATTATTGAAGATGTTAGGCCAAATATGGTATTAATATTCATCTAAAGACTTTTTAATGAAATTTCGTTTAATTTTAATACGGCTTAGGAAATAAATAATTTATTAATAATATCGTATTTGATTTAAAAGTACTATATAATGATCTTAGAGTTAAAAGGTATATTAACAAATCTGAAATACAAAAACTACACGTATTTTAGGAACTAAATAAAAGTCACTTTGATAGAACAGATTCATAAAAAGGATTTTAATCTTAAAATTGTTTTGAAGCACTAAAAAATTTTGCTTTGAAAACATATAATATAAATTTGTTTAACATCCTTTAAGATTACAATATTAATATAATAGTTTTTTTTAGTCTTCGTGTAGCTCTAATTTTTTGTTGGTTTTAGGCTTTGCGCAAAAGTTGTAAGGGTCCGATGAAATAGTAAGAAAGTTAAACACATCTTCATTTGTACTTTTTCTTGAGTGTTCTCGTCTGTACCACCGAAAGTCTTTGTTTTTGGCCTCTTGGGCTTCTTTGGTCAAACTTCCTATGGGTAACATATATGATGAAATCACTTTCCCCCATGAAACAATACCTTGTGAACAGAGTTTGGCATGTAACTCAACCCCCTCTTCCCAAGAGCCAATGGGCATCTTTTGAAAACATTCTTATTGTAAACAAGTCAAACCTTTTCTCTCCTACAAAGATAATACAAGTATTTAAGTTATATATTTATAATCAAACACTTTGTAAGTAAAGTGGTCGAAACACCTGTCGGTTTTGTTACTTTGTTTCTAGATTAACAGCTGCCGTGGAGCAACGTGCGGCAGCGTTGTGCTTTTCGACGATTTTTGAACAGCTAGATTTTGACACTTCTGTTTGTAATTATGGTTTCCGTACGTTTCCGCAGCTGAAATTTAGATTTATCTTTTATATAAGATTTGGAAAACTAGTTAATTTTAATGAGACTTTGGAGCACAGTGGAGCAAGAAAGTTGCACTCTTTCAAATATTTAAAAACATAGTATTTTTGAAACTAAAATCAAAAACTAATTTAAAAATTATTTTGTATTTTTTAATCATCTAAAATAAAATAAAACCTTTTATAAAACTCAAAAACATGCAAAAAAATTGTGTAATAAAATTATAAATCGTGTGTTTTGAATTCAATTGTATCGCCTCAAAACGGGCTATTTTTCATTTGTTGACTTTTCGTAACTATAAATACCTCAAAAAATTATTTTTAATGATTTATATTTGGTAATCTTACTATTCAATTATCTATTAATTTAAATATCTATTCATTTTGCATTTTGCGAACACTTCGAAATTTGGCATTTTGGCCGCTCCCAGACCACTGTGCGTCGTTAGCATTGTAGGTCACGTGATCTGCCAATCTAATACTTTAACTATGATATCTATGAGTGTAACACAAAAGTAAATTATACTGCTTTTTTCAGTTTGTTCGGCACAATAAAATGATTTAATTTCATGAAAGGTTTAATTGGTTAAGTTTTAAAATAACATGCTTTCTTTTTTTAAACTTTTGTTAGGGACTTAAACTAATTTAGAGACTAACTAAATTTTTTTAAGAGGGACTGTCAGTCCCATAGAGCTGATGCATTAGTTTTGGAATCACAACTTCCTCAGAGAGAGAGAGAGAGAGAGAAGTATTGCTTTGCCATGTTAGCCCTATTTCCTCAGGATGGGAATCAACATAACATCGAGATTAAACAAATTTGAAACAAAATGCAATCTAGTTATTTAATTATATATTTTTGAAGTTTAAAAATGCCAAAAATATACAGCAGATGGTGACGCTATTTCAATACTTTATCAATTAATAATTAAATAACCGGATGTTATTTTCTTTTCAATTTTGTTTTAAATTGATGTTATAATGATTCTCATACCCGGTGAAAATTGGATAACATGGCAAAGCAATTATTTTGCAAAAGTTGTGATTTCAAAACTAATGCATTAGCTCTATGGGTCTGACAGTCCCTCTTAAAGCCTTGCTTATTAACATTTCATCGCAGACTATACAAAAGTCAAGTAACTCATTCCATGACGAAAATTCGTTGCCAACCAATATTCCGAAATAATAATGTGCAGATTTTGTAATTGACTCAATCCCGTATTCAATGATTTCCTATCCCATTTTTACAACTAAACGGATTTCACATTTTGGCGAAAACTTACAAAATTATTGGAAAATGCCGATTGCTCAAATCATACAAATGCTTTCGTGTCGAAAACACAAAATTTCATTATTTAATTTCTGCATAATTTCTTACGTCTGAGTTTACGAAATTAACCGCTTTTGAAATTGTTCTCATTCAACGCAGTTTTTAAATGTTCAGAAATTCTAACGGGGCTGTTCGAATATGTAATGATACATGATCTATGCCATATTCGAATTTTCATTCGTTAAATTCGATAATTGAATGAGCATAAATTATCGTTAATCGTTATGTATTTTCAAAGTCAAAGGCTTTGTGTTTTGCGGTGCCAATTTTAATTTGAATATATGTGAGTTTAGTATTTTAAACTGGTTCTTCAACATTTGAGATCTGAACTTTTTTTAAGGGAACAGGAAACCATAGCGAAGTTCTAAAATATATTTTTTTCTACAACGGGACTGCAGTATTGGCGGTCAAGCTTTTGCAGACTCGACATATTCTCCAGAACTGAGAGCCATTTTTTTTGTGTGGCACCATCTAGGCGACTCTCGAAACCAATTTCGACGCGCAGATTACAATGAATCTGAGCTTTCTGTGGATGTTAAAAGTAGTTCCAAAATATCAACTTTTCCTTTTAACCTCTTAAATATTTATTTACGAAAAAACAATGAAATACACATATAAATAGAGTAGGACACATATAATCTGGAGCTGTAGTTGGCAAAGATGATAGTTAATTTCAATACAACTTACTATCATTTTCAAATGTTATTATTTCAAAATACCAATTTTCGGCTAAAAATAGCCTTATTTCAAAAGTTTCTTTCTAGGACAACTATTACGTGTATCTGAAAATAATTTTCTGTCTAAATAAAAATAGTCCAATGAACGTAGTGAACTTTAAGTTCGACGATAAATCATTCAAAATTTTAACTAATTACCTTTAGCAGAAATTTGTGCATTTTTAAATTAAAATATAATATATAATCTTACATTGTTCAAGTATTATGTTTTAAGAATAATGGTGGCTTAACGTGACGACTAGACATGTATATAACAGCATGTAAAATTTCAACCCTCCAAGCTAAATAGAAAAAAAAATAGAAATATGTATGTAAATGTGAAAAATTTGTGTTTTGGAAAAATGACTTTTAAAACTGGCAACAAATTTATTTTGAAATTAACTACCCTCCTTGTCAACTCCAGCCTCATATTTAAAGATATTCGTTTTGTATTATATATCAATTTTTCCTAAAGGCACAATTTAGCGATAAAAATTTAAAATTAAAATTCAATATTTTGAAACATTGTTTTGTAACCTGTTACCTTAACCATAGACGGTATTTTTTGTACTTTATGATCTAAAAAAATCTTGTTTTTAAATTTTTTCTTCATCGAGCTTTTGAGTAAAACCCCTCAAATGTAGAAACCTAGTTTTAGTTTAGTAATCATATTTATGAATCCTATTTTGTTTATTAGATAGCATTTTCAGCCTCTTTATCATTTCGAAGTAATTGGTTTTGTAATCTGAATTAATATATTCATTTATATAAGTATTGTACGGGACGCATCACGTGAAACTTTTTCAATGAGTTACATAATTTATTTTCCATACTTAATACTTTTAATCTATTTATCCACTAATTTTTTTAAATATTCTTTATAATCTTCTTTCTTCTCTTCTTTATTATGTCTAAAAAATGTATAGGGAAAGGAACATAAAATTGTCAAATACAAAAGTTTAATATCTGATATTGCTTTGATATCTATTAAATTGTCCGGTACAGTACAACAGGAATACTGATTACGAAAAAGGTCAAAACAAATGTTTTTAATGAGTGCTTTATTTTATACATAATATAGTGATGGTACAAGACAATGTTTTTTCATTGTTACAAAAAGACAAACACATAATATCTATTCACAAATTATAAAAAGCAGTTACAAATAAGAAAAGAGACGCATAAAATACTTAACATTCTTAATAAATGAAGTCTTATTCATGAGTGTTTAAACAAGTCGTTTCACTCGTATCACGATGACTTCATATAGGAGGTGAGGGTATAAAAGTATAATCACAAGTAAAAGCCTTAGGGTTTTAACCATTCACAAAGCTGAAAAAATTAAAAATTGAAAAAATTAACATAAAATTTCAAAAAACATATTACCAAACCA
Organism: Oedothorax gibbosus; assembly: GCA_019343175.1. Taxonomy (NCBI): domain Eukaryota; kingdom Metazoa; phylum Arthropoda; class Arachnida; order Araneae; family Linyphiidae; genus Oedothorax; species Oedothorax gibbosus. Next base: position 29,151,162 of record CM033271.1, read on the forward strand.
CTATATCATTTTCAATAAACCTCCACCATTATTAAGTATTCATTCTTTTTTTTTTTGCAATATCCTTACATCACAGCATTCGAGCATGTTTAATTATTTTCTGAGTAGCCCTAAATTTTGGGTAATGCGTCCCCTTAAATTGAAATGTAATTCATCAATTCACTTTTTAGATAATGTGTCAGAAAACGTTTTTGTTCATCTACTGCCAAAATATTGCCTGCCTCAGTTAATATTTGACTGTGTTTTTCTAAGTCTCACTAAACTATTATGTGTGCATTAGGAATTGCAGATATTTAGTTTAGAAAATTTTAAATTATGTTTTACTTTAAGTTTAAAATTATATATTTTTTAGTTGCATTCAGATTCCCCCCCTACTGTGAACAAATCTATTTTGTCTATGTAGTAGAAATTACCCACTTGCTATAAAATGAAATATTTAATAAAATGCATTGTTACAATATTTGTATTGCTATATGGTATTCTAGTAACTTCTAGAAAGCAATGTATCTTATAAAATGAAACTGATTAATATAAATACTTTTTTAAGTAAAGTTGTAAAAGTATAATTTTGTATATGTCTTGCATTTTTATAATTCTTTTTCATTAGGTACGTTTTATTAAATTGGGGAAATGCTTCAAAAAATTCTTTACAATTATTATTGTACGCAAATTTCTTTTAAAATCAAAGTTTTAATCCATATGCTTGTGTGATTTCCTTGTTAAAAAATAATGTAAAAGACTTTAACCTCTGCTTGACCAACACACCCGGATTTCAACAAACTTCTCTAATTCCGAAAGCCTACACAATGAAAGTATGTCTGCCACGCTTCAAGAAGGTCAAACCGCTGTATACAAAATAAGAAGACGCTTTTAATACTTTTCAATTTCACCACTGTACAAAATGTCGCAAGCACCAAGCGTTTTATTCTTCCTCTTTTCTGTTGAATCGTTTTTATTATTCCTTTTCCATTTCCTACACTTTTATAGTCTGCACGTTCTGTCGTCCTTGCACATTTTGGGTAATTCTATTTTTTCCCCTTCGCGCCGTTTTTCTGGCCGCCATATTGCGCAAAAAGGGCGAATTAAAAGAAAGCGAGAAAAAACAAAAAATGGTCCAGCGAATTCGAGGCCTTATGGCGTTATTTATGGCTCGTAACTGTGGCCCCCGTTTGGGAAATATTGTTTTGTGTTCTATTGTTTGTTCTATATTTTTTTTCACGCGTGAGAAATGCTCCGTGAGCGCGTCGGGATGGGAAATAATCGCGTCCTTGGTCGGAAATATTTCGAATTTTATATCCGATAATTTGTAAATGCCATCAAGGGGAAAGAGGACTCTTCCCATTCGATGTGTAAACAAACATTGGGATTGCTTAGTTTTAGTGTAAAAGAATTAGTGGTTTATGTAGTGTCGCGAAAAGGCAATTGTTGAAATTCAATTTTAAACTACCTATTGTCTAAAAGAGAGATTTGAAAGTTAGGTACTCAATAGCGAATAATTTAAGAATTAGCCAGCTAAATTTTTAATTTAAGCGTAATTTTATATCACTGTGAATTGAAGCTGTAATAACCTCTTTTCCAATTCACTTTTATTTTCAAAGTGTTTTTTAAGCGAACGGCTATGGACGTCTAGTTAAATGCTTATTTTAGAGATATTACTACAAGGAAGTTATCTAAAGGATAATAACAGTACACATTAACCTAAACAAGGGATTATAGAAAATTGTTATATGTAACGTTTTGAAACACTATACTATTTTATAATGATTATTTTACAAGCAAGCTACGACTTATTATTTCTGACACTAGTTTCAGTTTTAAAATAAGTCTTCACGGCGCAGGTCTTGCTGTAACTATCTTAATCAGTCTTTCTTAACACACCTACTGTCAAACAAACACATAATACTGAACACATATTTCGACTGTTTAACAACTCTATCCCTACAGAACATCCTCACAAAAAATGTTCCGTGTTCAAGTCCCGAATGGGAACAAGGGGATCGCTTATCAGAGCATCTGCGATCAAGAATCTCGACCGGAAGCTTCGCCACGAACCCGGTAGGTGGCGTGCCTCGTGATGCAGCCATTTTGTTGAGTGGAGTTGAGAAGTCATCGCCACTGCGGGGATTTACCTGAGGCATGGATGCTGAGCGATATCTCGATGTCGGACCGGACAGAGGCTTTTCTGGAATAGTCGTCTTGTCGTACAGACATCGGTGCTGGTTCAGACACGGCCCATGGTTCTGGTTCAGCAGAACCGAAGACTAAGAACACCACGGCGCCAGCAGCGTAGATGCCACAAGATGTGTAGAATACCTTGGACCATTGCCCCATGCCGCCGTGCTACATAATTAAAATTTATTAATTGCTTTAGAATGGTAACTGTAGCTTACTACTAGCTACAATAAGTTAAAACTACAAAAGTGATAATAGAAATGAAACATGTGATAACTAGAGCAATGTTATTTCCAACAAATTCGTTAAAAGTAACCAGATACTCTCTGAGACAATACGCAACCCTTCTAGCACCGCAATGCACTTTTACAACAAGCTGTTTACATTAACAGAGAAAGCAACTTTACAGATCAGTGGGTAAAATCCGAATGCGCTTTAGCAAGCCAAATATCTACAAACCTTTGGCGACAATTTAACCGTGACTTTCTCAATCTTTCACATATTTTCAGATAGGCCTAAAAACTATCTCGAAAACAGTAACCTTAAATATTTCACTAAACTTTGCTAAAAACTTTATGCCTACATAGTGAATGCATTTTTTCATATCCAGGTATTTGGCCTCAAAAAATAAATGCTGTCTCACACTAACATTAATTACAAATTGTAGTTTTATAAAATTAGTTTTGAATCACTGCATTATTACTATTTTTGCAAAATTTTGTGAAAATATACTTACATCTGCGTCTAGAAAAATACCGGCTACGAAAGGAGACAAGAACCCAGTCGTTCCTGCCAAGCAATTAGCTAGTCCGAAAATGGTTCCTAAAATGTAAGAGAAAAATATATTATATTACCTAAGTAGACACATAATGTAATCACCCAGTACATGGATTGGATAGTGCATTTTGGTTAGTAGCGCTAGGTCTCCATATATCGTTCATGTAATGCTATTGCTATTTTGTTTTCTTTTGATTTACCACTTTTAAATCTTTGCTTTCGAACCTTTATTGGGATTTCAACACCTGATCACTATATTTTTAGGAATTAAATTGCAAGAATAACATATTAACAGATTACATATCGTTGATTATCTGAAAGAAAAAAAAAGTGTTAGGTTAGGCAACGTTATTGTGAGAAAAAAAGAACAGGCATTTCCTCTTTCTAGCTGTGTTACCCTCGTCTTTAACATTAATCTCCTCAGCAATGGTTTTGGTAACGACTGAAAGGCGATTTATTGACGTTTCATCTTAAAACGCGACGCATCGTGTGTATATAGCAAATTTGATAACCTACACACATATATACCTATAACAGATTGATGTTAGAAACAATGTGTTTGTGCAGAAAACGTTGCTAGTTTCATCGTTATGTCTTTTGATAGTTGTCCTATACTGTAAAGTTTGCTTACGTTCCTTTGGCTTCAACGCATAGGATACCTTTTTTTTCTATATATTTCTACAAAATCATGTGTCCTTTAACCCCATTATGACCGTGAAAGTTTACGCCATTTGCAAACTTCGCAGTCTCAAGGGGACGTGGTAGATCGAGTCACTAGATCTTCCAACGTATACAGAGTCTTGACAATCTTGACGAAGAGAAAACCCGCGACCACCAAAGCCTGGTGGATGAACTCACGGTGGATCGCTATATAGGCCTAGAGGGCAAATAATTTGAGCTAAATTACTTTGGGTGGTAAAGGAAAGCCCGTAATCGCCAAAACTACCAGTAGTCGTGACTTCTGTACGAATTAGTACTAGTCACTATTTGAGGTCTAGTCAAAATTAGTACTAGTTAATATTTGGGTACTAGTCACTACTAGCTAATATTGAGTGATGGAACCGGGAATGATGTGGCCAATGAAGGCGTATCCTCACCTGCCATCTCCGGTGCTATGTCGACAAATGCGGGTATGTCCCCTCCTCCCACCATGCCGTAGAAAAACATGCTCATGACGATCAGGAAGACCACCAAGGTGGAGTTGCAGCCACAGGCAGGCACCAGGAGAAGGCAGAGGGTGGGACCGAACAGGGCTGGAACACAATCATAATTAATACTTTCTCATAGCAAATGTTTTTGTAACGAAATAATTTAGAACAAAAATACAGATATGAGACTCTAGGGAAGCCAAGGAGAAAATGATTTTCTGAACACAAATAATATCTTCACTATCAGAAAGATCAATTTACAGATGATGACCTGTTGTAAACCTAAAGCGAGCACTCCACACATTTTACGAAACTGTCTTTTAAAACGTCGTGAAATGGTCTTAAAGGTCGGTATGTGGTCGTCATCATAAAGTATTTTTTATTAACATTATTGGGGAAATTTTAGATCTCTGCTTCTTTAAATTATATTTTTAGATTGTAGAGATTATTTTGGTTATGTGCATTACTTTACAATAAGAACGCATTAAAAAATTAAAAGATATGATGCTATATACATAAAAAATAGCTTCGAAAAGGCGTTTTTGCTATTAAACTAAATTATTCTCCCCCCTTATTTTAAGGAAAAATTGAGGACATTAATAGCACATCAAGGTGTTCGTAGCGTAAATTGAATATCTACTTTATGAATGTGTACAACAAATAGCGCATTTCACGCTAGCTTCTTTAATTTTAACAGGCACAAAAGGAATGGACTAAACGGATGCCTCCACATTTGGCCCGGAGACAAATCTGACAGGAAAACAGCAGACACGGTTGAGACATCAAAAGTCCAATTAAACTATGACATCGAATTCCTTCTTGTCTCGAGGCGCCATCCGGATTCAACAAAGTATTTGTCTCTTCTGCAGTTCTGCTGTCTTTTGAAATTTGTTTTTACAGAGTGCGTTTTCAAAGAAAAAGACGTGGCAACAGTTTAATTTTGTTTAAACCGCGCCCTCTGACGGGTTGTTCCGGAAATGAAGGGAATTGTGTGTTGAAGTTCCTTTAGATGGAGAGATGGGAAATGTCACGTGACCCAGATTCTTGGCGGTTTTTGATCCACTTTCGGCTTCTAGGATCTTTCGAATCCGGATTCCGGAATCGAGAGTTCCGGAACGTCGGAATCGGAATGTTTCGACCGGGTTCTCTTTGAAAGTGACTAGCTGGATGTTCTTTTTTTTTAATTTCCACTAAGATACCTTTTTTATTCTTCAAAACAAGTACTAAGTTCATCTCTACCTGTTTTAGAAAGAAGAATTAAAAAAGTATATACTATGCATTCGATTTTGGGGCCATTGATCTACAGAAATTTACTTTTCAAGGTTAAGTGGTATTTTAAAATTAACGCGCGCGCTGTTAAGGGGAGATCATAATTAAAAATAACCACAAAAAAAAAATGAAACCAGTATTTTCTGATTGATGGCAGCCCGATCTATCTATCGAATAAGACCAATTTTGTATCGATTGGTTAATAATTTCTTATAAAAATTATAAAAATAAACAAATGTGTCACGCCCCCTTTAAATGGACAACTTTTGACACATACAGTTTAATTTAATAAATATAATTATTTTTTTCAAGTAGAGGTGATTCTCAACTCTCCAGTATCTGTAACTAAAACTTTAACTCCTTAAAAATTGTATTTGTTGATGTTTATTGAGAAAAAAAACTAAAGATAAATATTATTAAAGAAAGGTAAATATTTGTTTTTTGCGTTTTTCTCAAAATTATAATTTTCAACACATAGGTACACTTTTCAACACATAGGTACACTTTTCTCTAAATCTATTAAATATTTCTTAATATTTTTTGGTGTGTTATAAAACCATTTTAGATCTATTTAAGTCACCTCATATAGTCTTACAAATGTAAAAAGAATAATTTTATTATTTAACACTTTTCTGCGTTGAAAATATGAATTTTTATGAATGTAGAATATAATGTTTTTTAAAAAAAATTTAAAAATTATTTTAGGCAAAAAAATAGGTGACAAATATAAACCTAATTGTTGACTTGCATTTGAAAAAAGTTTTATGTAAATTCCTGGTATATTTTTTGTACAAAGTGTACTAAGCAAATACTTGTATTTTTGAAAATTCGTAATTGTATGTTTCAAAAAATGTCTTTTTTTTAAAATAATTTTTGAAAATAAGATTCTTAGGTGTAAATATAATAATAAAAGTACAAATTATAACTTGGTACAATTTTTTTTTTGTAACACAATTTTTAAATTATTTAGAGTCTTTCGAAATCAATACTATAAGAATTGCTCATTTTTGTTAGATCTCCCCTTCAACATTATTTTGAAGAAGAATTACAATATTAGCTTAATAACACACCCACATGATATTGAGAGCATTTTCATTACTCCCCTTTAAAATGTGAAAAATGAAGTTGCATATTAGATACTTAGATTACTAAAGTTACTAGCAGGAACAACAATTGTGATGAGTCGATAAGTCAGTCAACTATGCCGAAAACCAAAACCATCCTACTGGATGGGTTTCGGTTCCTTTGACGTTTCTATACTGCAAAAATATCTCTTAAATTTGCGGTATTAAACTGGCATATGAATTGCCAGAATAAAACCGTAAAAGAAACAGGAAACTTTCTGTATTAAATAAGGTGAACTCCAGTTAAAACACGGCCAACTTCAATAACAAGGCCAGAGAAGCTCTCACAAACATGAGCGTAGCCGGAAATTTTGACGTTACTGTTCCCAGTGCCGAAGATTGAGAAACCAGTTCGGACACATTCGGAACCCTAAAATTGTGGTCAGCCGAGAACGAGTTGTTCCGAACAGTTTTCGAGTCAAGTTGTCTTCATCTTCGGAACAACGTCACTCGGAACTATGACGTCAAAATTTTCGTCCCCGAGCTTGTTTGGGAAAGCTTCTTCGGCCTTAGTAGTTGACTAGGCCGCGGTTAAAATAGGTTTTGTCCTGTGAAATATTAGGATTTTTTTAATCGAGAAATAGCGTTAGTAGGCTACTCGAAAACCGCAATCATTAAGTTACAAGTGAAGCACCATACCAACTCAACTCGGCTACCAAATCACTCGATGGATTGAAGCCAAAAGAAGTAATCTTACTGACGTTTAACACGCCTCCAAAAAGGACACCATTGAGAACAAGTTTTGGAGGAAATGGTTTTTAACTGTAAACTTTACTATTTAATACCGTAAAGTAAGCGAAAGGTTTTAAACTGTCGAAAATACTGGAAATTTAAGTAAAATGGACAGTTTTTTTTGCAGTGTAACCTTAGGTAGTCATTTAGGACTCTACTTACCCAGGGTCTCGAACAGTTTCCTGATGTTGGTGTTGGACAGCCAGTTCTTCTTTCTGAGGTAGTCTGAGGAGAAGCCGGATAAGAGGATTGCCGTGATCTCGGCTATGTACACTGAGGCGTTGATTAGACCATTCTGGGAACAAAAACACATCAGCATTACTTTGTTAGAATGTGCCTTAAAAAAACTTTTTTCAGCCAAAAAAAAATATTTTTATTTATTTTTAGAAATTATTTTGGAAATAGATTTTTAAAATTTTGTATCTTTTTTTACTGTCAAGTGTATCATTTACAAAATAAAGTATATATACAAAAATTTAAAACTTCGCTATTTTGGGAAATTTTAACAAGGGAACAGTTCTAAATAACAAGTATAATCCTTTTAAAAACGTAGACGAGGTATACAAATAAAAGGATTAGAAATTTTATAGGTTGAAAGTAACATTTTAATATTGATGCTTTTTAAACAGAAATAGACAAGTTCAATTGGCTACTAAATTCGGAACATTTCTGCAGTTTATTTTTAACAAAAATAATTTATTTTATAGTATCCTTTACCAAGCATTTACAATGTTAAAAACCAGTTAAGTAGGGACTACAGATTCAAATAAAATTAATTTTTTATTTAATCTTGTAAATGCAACTATACCGTTTTGTATTTATTATTATTTTTTTAAAAAAAGAAACCGATTTTCTCTATTTGCTTGATAATGATAACAAAACTATGTATTTTGTCAACAATTATGTATCTTGTGAAAAAAAAAGGGGCCGATGCCTTATGTTATACCATTGTACATTGGTTCATATCTACTGATTTGCGGATAATAAAATGCGGTTTCTCTGTTGTTGTTTAGGATATAATTGTCTTATCAGTTTTAATAGATTTGAATTATCTTTGAATGTATTTCTATTCGTCAAAATTTATACTTTGTCATTTAAACCGGTGAACTCCAAATATTTGTTTAGATTATTTTTTAACAAATGCTCTCTTGAATCATTTTCTATATTTTAGTAACATACTTAACATATCAGATTCTTTTTCCCCAATTACAATGGGAAAAAATTATAACAAAAAAAGTTTCAGCTTGGTTTTTTAAGGATAATATTTAACTTACTATGTTTGAAAAATTCAATTTTAATTTTGATATAAAGATTCGAATAAAAATGGGTCCGATTATAGAATAGGTTATCTTTCTTATTTATAAGCTTATTATGTCGGCAAAGGTTATTCTTCTTATATGAAAGGATAACCAATGCATACGCGCATTTATTATTTGCGACTATTAGATATATTCTGTAACTTTATAATTTCTATCCGTTACTCTAACGTTTCACAAAAATTTGATTTTCATCAAAGTCGTGAAATCTGAGAATATTAGTGCAGTTCAGAATCATGCCTCAATGTAAAGATTATTTCCTGCAATAATCCTAATTACAACACTAATGGTTATTTTAATTCAAATATGGGTGTAAAACTAATATAGAATTTGGTGAAACCTTGTGTGCTTTCAAATTTCATTGGTACAACAAGTGCTTTTGTGATAACTGTATGATCGACTTACTTTCTGTATAGGAAAATGTAGTACGTCAGATAGATATGCAGGCAGTTTAGTGAGTAGAGATGTAAATCCCCAGGTACCTAAGCATAAAAAGTCCAGTAACTTATTTAATAAAAAGGCAGTAGTTGAAACAACATTAAAAAGATTACATTATTATTTTAATGTTGAAATATCATCACTTGTTGTTCTCTTACCTGCAAATTTAGCTATAGTGACGGCCCAAACTGCACGAGACCTGAATATTTTGCCCCAGGGAATCGGGCGGTTCTAAAAATAAAGAATGTAAATTATTTCAATTTAAATCTTTCATTCAAAGAAACATTTATTAATTGACTGTAACTTTTCAAACAAATTGTACTCCTTGTTGTATGATAAAATGGAATTAGATACTTCCATAAAATCTTGTGGTTGAACACTTTACAAGAAATTAACCACTATGTTTAATGAATCAACACATACTAAAGAAACTTATAATGTGTATGAAGCGCCATGGGCACCATTGTATATTTTTATTCTTATACAGCAATAATTATCACTGTTTTGTTGTCCTTGAACATTCAAATGTGTTCGAATTTATTTTCTGGGGTTCGTAACTATTTAACAACTTTAATAAAAGAAACAGTGTTCACGCTATATGAATAGGAGAGCATGGATTTTGATTGAAGAATATTTCTGATACTCAAGGGTTTTAAACGGTTATGTAGCCATAAAGGAATTTAGATAGTTCCCATTCATAAGGTCAGTCCTAAACTCCCTTAAACAAAGATCTCTATACATGCGTAACCCCGAAAGGTTATACACGTGCGTTATAAGACCAGGTTAACAAATCGTAATCTAAAACCTACAAGTATTTCGCAACTAAATGAAATCCCATCAAATACTCGCCAATCAAGCAAAATTCGCGCCGCTAAGAAAGAAGTACTCCCGTAATAATCGCCTTATCGGGCATTAGACAAAGGCCCTTTGGCCTTGAAAATCCATCGCCAAACTTCAAGAGACCGTTGCCCCCTCAAAAAACTTGACATAACCTTTTCTAGGCAAGAAAGCAGAAAAGAAAAACCACATAACCGCTTCTGGCTGTGACGCAATATCGGCAAATATGATGTCACAGTGATGTTCTTCTAAAAAACCCGCTTTGTATGACACCATTACGTCATAGCGCGGGTCCCTGTGATCTGTGGTGATGAACCAAATGTCTGAATGAGTTTGTTGGACTGTTGTCCAGCTCTAGAAAATGAACGGGTTTCCATGAAAGGAAAAAAAAATCTGTGGAATTGTTAAACGGAATAAAAAAATTATTCGTTGAAGTTGTTAAACGGTGATGGACGTAACTTGGGGTGTTTCCCAACCTTCCCGACACCACCTGTGGTTTTAGCGGAAATGACAACGTGAGGCTTTTGTGGTTACGCGATAATTACGCATGGATTGAAACACGGATGATGCGGGCTGGTTAGTAATATACGACATGTGTATATAGTTGGAAATGAGCAAATGCTGGTTGAGAAAGTAAATGTATGATATATTTCTCTGATTCATAATAATTTTAATTATTCAGTTGTTTAGTCATAAACGACGTATAAAAAAGAATTGGCGTTTCGTTAAATATGAATAAGGTACACACGTGACCGTGGACAAATATGATTAAAATTATGGTCATTGAGCTGCAATTCGCTTGCAGTGAAATAAGGTAACTCAAGACTCAACAATTTTTATTTAAAGAGTTTGACTGAGTTTTATTTAAGGAGTGTCACGTAATATATGCCACATAGACATAAATCACACAGAGTTACTATGAAACCAAATTCCATAAGCATTAGGCGCAAAAAAATCGGCAATGTCAACATGGATTTACTCCTTAATTTTAATCCCATAACTTTTTTTCGAAGCTTAACAAAATTACGAAATACAATAATCGTTGTACTACACACATAAAAAAATCTTGTGGCATATTTTTTTCTATTCCGTCGATTAAAATTGACTTTAGACCCTAGCAATTAGTAAGATTTATCCATCCTTAGCGTTCACTTATCAGTATCCACTACAATAATGAGTTAAATAAACATCACCATGTAATTTCCCCAGTTAATTTTCAATTTTCCATTAGTCGGAAAAGATTGGACTTAATAGCGTATAAGCAAATATCTTACAAACATTGTATTTTAAGCAAATATATTTTACTAATAATAATATTAGTAAGTATCCAGTAATAATGTTGAAGTATAGTATTATGGCTAATCACATATTGCCAAGTAAGTATGATATTATGGTTAATAATGTTGTAAAGTAAGTATAGTATTATGGTTAATAATGTTGTAAAGTATAAGTATTATGGTAAATAATGTTGTAAAGTAAGTATAGTTTTATGGTAAATAATGTTGTAAAGTATAGTTTTATGGTAAATAATGTTGTAAAGCAAGTATAGTGTTATGGTAAATAATGTTGTAAAGTAAGTATAGTTTTATGGTAAATAATGTTGTAAAGTATAGTTTTATGGTAAATAATGTTGTAAAGCAAGTATAGTGTTATGGTAAATAATGTTGTAAAGTAAGTATAGTTTTATGGTAAATAATGTTGTAAAGTATGTATAGTTTTATGGTAAATAATGTTGTAAAGTAAGTATAGTTTTATGGTTAATAATGCTGTAAGAAGAGAAGAATACTCACCTTCATCTCGGGCGTCATCTCCGTGAGATTCTGTTGTATGTACATGAGTTCACTCTTTGAGATTCGTGGGTGTTCGGTGGGACTGTTGTACACCAACAACACCCAGAACACGAACCAGATGCACCCGATGCTACCTGCACACAAGTAAACACAGACGATAACCTTCATTTCAGAGTTTTACTTCAATAATTTACTTAAATAAAAAGAAACCTGGAATAGGAATGGTTTTTTGTTGGACTGTTTTTATTTACGTACTAGGATGTTTCATATCAGTGTGACCAACAAACCAGCACATTTGCTATATAACGCTCCAGGCCTCCCCCCCCCTATTCTCGGTAGATGGACTAGGTAAAGAAAATATATGAAGTGTTTCGGGATTAAATTTACTTATTCGTTATTATTTCGTAATTACTATAGGTACAATAAAAATGTTCGTTTTTTAGCCTACTTTTCTTTTTTTAATTCGAAAGAATTTAAAAAATGAAAAAGTAGGTATTGACATGCGGTCGATGTCCGTCTGTCTGTCCGTACCTCCTTCCAAAATCGGTTCTATCATTCGGATCTTAAAAATTCTTTTTTTTGTTAGAAAGCTATGAACTTAGAAACCCAACTTTCATACTTTTTGTCCGCCTGTCTGTACGTCCGGACGGACATAAATCTACTATCTGTCGGCGAATTTAACATTGAATTAGCATTGAAATTCAATTTTGAGTCATTTAAATCACTGTTGCCAAATCAACAATGGCATGAGAAACTTTATTTGAAAATATTTGAAGCAAAATAATGTTTTCGTGAATCATTTTGGAAAGACGTCATAAAATGTAGCACAATGTGATTCTTTGATTGTTGTTTACCAAGAAAGCGGCAATGCATATTTTTTGCATACAATTCTGCTTAGTTTTAATTTACATTTATTTTTTTAATGCAGTTTGGAGTAGTTTCATTATTTTTGTTATTAATAAATATTTAATTATTCTTCTTACTACAAATAAATCGATCAGACGATCAATAATATTAAGTTATTTGTGAAAGAATATTAAGAAAAATAGTTGATTTTGGCTTTTAGAAGTTTAAATTATAGCTGGATGCTGTGTTTGGCGATTTTTTTCTAATGTGTGTAAATCTAGTGTAGAAACGATTGTTGATGATATTTACTGTTATGAACCTAGTTGTTTCCCGATTTGAATTTCAGTAAGTATTTAAGTAACAGGAAAGTAGGCTATTTTAGTTTTTTAAGAACTTCTTGTTTATTATAGTGTTCAAATAGGTTTAACAAAGTGTTTCATTTCTCAATGTAAACAGAGGATTTCCTTAAACAATTTATAAAATTTGAATTAACGGAAAACAGCAAGAAAAGTAAAACTATTATATTTATTAAGATATAAAATAAAATTGAGTTATTATAAATGCATGAATAAACAGTATATGCATTGTAAATATATGTACAAATATTTTGTTTCGTTACACGAAACTAACTTTGTATTACAAAATTTTACACTCACATAAACATATATTATTACAAAACTTCCCTCTTACAGATTTTTAAATAATAGACGTACAAATAAAAAATAAAATAAAAACTTTTGAAAAGTGAGGGAGATTTTCGTATATTTCGAAGAATTAAATTTTCAAGCATGATTGGTGTTGATGTAAAGTCAAATAAGAAAATCGTTATCATTTTATTTATAAAACACTTCACATTGTTATTTTTAAATGTCTTAACGTTTCGCCTCACAGAACAATTTAGTTTTATATTGAATTCCTCATTATTATTTAATTTCCACTAGTATTTTTTTTTATCAGGAAACAGCCTTCTCAGTAATTCAAAATTTATACAATTTACAAAGAACCACCAAATCACGACGCAGCAAACGCAAGTCATAAATTATATTGCGTCATGGATTAAGGATTGCTACGTTGTGATGCAATCAAATTGAAAATTTCACAATATAAGCTTGTTTCAAAACGAATTATCTGGTGCTGCCACCTGTTGTGAAAACTTTATTTATAAGCCGTTCTATGAGACTTCTACTTGAAATATTTGGTGCTGCCATCTGTTGTAGGAGTTTTGATTTATGAATCATATAAAAGTTGGCTCCAACTTAAATTATTTGGTGCTGCCATCTGTTAGATTAATTTGTATTTGTAATCTAACCCGAGAAAAGTGGTTGCCTCAGTTTACAATAAAATAAATTAGAGGAAAAAGAATTCTTCAAAAACAAAATTAAGTATTCAAAATTTTCTTACAATAAACTAGAGGGGTGAAACAGCATAAGACTTTCAGTTACAGCTCAATAAATCAATACACACATTAAACATAATTATATACTTTTTATGAATAAATTTCGATAACTTTAAAACATAAAAAGTTTTATGGCAGTTACCCTTTGCACATGCGCAATTTTCTCGAAAAACTTATTCTGTTGTCCGATAGGTAGGGAACTGATGTAAAAAAAAAATTGAAGTCTGTAGCTCTATTAGTTCTATCTGTAGAGTAGTTTCAGACGACAAATAGACCAATGTTCAAAAACCACTTTTTTAGAATTAGCACGTAGAAAGCACAGAATCTCTATTTCGCCAATGAAAGTAAAAAACCAAAATAAAGAATAGTTCTTACCGAAGAGGTAGAATACCGAAGGCCACCCTCCCATGACCCCGTACTGTATTAGGAAGCCCGAAGTGGGCATGGTGACAATGGTCCCCACGTGTTGTCCAATTGTACAGATGGACAGAAGTCGGCTCCTCTCCTGTACGGGTGCCCAGCGCGAGAACATGGCGTACATCGATGCCGAATTCACACCCTGGAACACAGATACATGTAATACAAAATGATAATTCATTGAAGAAACAGAGACTAAAGATAGCAGACATTTTTTTTCTATACAAGAGGTGAATCTCTTCAAAATGAGAGTGAAATATTTCAAATTTAAAATAAATAAGCATAAAAGGGTCTTGTTGCAAAACTACCATTCCACCAAATTATAGCTAAGATATTATGGTTAGGTCCATTCATTGGCGACGTCATCCAATTGAATTTACGATCATCAAAAGTCGCCAATTAACGGACTTGGCATTGTTTCTTCTTGGTTATATTTTGGAGAATGTGTGTTTTCCAACTAGTCTCTACGGAACGGAAGATTTGGCGCTGCTATTTGTTGTTGAAAGCTTGATCTATAAGCCATTATGACAGTGATAGGAGCTAGCTTCAACTTGAAATATTTCTGTTCGTGGAATTTTTCTTCGTAAACTACCACGAGAAAAGTGGCTGCCTCAGTTTATAATATAAGGAATTAGAAGAAAATGAATGCTTTTAAAAGTATAAAATTTACTGATTTTTGTCCACAACATATAGGGCTGAAGGCAAGGTCCGGGATTAACTGGTCTTACGAAAGATCCTTGCAACAAGGATTTTTCATATTTGTGTCGAATCGAATGTTAATAAACTTGCACTGTATTATATTTCCTCAAAAGACATCATAAATGTCGTAAAGATGGATGAATCTTGGTGCTGGGACATGTTGTAGTTTTAGAATATGTTCTTTGTTTTATCAATTTATTGACTTTCACTTACTGAAATACTTAAAATGTTATAAGCAAATAATTCCAAATCCTACTATCAGAAATCTACGGAACCGAAACTTGGACTATCCCTATCTCTCCTTCCACTCCTTACAAAGAATTTCTAAACCCTACATCGATTCCTATGATAAGTTGAAAAAATGTGCCAGTGATAAAATAACTTCAAAGTTGATTTTTAAAAGCAAAAATATTAATAATCGAATAGAAAACTATGACCTCTGACTTAAAATAAACTTTCAAACTATAAAAAAAAGAAATGTTAATTTGTTTTATCTTAAAAGCTCGGGTATTTTTTTTATAAACACATTAGAAAGAAAACAATATTTAACAAATAATAATAAGAACAATTTAAAGAATTTATGTCAACGAAGAGGAAATTAAAGCTAGTATATTCCGGATGTAAAATTGGTCATCGTATCTGTATTATTAAAATATCAACAAAGATATACTATTTTAAACGATCAGATAAAATTGAATCTAGAAGAAATAACCAAACACACGATTTCTACTTGATTTCTATTTCAGATAAGGTGGTTTAAAAATATTCGTAGCAATTATAGTTTATGTTGTTAAGTTAAAGTGCGAATATTAAAGAACAAAACAAATTAAAACTCATGGTTAATGTTTTATTTGCTTTAATTGATACCTTGTTATCGTTATATCCTCATATATACCTTTAAACGACAGTATAAACTCTGGATTTTTTTTATAGTATCCAAACTAAAACAGACCTAACACGTTACTAAGCGATAGTTTGTTATATAAAGTAGGATCTGGTTGCAATGAAATTTATACACTGCATGCAGGAAATGTTCCACCTCCGTGTGAGGTAAAAAAAATGTAAGAAAGGGTGAACCTGAGAATGTAGTTTAAAAGACCTTGACGAATTATTTTCATTGAATTAGCATCAGAGATTGAATAACATATTTGGATATAATAATTTGAATTCGTTGCACGTCGAATTATATCACAAAAGTAAATGCGTTATTTGAGCTTCGAAAACTGAAAATGGATATGAATATATTTGTGATGTTTTGATATACAATTTTGCTTTTATATTTGCTATACTTAAAAACAGATTTACAATCCATAAAATGAAATTATTACTTGTGTTTTGAATCAATTTAAATTAAGATAGTTTTCAAATATTCATTTTATTTTTACGTTTATGCGGGTGATGGAATTTATCTGATCCAAAAGGACCAGATAAAATTTCTGGTAAATAGCGAAAATAAACACTGTTTTCATTTTGAAGGGAAATTTGAAACATTTCCTCTGTCTTCCTTAATGTGAAATTTACGGTTAATATGAAACTTACATCTTTATATTAACATCACTGTAACTTAGCTTGCTCTTCATTAGAGAAGTTTAACTAATAAATCTTACATTTCTGTCTTTAGTTTTTTTTCTTGTTCATTTAACTATAATTGTAACTGAACCTTTGCTCAAAATAATGTGATACCCAACGTATGTAAGCGGGTCTCTGATCAAGCACTTAAGCCATAATATATATGTATATGTACCAACGTATATATTTTTAATACCCAGAACGGACACCATTTGCCCAGCATATTTGGTATATGAGTTTAAATTGAATTGTTAGATAACCAAAAAAAAAAATCTTACTTTTTATAGCTCTAAAAATACAACGCGTTATTTTTATACAGAAAGTTAAGATTACAGCAAGAAAATCGTTCAATTGACTTAATGCTGACGAATCGAGACCCTGATTTTCATTTAGCATTTCTGATTGCCACCTGAAACATACCCATATACAACACATTTCTAAATAAATAATATCCTACCTGAGCTGCTCCGACGATAACCCTCAGCGCCACCATCGCGGAAACTCCCAGCTCAGCAGTATACGGGGTTATCAAAGTGAGGATCGAAGTGAAGAAGATGCCTCCACCAAGCAGCCATTTTGCACCCAGGAGTTCAGACAGACGGCCCCCTAACAGTGGCGTGAACACGTATCCATAGTAGAAGGCTCCTAAGATCACGCCTTGGGTGGAAGGACTCCATGTATACTTGCCCTGGGTGGAAAATATTTGGATATATAGTGGAAAGTACATGATGTTTTTTTTTTCGGTTGGTATAGGGTTATAGAGTGGGGTTTGGGAACATGTATTTCAAAGTGATTTGGAACTTTAAGGGTTTATGTGAAGTGAGCTTGAGTTTATATTACGAACGTAGTTACATAGAAATAATGGTTTTGTTTGCGGAAAAGCAAAAAACAACAAAAAGACAGAACAAAAAAAAAATAACATAGCAAATTATGGATGAAAAGATTAAAAATTATACATTCCCCACCCGAAAAGTCCTAAAATGGACTTTCGCTACTTTAGTTGGACTTTATAAGTTACTATTTTAAACGTTCTGTGACAAAACATTTGTTTTTAAAAGAAGAAGTTAAAAATGGCTATTAAAATTGAAGAGCACAGGGGAAAAACCACTTAATTTCGTTAAAAACTTTCCTCTAAGGCCTCTTTGGCGATGAAAGCGAGTCATCGCCTAAACTGGTGTGAGGAAATCGGTTACTCACTTTGTTTTTCTCTCGCAACAACCCTGATTTACGCCAGAGATCAGTGGACACGAGTCACACGTTTGTACCGCGAAAGAAGAACCGAAAGGAAAACCGGTTTTCTGTCGCCAATGCCCGCCAAGCAGATACAATTGCGGCACTACACCTAACAAATAAAGCGGTTCTTCCCCTGTACTCTTCAATTATCAATAACCATTAGTAAGCTATGGCATAAAAAGTTCGAAATCAGTTTGAAACATCATATTAGAAGTATGAATGTACAATTTATGCAATAAAATAATAACCATGCAACAAATTACTTAAAATCGTTTAACAAAAGAAATTTCGTATCCTTATATTTTGAAACTATTACAATTCCCTTTATAAAGATAGAACTCTTCTGTTATTTTCAACTTTGAAAAAAGTTCATTCCCTAAGTTATAATCAAAGTTTCTAACTTATTGCACGAAAACTTTATGGATTAATTAGCCCTTTTTACAAGTTTTGTTTGGCTTTGCATCCTAAAAATAACTCCTCAATTTGAAATTTTTTTGAACTTGAGGAATGTATTAGAGGTCATGTATTAGAATTTTTTTTTCAATGGCATTTAAGTTTAAAAAAATATATGTTATTCAAAACAGACGAAAACAATAATATTACAGCGAATTATACTCGCCGCCAACCAAATTAGAACACGTTAGGGATGGCAGTTTTTCAGAAAAACCGTTTTTTCAAATACCGGTTCCATCCCTAAAGTGTAACAAATAAGGGTGACGGGAACTATAGTTGCAATTTTTTTAATCAACAAAATTTCGCATGAGGAGAAGGGAGAAAAGTAAAATATATACACTATTTTTTATCAGGTGTAGGAATGGTTCAAATACATACCTTGGAAAGGGGTTAACAGTGAGACAACTACAGAATGTGGGAGAATGCAGAAAGGGGTTATTCTAGCATCTCCAAGATCCGGCTCACCAAGATATAAACCGAACTTTCCTTTAAAAAGATTTAAAGCATCGCTACATTTCAGCAGAAAGATGCATTGAAAACGCCACCCCAACACAAAACAGAGCGGATGCCATAGCGTTTTTTCCTTTTTAAAAATGTAAAATTCTAATAAAAGTGCGTGTCTTACTGATACAAATAAAATATCGTTGTTAAAATTTTCATTTGTATTTTTAAATCTATTTTTTTCAAAAAATAATGATGGTCTTTTTCCCCCTTTTTAATTACTTTATTTGAATATTCGGAAAAAAGGTTATATAAAATTTCAGAAATGAACTTTTATTCTTGAGGTTTTTATTCAAGCATTTTCTATTCTAAAGAAATAATGGAGCAGTTATTTAGTTTAACAGAGTAGTTAGTATTCCTTTAGTTTCCTTTGTGTCAAAAAAGGCTATTTATTCATTGGAATTTTTTTTAAAAACATTTTTAAATGTATGTATGAATGAACTTATTAACGACGATTTTCAAGGAAATTTACCATGCAAAAATAAGCTTTTTGCTTAAGTTTACTTAAATGAACAAAATATAAGACAAATTAAGACCAGAGTACTGAACAATTTACGTAACACTAACTAAGTTACACGAAAAACGAATTATAAGAACTTAAGTTTAACGTGTTAATTCGGTAAGGGTTCGTATTCGGTTAATTCAATTTGATCGTTAATGGTTTAACGTATGAAATTAAATTTTAAAGTTGGTTCGAAGTAAATAAAGAATTTTAAAATACGCTAAAATGTAAGTTATGTTGTAAAAAATATTGTACTTTGCAAACAAAAAAATGTTTTGCAAAAAACAAAGTTTAGCATCCGCTCTATTTAACATGTTTACACTTGGAATATCTTATATAATTGATATATCCTTTAAAATGGTAATCTGTAAAATCACACAAAAGTATTTTTAAAAATCGTTAGTAAATATGTTAGTAATAACTATTTAGAGAAAAAGTTTAAAATTAAATTAAATGTATTAATAATAAATAGTAACTAGCTTGAAAAGTTTGTGAAACCAAGAGGATAATATAAAAATCTGTCAATTCCCAAATTAACAGAAACCAACACTTTGACTTAATAAAGAACAACTTAAAAACCTAAAAAAGTTATATGGCAGCAACTTTTTGTGCATGCGCGCTTTTCTAGAAAATCTTATAGTGACATTCGACAGGTACTGGGAACTGGGTGTACCAAATTTAAAGTCTGTCTCTCTTTTCGGTACTCAGCACTACCTTTGAACCAAAAACGTTCTATGGCAGCAACTTTTTGTGCATGCGCGCTTTTCTGAAAACCTTATAGTGACATTCGACAGGTACTGGGAATGGGTTGTACCAAATTTAAAGTCTGTCTCTTTTTCGGTACTCAGCACTACCTTTTGAACCAAAAACGTTCTATGGCAGCAACTTTTGGTGCATGCGCGCTTTTCTAGAAAACCTTATAGTGACATTCGACGGGTACTGGGAACTGGGTGTACCAAATTTAAAGTCTGTCCTCTTTTCGGTACTCAGCACTACCTTTGAACCAAAAACGTTCTATGGCAGCAACTTTTTGTGCATGCGCGCTTTTCTAGAAAACCTTATAGTGACATTCGACAGGTACTGGGAACTGGGTGTACCAAATTTAAAGTCTGTCTCTCTTTTCGGTACTCAGCACTACCTTTTGAACCAAAAACGTTCTATGGCAGCAACTTTTTGTGCATGCGCGCTTTTCTAGAAAACCTTATAGTGACATTCGACAGGTACTGGGAACTGGGTGTACCAAATTTAAAGTCTGTCTCTCTTTTCGGTACTCAGCACTACCTTTTGAACCAAAAACGTTCTATGGCAGCAACTTTTTGTGCATGCGCGCTTTTCTAGAAAACCTTATAGTGACATTCGACAGGTACTGGGAACTGGGTGTACCAAATTTAAAGTCTGTCTCTCTTTTCAGTACTCAGCACTACCTTCTGAACAAAAACCGTTCTATGGCAGCTATTCTTTGCGCATGCGCGATTTTTTCAAACGCCTTATTATTACGTCCGACAGGTACAAATTTGAAGTCTGTATATTTTTTAGTTCGATCTGTATAGAGGTTTCAGACTAACAGCACCGACCAATATGTTCTACAACAACTTTTTTTAAAATCTGATGGGGTGGAGCGTGGTTTGTTTGCTGGAAAAAAGGCAATGCTTTACGTCACTGAGGCGTCAATGTAGGTGTGACTGTTCTACACTGCTCACAACAATTAGGGGAGAGCATGGTTCAAACCCTTTCACCCCCAATGATTCCATTTGGTATAATCTGCTTCCGATTTTTTTTCACTAAGTTGATCCTCGCACTTATGTATCGTTAGATGGAAGAATCATGTCTTTTGAAGAATGAAATAATGTTTGTTTGAATTAAATGAAAATATGAAAAACATGGTAAAATAAAATTCACTTCTAAAAAGTTTTATGCAATAAATTGACCCTAAATCCTTCACGCTTGCATTCTAAGATTTTCAGCCTACTTTTCTTTTTTTAATTCGAAAGAATTAAAAAAATGAAAAAGTAGGTATTGACATGCGGTCGATGTCCGTCTGTCTGTCCGTCCGTACCCCATCATGAATCATTTTGGAATGACGTCATAAAATGTAGCACAATGTGATTCTTTGATTGTTCATTAATTGTTTACCAAGGAAGCGGCAAGGCATATTTTTTGCAAACAATTCTGCTTAGTTTTAATTTACATTTATTTTTTTAATGCATTCAGTTTCATTA
Organism: Oedothorax gibbosus; assembly: GCA_019343175.1. Taxonomy (NCBI): domain Eukaryota; kingdom Metazoa; phylum Arthropoda; class Arachnida; order Araneae; family Linyphiidae; genus Oedothorax; species Oedothorax gibbosus. The sequence continues at coordinate 29,172,600 of CM033271.1, forward strand.
TTTTTGTTATTAATAAATATTTAATTATTCTTCGAACTACAAATAAACCGAGCAGACGATAAATAATAAGTTATTTCTGAAAGAATATTAAGGAAAATAATTGATTTTGGCTTTTAGAAGTTTAAATTATAGCTGGATGCTGTGTTTAGCGACTTTTTTTTTCAAATGTGTCTAAATATAGTGTAGAAACGATTGTTGATGATATTTACTGTTATGAAACTAGTTGTTTCCTGAAAAGAATTTCAGTAAGTATTTAAGTAACAGGAAAGTAGGCCATTTTAGTTCTTTAAGAACTTCTTGTTAAAAATTGATTTTACTTTTTTTTTACAATTGTTATAATTGTTAATTAATATTGTTATAATTTATTCAAAAAAGTTATGATTCCATTATTTTCCCCCTTTAATTTTAGTTAAAAAATTCAGATTTTCCCCTGTTTTTTTTACTATTTCATTCTGGATGCATAATGAATCTATTTCACAAATTTTAGATTTTTATAATAAAAAAGAAGAAGTTGGAACTGAAAGGGTAAACAAAAGTACTCAAAGTGCTCTCCTAATTGTTTTGAGCAGTGTAGTTTAGCGAAATAGCTTTGTTTGCGAGATTTAAGACAACGGTCGACGTCACTGTAGGCTTGACCGTTCTAGTTTAGACGAGACGAAGTAGCTGCCGGGTGGTTTGTTTGTGGGGCTTAGGGTAACGGTCTACGTCACTTTAGGCGTGGCTGTTCCAGTTGTCCATTAAAAGTAAAAATCTTTTGTGTGTCAAAGAATCATACAAGCACAGCACCCCTTGATTTCACAAACCATTCCAAGCGAGAAAAAAAAAGACCAACAAAGAAGACCAAAGCCCGCCACCTGTACCATAGGTCAGCGCGATCGCTTTATACCTCCTCGTATACCCTGGGCACCCTATATGCGGACGAGTTCGGCAGGAGGTGTGGCTTGACGGGGGCGTAGAGGTTGGGGCACTCGTCCGCCGTGGTGTCGTTCTCGTTGCCCTCGATGAAGCTAGAGTTGACCATGGCCACGATGGTGACGTTGAGGTTGACTCGCTGGGTGTACTGGATGCCCAGGCCCAAGAAGGTGAGGAAGGTCAGGACATAGCGGGCCGGGATACGCTCTGGAAAGGAGAAAGATTATGATGATATTAGAATTTTATTTTATTGATTAAAAAAATTAAGGTAAATTAAGGTGATTTAAGGGGCAGTGAAAATTTAAGGTAAGGTTGTGTTGTTATATCAATCGAGTTGTATGATGAAACAGCTATGATAAAATAGCCGGTCGCGATGAAGCAATTTGTGTTAAGTTGCCAAGCAGCGAAAATATCCAAATATGTTCAGCATTACACTTCATATTTCATGCAACTCGATAGGTACAATTAAATTACACACTAAACATTGCAAACATAACAGTTAAATTAAACTTGATTAGTAAGTTTGGTTTGAAATATCGTCGCACTAGAGATACAAGAGGGCTATTGGCGACGGGCGTTTTAATTTAGAACCACAGTCAAGTGACGAGCCGACACCTGAGTACCCACCCAATGCAACAGTTAAGGGCGACATCGTACGCAGCATTGGGACTTTGGAGCATATTTAACGAGCACTTCCTCTATACGGGGTATTATTCGTCGGACATTTTTTGGCTGCTCGGGCTGTTTATAGGTCTGCAGTTATTTTGGCTATGCCCGGAACCGAACTTGGGACCTCCCACATGCAAGGCAAACGCCTTAACCGACTGGGCTCCCCAGCCCCGGAAGGAGAAAGATTTTGATGAGTTAGACTTTTAATATTTTTATACCGGTAACGGAAGGTTCTGTAGCTAAAACGTTTAAAAATTTTGCTTATGATGTCAACTGGAAAAAATATAATCATGATATACCATCGATTGAATAGATGATAGTATTAGTACACTGTTAAAAAAAAATCCCTGTAACATAACGGGCAGGGAACGGCAGCAGAGATTCCAGTCACACCCTGTTAAAAAACCACTCATGCCCATCATATCCTATATAGATTAGCTAAAACTGTAAAAGTACGGGAATCGCCCTAATTTTTTTTAACAGTCTAAGCTAAGGGATTTTTTTTTCTCTAATGGGGCTGCAACATTGGCGGTCAAGTCTTTGCAGACTCGGCATATTCCCCAGAACTGAGAGCCATTTTTTTGTTGCACCATCTAGGCGACTCTCGCTATCAATTTTGACGCGCAGATTCCAATGAATCTGAGCTCTCTGTGGATGTTAAAGTATGTCGAGATTTAATTTTGCCGAGAGAACCCAAGCCAAACGGGCTCTCCAGGGATCTTTTACATGCCACATAATCATATGACATAATTGCCGACGATTTTCCAATCCAGAAAATCCGACGACTCAGCCGGGGTTGAGCCCGCCATCTTGGGCTTATGAGGCGGACACGTAATACCTCTGAGTCACTGAGTCGCTGAGAAAATATAAAAAAAAATATCTTTGAAGTAATTTCTTATGACCTTATAGCCATCGAATTGATTTTTTTTCAGTATTTTTTGTACTATATTTTTAACATATTCAGTACAACGTTAAAATCAATGTTCAAATGTCATCCAAATCTGAATAGGATTTAATAATTTTTCAGTATTAAAAAAGTGGCGGCACAAAAAGCCCATAAAAACAGTAACAGCTGACCACTGGCCGGTGTAAACGTCATTTATTTTCAAAACAGATAAAAGTTTTGATTAAATTTACCCATACGCACATAGAAAAATGTCTAACTGATGATTGCAATGTGCAAGGTTGGGGTGATTGCAAATCATCACATGATGCTAGACGCTGATTTGTCGTGCAAATATAAACAAATGAAAGTTCTTTGTTTTGTATTATTTCAGAAACATTTTCTTAAAGAAATTCTCATTTGTTATTCGACATCAAAGATTTATAAGGCATTATTTCGGAAAAGTCTTTTTGATAAGAAAAAATACTGAACGACCCCTTTAAAAATTTAAATTTAATAGCTCTTGTGTAGCTGGTAGCTGTAGTGTAGTGTAGTGTGACGTTAAGGGTCTTGTATGGTAACAGATCTCTATACAATTCCAATGGGAAAAAATTGGCCCCTGTTTTCAAATAAAGTATACGACATGTACTCACGAAATCTTTCCAAAAAATACAGAAGAAAGCTATTTTTCCATTAAAATAATTAATAAGTATAATTTTAAAGATATTAATTAGTTATAATTGAAAAAATATATTTTGTTTAGATATTTACAAGTCGTTAATGCTGCCATCTGTAGTTTGTGAATAACTACTAAAATTTTGTTTTAATTATAACTAATTAATATCTTTAAAATTATGCTTATTTATTACTTTAATGGCAAAATAACTTTCTTCCGTATATTTTGGTAAGTTTGCGTGAGTACATGTTGTATACTTTTTTTTGTAAACAGGGGCCAAAGTTTCCCCATTGGAATTGTATAGAGATCTGTTACCATACAAGACCCTTAATGGGCATGTTTCAGGTTTTGAGTGGCGACATAAATGCTGAATGAAAATAAATTCATTCTCGAGCCTCGATTGGTGATTCAATGCAACGTGGGAACAGAGCATCAATCGGAGCACCGATCGAAGGAAATGCAAAAATGAATTCTGGAAGGAACTATGTCACCTGAAACAAGGCAATTCAACTAAACTTAAACTGTAGTAATCGTTTATCTGATGTATCCGTAAACAAAATTTGTTAAAAATGTTGTGCATCAGCACCCTGGTTAAAATTGAAAAAAAGTAATTAAAGAATGATGCGAAAAATATATTTTGCAATATCAAAGAAAAATGGTTCTGGTGGCAACAACGGTTACTACTGCACTTTCCAGGCAACAAAGCTTTTTTTTTTTAATCTCAATTTGTCTTTCAAGACAATTCATGATGCCTTTCCGTAGCCCTACTCTGTTAATTACGCACGGATTGAAAAATAACCCCCAAACGATATCAAACCACTCTTAATGCACTTTGAAGCGCATTTTAAAAAGTTATGTAATTCATTTAAAAAGTAAGTAAAAAATTATGACCACACGCGAAAATATACAATTGTAGAGGTAAAATAGTCCTTGACTGAATATAAATTTGACAGGACTAAGCCGGTGCTCTTATATAACGCGACGCGTGAGTAAAAAAGAAAACTTTCAAGGTAAGTCTACCTTAGAGATTGTGGGCATCTTGTAAAACTCACCTTGAAAAGGTTACATTTTTACGAAGGCCAGAAATGTACCTTACACACGCGCCTATAATTTTTTGAAGGTTGAAGTTGGGACACTAGAAATTTATGCCAAAACTTTTTTACCCCGGTATGACTGAATTCAATTAAAATTTGAGTTCTCTAGGTATCGAATGATAAGTTAAATATTCAATGCTTCAGTTTGGTACCGCCTGATGAATATAATAGGAAATGGCTTTTTAATTGACTACTTATTTTAAATAAGATTTTTTTAAATATAAACTTATGTTACGTTTAAGTTATTAAGCGTCACTTTGTAATATTCAATTTGTTGGAGAATAGAATTATTCAGTAGCACATAAGAACCACCAGTTATTAATTTTCATTAAGTGTTGAACAATATAAACGAAATTATGCACATTATTTATAATTATACTTTGATTTATTATTTTTTTTTTTATCTTACTTTCCTTTTTTTTTAATTCGAAAGAATTAAAAACAAAAAAAATCTGAACTAACATGGCCTATTTTCTGATTGCATAAATATTTACTGAAATTCTTATAGAAAAACATGTAGGTTTGCAACAGCAACTGTCACCTAAAACCACTTCCACACAATATTTATACACCTTAGCAAAAACTTGCCAAACACAACATTCAGTTGTGATTTAAACTTATAAATGACAAAATTGGTTATTTTCATTAATTTTCTTTCGAAAATTATATTAATATTCTTTATTGTTTGCTAAATTTATTTGCAAATCGAAGAATAATTATATAAAATTACTCAGTCAAATATTATTATCCGTTAGCATCCGACTTTTGGTGAAATGGTAAATGTCGCAACGACTTAAGCTTCTTATTTTTAGATAAGTATCAACATAAAAATTGAGTAAGTGGTGCACTTTCGGAGCCGAAGTCAGACTTTCACCCTTTCGAGTTCTCGAAGCCTTGTGCCTACGGAAGCTACTACACCCCTCTTGCCTTCCAAGCTATTTCCTGGAAACACGACAACAACAAAATATAAATTTGTAAAACCCGATATTCCGTGAAATATTTTGTAATATAAAAACATGGAAACACCTGCAAACTCCATTAAAAAAAACTAAGAAATGTAAATTATAACTAACCATCTTTAAAATATGGAATGACACTTGCCTCTTTTTTTGTAAACAAATAATGAATAATTTAAAAAAATTTACATTGTGCTACATTTTATGACGTAAATTATTTAAATGACAAACTTATTTATATGTCTCAAAAATAAATTACCCTACAAATATTAATTTTAAATAAAGTCTCTCATGCTATTGTTGATGTGCCAACAGCGATTTAAATGACTAAAAATTAATTCTCAATGCTAAGTCAATAAGTAGTTCATCGATCGACAGGTAGATGACAGATGGGGGGGGGGGGGGGGGGGGTACGGACGAGAGCTAAAAAAATTAAAGTAGGCTTAAAAAAACATGGAAAACTAAACGCGATCTCCCCACATATTTAAATATTATTTAGGTTATAATGCAAAATATGAAAGGTCTAGTTGAAAAACTCACATTCTCCAAACTATAACTGGGGCTGGGGAGCCCAGTCGGTTAGGCGCTCGCCTAGCATGCAAAAGGTCCCTGGTTCGGGTTCGGGCATCGCCAAAATAACTGCCGACCTATAAACAGCCCGTGCAGCCAAAAATGTCCGACGAATAATACCCCGTGTAGAGGGGGTGCACGTTAAAATACGCTCCAAAGTCCCAACGCTGCGTACGATGTCGCCCTTAACGATTGGGTTGGGTGCCAACTCAGGTGTCGGCTCGTCACTTGACTGTGGTTCTAAAATATGACGCCCGTCGCTAAAATAGTCCTCGTGTAGCTTTAGTGCGACGATAATTAAAACTAAACCAAACTATAACTAAGATATAGGGTGAGTCCGTCCATGGACTTTTGACGATCCTAAATTCAACTCGTCTAAGCTGTATTTTGGAGAATGTGAGGTTCGCATCTAACCAAATAAGTTTATTTTATTTATATACAAACTATTAAAAAATACTGGATTTATATAAAAACTTTGAAAAAAATCTTTTATAAAACAATACAAATTTAACATTTTGTTAATTATTCAAATTCCATAACAAACCATTCATTCATATATTTAATAACTTTGGAAAGATTTATAAAATTATTAAAACTTAATTCTGCTTGCCTCTCAACGTCTTTTTCGTTCGTCTCTTTTCAAGCAGAGGAGTTTTGATCTCTTCTGAAAAGTTGGAAGGCCAGTGCTGATAACCCATCGATTTTCAAACAAAACTTGGAACAAATTATTTGGTCCTTCTTGCACAAATGAGGATAAAATTGGAAATGAATAGCTCTTGCCGCTCCGATGAGGTAATATCAATCCGTTATCATCTTCTTCGACGTTACTATGGTGATGCCGAAGGACCAAAACAATCAACGTGTTTGGCGAGATCGGGGAATTAAGACTCCGCCTTCGGGAATATTTTAATGAAGGGATTTTGCTTGGCATGTCTGTTTGGCGTCTTTTTTTTTTTGGTTCTCAGATTCGAGAATTAATTGTTTATGGAATTTAAATTGTTCGAGCATAAAGAGACTGATTATAAACAGTTGATTTTGTTGATTATTATCACTTTTTGTATCGGTATTTCTAATGGGTTAAATTTGTAGTCAGATTGTCTGATTTGCTATTTTTTTAGGATGATTATTTTAAGTTTTTAGACCAATTTTATAAAAAAACTTTATGGACAGATATATAGGTTATTATGCAGAAGTTTAACAGTTTATAATAATAAAGTTTCTGAATATCCATATTTCCTATATTTTATTTTAGGAATGTAGTAATACCCTTTGTGAAAAAAGATCCTTTGAACATGGACATAATGCTCTTAACTTGGAAATAACTATACAGGGAAAAGGAATAAGCTCTTTTACTACGAACTAAATTTTTATAAAAAAAAACAAGTAGTTTCTGCAGTGTAACTTAAAAATCAGCCGATTTAGATGAATATTTATTTTAAATTATGATTTTCAAATATAAATTAGCTTATGTTGTTTTAGTCTGAAGTACATAGTAGTAACATTACCTTTATACTTCATACTATTCCAAACTTTTATGTTACAAAAATGTATTACTCAGCTATTATGGATTGAAATTTATACTATATAACATACCAATAAAAGTCCCGAATGGTACCTGTGTGGGAGGATATAATAAGAGACTTATTTTGTTAGTTAGACAAATAGACTTGGTCGCATTTTCATTTGCTTATGTAGAGAATTTATTTGCGATTGAAAGAAAAATAAACTTTAAACATAAAAACGGTTGCAGTCAAAATTAAGAATAATTAGCAGCAATAAAAATTTGACCTAAGTTGAAATTTTAAACACAGAACTAAAAGAAAACGTGAAAGAACTATGGTAATGTATTATTAAAATTTGCAATGTCATTTAATTTTTGCCTAATACACATTTCGACTTTCATTGTGTTGACATCATTCATTATTCGAAGAAAGAGACTTAACACGAGAGTTTTCAGTTTAAAATACTGAAATAAGTTATTTTTTGGCAGGCAAAGTTGATTCAAATAGAAACTACTATTTTTAATGTTTTATTATTTTAAGCATGGATATTTTTATTTTTAAAAGTTTACGATTACACATGAATTTAAGTAGAGAAGCGAAATACATTCGAATTATGTAGTCGTCGCAGGAGAATCGCAAAATGAAACGAACGGGCCGAAAATTCAAAATTAAACTATAGGGATTATTTTAAGGTCATGTTTTAGGTCTTGAGTAGCAACAGATTTGCTGAATGAAAATAAATGCTTTCTCGAGCTCGATTGGTGAATTAATATCACATGATAACAGAGCACCAATCGGAGCACCGATCGAATGAAAAGTAGGAATGAAAACTGGAAGGAACTATAAGTCACATGAAATAAGCCAACTGTAGTTAATTGTTTTAAGAACTTTCCTTAAATTGCTGTTAACTAAGAACTATTAATTACTAATTATTAGTTAATGAAATATTACCTTTTATGGTAATCAATCAAATATATACAGTCCCTGGACAAATTATTAGACGCACTGCAATATTTCATGTAAAATATTAATTACCGGGTGATATTGTACCGTTTTATTATTTTAAATTGATTTGTTTTTTATTTTTATATTATCCAATCAATTACCGATTTATTTGACATAAATAAAACAGCATTAATTTAGAAAAGCATAAGTTTATTAAGTTTTAAAGAAAAGTGAAATTAATGTTAGGAAAAGTCAATATTTAGTTGAGCCACCTTTAGCCGCTAGCAAAGCTTTAATTCGGCGCGGCATGCTATCAATGCAAGACTGTACTGTCTCCTGCATTTGAGGATGATGATTTCACATATAAATAATCTTATAATAAGTAATTAATATAAATTAATCTTATTCATAATTAATCATAATTATCCTAAAATAAATACAAATATGTAGTCTGCAACAATTCTTTTAAATAAAAATCAATAATATTGTAGTTTAAATATAGCATTATTGCATAAAAACTCTTAAGAAACATAAAATTACTAAAAAAAAATACAGTGCGTCTGATAATTTGTCCAGGGACTGTATACTAATAATTGTGTCTAGAGTTTCAATTACAAACACGTCTTTGGGGTATCAGTCACTCTACTGTTTTGTATTTACTCGCTCTTGAAAAGCCCGGAGATATAAAAGTTAAAAGTACAAGGTTCCTTCCTAATAACTTCCTTCATTCAAGAAACGACAAAAAAAAACGCGATTGGCCTCTTTCTACTTTGTTTTCAAAACATTGAATAGAAATTAAAAACAAGAACTAATCGTAATTGCGGCTATCATTAAAAATTGCCGAATTAATAATGTATAGTATCGAACGAGATGTAACAATTTTTTAGCGTTACACTAGAAGTTCATGGTTCTCATTATATGCGGGTTTAATTTCAAAACTAGATTTGGCGCCCCGATAGTAAAAAGAAGAAATTAATAGCTTCAAAATTTTAACAATTACTTATGACAAATCTTACATTTTCTTATATATACAAACAAGTAGGTTTGTAACAGGATCTGCCACTTAACCCGCTTCCACACAACAGTTGTGTTTAGCAGGTAAAAAAAGGCGACAAACACAGCATTGATATTCTATATTAAACATTTACATGCTAAATTTGGCTAGTTTCATTTATTTTATTTCGAAAATTCAATGATTATTACTTATCTTTTACAGAAATTTATTTATATTTCAAAGAATATTATTTATATTTCAAAGAATAAATATGTAATATTCCACGCTCTTAAATAGAACATTTCATATCAACGTACAAAGAATCTTGTAGTGAAATATATTTGACGTCATTTCAAACTGATCGATGTCGTAAAAATAAATTTATTTTAATTTATTGTCTAAAAGAATTAAAGTTTCTCGAGCGATTGTTGCGTATGGCAATGGTGATTAAATTCTACTAAAAATGGCTTCCTATGCTTTTTAAATGAGCATTAAATTTTGCAGTTTTTTAAATAATTGAAGTACTTCGAATTCGAATTCTTTTCTGAAATTTTCAATGTATTCTAATTTCGATGCGCTGAATTTTTTGACGTATCACACATGTCGGTAGCATTTGTAGTTTGGGCTATGAAAGTGGGTGACGGACAGACAGACGGACTGAACGATTATAATACCTCCCACTTTTTACGTTACAAACTTAGTGTGGAAGCTTAAATTGTCGACCAACAACCGGCCAGAGGCCCAGCAAGGTTTGTCCAAAATAATTCTAATTCTTTATCAGTCTCCAACAACTATCGAGATTCTTCTTGAATTCTTCTATTTATTTCGAATAAACAATATTATCAGGTAAAGCATTCCACTCATTGACAACTCTATTGTAAAAATAATGTTTTCTTACCTCTTTTTTGAAGCAGGATTTTTTAAAATTTGTGATTGTTTCATTATTTTATTTATCCTACCCTTAAACTAAAATGAATTTGTAAAATGTTTTAACATTATCCGAAATAGTATAAATAAATATAAGGAAAGAGTATAAGGAAATAGTATAGGAATATAATAATAAATTAACAGTCAAAACTTTTTTTAGTGTTGTAATTGCAGTTATCAGCCAGTTAGTTTCCAAGTCTACTATAAAACAGATGATGAACAAATTAGGAGGAAAATAAATTATTTTATTGCTGTCCAACTCATGGTGATTGTCAAGTAATTGGAATTGTTTTCCAATTGATTGATAATAACCACAGGAATTGTAAAATACAGAAGTATTTGGACCAAAATAAAAATGGAATAACTTTTTAAATTTTACTAAGTTTCCCAAACCACAGTTCCAGAGTTTCAATAATTTATAATACAGCAACCCCTCGTTATATCGCGGGAGACAAGCACAAAACCGCGATATTTAACCGAATGCGCGATATAACGAGCGACTTGATAAATATTATACTTTTGATGTATTTATGGTATCAAAATAGTTTTTAAACTAAAGCACAGTATGTATTTGAAAGATAAAACTAAATCATTTTAAATAATATAACTATGTACTCTAAAAAAAGAAACAAAAATTTAGAAAGGACTTATTATTATTAATTACTATACACATTATTGCACAGGCATACTAGACACATTTCACTCATTTTCTATTAAAAAATCCATCTAAAGTAGGCTGCTTTGATTTTTCTCGTATAACCTGTTTTCCGGCAAAGAACGGAAGTTTATTATTTATTTTGAGGAAAGTACACATTGAAAAAAAACAGGGGAAAAATTGGAGACATGATACAAGGCGCGGTATATCCGAATGTGCGATGTAACGAGGCGCGATATAGCGAGGGGTTACTGTATATGCATATTGCATAATCGCACGTGTCCAAAAGTAAAAGTTATGTCCTTAGGAAAAATAAAAATCATTTCAATTTTTCTTTTTCTTTAAAGCGTAGAAGGATTTTATATCTTGCAATATGCCTAATGTGTGTAGATAAGAGAGATTAACAAATAAGTATGTAAATATGTAAGTTTCCGAAAAGAAGTATTGTTCAAAACAAATGTGATTTCTAAAGTACCAAAAATGAAAACAAAACCGCTGGAACTGTTACCACTCACGACGTGAAACATGCCCGTTTTCGTATTAAGAATTGTTTTAAAATAAATTATTTGAAATTTGTCACACTTAATAACTTTTTAAGAAAAATTAGGTATATTTATAAAAAAAAAATCCACGAATTTATTGTTTTGCCAATCATTTATTTAAGAGTCTATATTTATATTTAATTTTTTTTTAATTTAGAAAACATTTATTTTATTTTTAATAGATAATCTAACGATAAATATCGAATAAAATGGATTTTACATGTTCCTCAATCCTAATATTTTTGCGAAATTTAAAACTTGCTACGAACACCAAAAACATTTTACTTTCAACAACATGCGTTTTCCTATATTAAATAAAGGCCAATATGTTTTCATCTTAATTACCTGTCTTCGTTATTTTGAATTTTATGTAGATGGAAATAGCTTTGGGGTGTTTGGCCTCTAATTTCAATGTTTATTTTCACCTTTATTTACATAAGAGACGTTATTAGTAATAATAAGAACCGGTTGTAGTCAAATGAGTGCGCACTAAGTAGAATTATATCACTTGAATGAGATGTTTACGAAATATGAACTTCATTATCTAGAAAACTCTATAAATTGTACCTGTCGATAACTGACGCCACGTTTGTTTGTCCAGACTTTTCTAGAACGGACTTTTAAAGATTATATAGAAATAGAGTAATTATTACTATGAGAATGCAATAAAAATGTTTTCTGGCTCAAATAGTTAGAAAAGTTTTCCTTTTCCATAGTGGCACAAAAAGAAATAATGATATGAAATTTTAAATAAAGAAAAGTGATCTTGTAATTAAAATAAGAGTGCACAGTGCCCACACAGTCGTAAAAATTGTATGTTTTTACTACTATTTATTTTAAACTTGCAATTAGTATACGCGTATATGCTCTTTGCTATGAGTTTGAAAAATCAGGACTATTCCCAGTATCAATTCATTAAACGACGGTTGTTAAGAAAATTTGCGAAGCGAAAATGAACTTTCTGCTAAAGTTTATCTAAGAAAACAAAATATAAAACAAATGAAGACCATTGCCCTGAAAAAATTATGTATTACAGACTAAGATACACGAAAACCGAATTAAAAAAAATTAAATGTTTTTATATAAGGAAATGAAGACGTTAATGGTGTTCATATAGTCGTCTTTAATGGGTTAATGCATCAGATTTATTCCTTTAATTATAATAAATACGTTATTTTAAACTATAAATAATTTAAAAAGAATTGAACATTAGTAAATGTTAATTTTTTTTAAGAATACTCATTTAAATTTTTTTAAAAATTTAAAACTAAAATTCTAAAAAAAATATATATAAAGATTTTAGAATTCCGTGCATTGTAAAAGGCTGATACTGTATTGATTGACGCAAAAGCTCTAAATTACAAATACAAAAATTCTATATTGGCACACTTGTTTACAAAACACGGGTAAGCGGGTCACCCATTCACGTGGTATTCCCACGTGCTGGAAATCACAAGGCCTTTTTTTCCGGAAGATTTTTTTTCTCACATAACTTATTTCCCAATCTTACAAGGGTTCAGTTATCATCAGGTAAAGCGGCGCACCTATGAAATATGTGCCCCCACTGATAGAAAGCGTCTTCACAAAGTTTCCCTCACTATTTGCCTTGATTTCGCTTGAAGATTGCGTTGATATCGGTAATGTTTGTTGATGTGGGGTTGCCTTTTGAGGTTGTTCATCGCTTTGTTTTTATTTATAGTTTGAGGTTGCAGTTTTCTAAGTTATATTCATAATAGTCATAAAAGTATGTAGGTTATTAAGAAAATATCTAAACTATAAAGTATAAATTAAAGTTCAGATGTCCATTCCAAATCAGGTGGTTTATTTTTTACCTCCTTTTCTGCAAGGTTTACATGGGGTTTCCGGTTGTACTCTTACTTCAGTTCTAGTATATGGTTCTGGTTCTAACACGATAACACGATAAATACTAACGTGTTATATTTTGCCAAATTTAAGCCAATAAATATTTTTGACTTGAATTGAAATCAAGTTTTTCGGGGTTTTTTGTTGAAAAATTATGTGATATTTGCCTCTTCCCACGTGAGATTGGGTGAGATTTGCCTCGACTCCCCCCCCCCCCCCCCGCATTTAAACACCTAACTTAATTTATAGACTCCCCCTAAGACAGAGGTGGAGAAGGAGCATGACCTTCTAAAACGTATGTATACAAAATTTTGAAGTTCTGTCGACGCATTCTGTATTAAAGGTATTGTGCGCATGGTGAAGAGCTACAAACTAAGATTACGTTGTTTTGTCATTTGTCAACTTTCCAACATTTGATTTAAAACCACATTACAAACCCTTTATGCACTAAATTAAGATTTAATTTTAATTATTTGCCGTTGGCTATTTTAAAGCTATTTGTGCAATTAATAATAATATATTTCGACCTATTATTATTAATTGCACTGAATAATATATTCGAGCATAACGAATTGTCGCAGGTAACTAAACTTAAATTTTTCTGAAGAATTTACTCTACCTTTGTAGACTTTAATGTGCTAAAACCGTACAATTCAATCAAAAAGTTTCAACTTGCTTCCATTTTCTCCAAACGAGCAATGAAAAGAAAAACAGAGGTCTTATTAGTGATATACTTATAAGTATCGCCAGTAGATAAAGGGTTAAGAAACACATCTCGGAAGTTAATTGATATTTAACACAATTTGTCTCGCATTAGTGTCAGGTTGTTGGAAGGCTTTAGCATGAGAATAGAATCTTGATACTCCTAAGTTCTACTATATCATATGGAAATTGGGTCTAAAAATAATCACACCGAAATCTTGGCGAATTATCGAGATCACACCACTACGCACGTATGTCCTCAAAGGTAAAGTGCCTCCTCAAATACTATTTAAATGATAAGGCGCCCCCTTTCGATCAGTTCCGACATAATCATTAAAGATGACACTTGACTTTTAGACCACCTATATTTGAAAATGACTCAAACACGAGTTGAACATCACGGAAGACTCCTTTGAAAACAAATTATTTCGCAACAAGTACATATGAGGTATGATTCAATTAGATTATTATAAGAGGTGAAGAATATGTGTTTACATTGTATCGTTTGTGATTACGTATTTCTGCATTTGAAATGCCTGTACATTTTTAAGTACCTTTATTAAAACAAGAAGTTTAAAAAAAAATGAAATATCCTACTTTCCTGTTACTTAAATACTTACTAATATTCTTATCGGGAAACAATCAGGTTCGTAACAGTAAATATCGCTTATAAACGATTCTACACAAAACTATAGATATAACACAATAGAAAAAATATCGCCAAACACATCATCCAGCTATAATTTAAATTTCTAAGAGTCAAAATCACCTATTTTCATTAGTTGTCTTTCGCAAATAAAATTAATATTATTTATCGTCTGCTTGATTTATTAGTAGTTCGAAGAATAATTAAATATTTATTTATAACAAACAACATGAAACTACTACAAACTGTTCTAAAAAAATAAGAAATGTAGATTAAAACTAATCAGAATTGTACGCAAAAAAATAATTCCTAGCCACTTTCTTTCTAAACAATTCATGAACAATCAAAGAATCAGATTATGCCGCATTTTATGACGTCATTCCAAGCAGATTTTTCACAAAATTAAATTTTGCTTTAAATATTTTTAAATAAATAAAGTTTCTCCTGCCATTATTGAGGTGGCAACAGCGATTTAAATTACTCAAAATTGAATTTTAATGCTAATTAAATGGGAAATTCGACTTATGTCCGCTAGTTCATACAGGCAGACGGACAAAAAGTATGAAAGATTGGTGGTCTCTGAGGTTACCTTTCTTACAAAATTTAAAATCCGACGGATAGAACCGATTTTGGAAGGGGATACGGACGGACAGACACACGGATATATCGTCAGCATATCAATACTTACTTTTCATTTTTTTTAATTGTTTCGGATAAAAATAAGAACAGCAGGCTAAAAATAACCTACCTAGCATAAGGTTGGATATTTTTATGGATGAATTTATAATAATGTCTCTCCAGAAAATGATTCACCTGTATATTTCTATACATAGGTTGAAGAGCTTGGCTTTTCTTATACTCTTCAATTAAAAGTAATTTTGAAATAATATTAGCGCTTACCTTATGCTGAGGCTCACGTCAGTTTAGTAGAATTTGAGTGGTAAAAATGCCCACTTTTTGAATGTTATGAATAAAACAAACTTTGTTTCTTGTATTTAACAGCCCATTATAAAATTTTTTTTAATGGAAAGTGTCTTATAAATTTACCGCTGAAAAAAACATTTTTCTGCATGATCTTCGAAATCGGCTTGATACTCTTGCTACATTTTTTTTAAAGACATTATTAAATCAATTGCTTTGGTATCAGTATTTTTGGAAAGCTTGAACGTTCTAGTTTTTAATTTTTAGTATTAAGAACAATTGTAAAATGAAGTAAATGTTATAAAGGTCAGCATATGTGTACCTCCGGAGCGAATATAGATTGGAGTAAGTACAATGCGAAGCTCACCTAAGCAGGAGGAAGGTGTAGGCTGCGTCACTATCACCTTCTCTGGCTTGTTGTACAAGATCTCCGGCATCTCGATTTCGCTCAACTTTTCAAAGTCGATATTAGAATTGTTGGAAAGGGTCCTTTTTCTAACAGCAGAAATCATCGATGCTTTTTGAACAAAATACACCCAGCGATACGAAATTTATGGTACAAACTACAAAAGAAGCCAGATGTATCTTTAACATCCCTTTATATAGTCCCTCAGAAAAGATTAACACTTGGAGCACTGCGTCACCCCTTTGGGTTGGAAATACATTGTGATTTCCTGGTACGTAGGAATTGAGACAAGAGTTGGAAGATAGTGCTTTAAGATTTATGGTGTCACGCGTTGAAACGTTAATTTATGGGGGTAGCTGAATTAGAGAAGAATTGGTTTTTGTTTGTCTTGAACTATAGGTACATGGGGGTTGACGTCGTATTTTACGTGGACAAAGTGGAAATGAAACTGATTGTAAAGACAAGGTCGCTTTTGGTGGTATGGAAGATATACCCCTCTTAAAAAAAATGCAGAACTAAACCGGATTTTTATGTGCATGTCTTCAAATAACAATGTATAATTATTGGTGTCTAATCCAATATACTTTCCTTAAAATATTATGAAGATACCAGAGAGATAAATAGAAAGCAAAGTTTACATTTTAATTCTTAGTTTATTCAATTGTTGAGAGATGTTCTACTATGTGTATGTAGATAGAAGAGAATGTAGTGTGGAAATAAGGCATTACTGTTTGAATACAATGGAAAACTTTACTCTTTATCTGATGATAAAGGAATATTATCTGTCAAGTCAGCTTTTGGGGAAAATATCTAACATTCAGGTGAAACGGTTTGAATTTTAAATATGCTAATTAATGAAGGTTGTTGCTGAAACATTCCCCTTTTCCAAAGTATAACTAAGACATAGAGGGCCGGACCGCTTATTAGAGATTTTGTCCAATTGAATTTACAAACGTCCAATGTCGCCAATGAAGAAACTGGTCCCTATAACTTAGTTATACACTGGATCATGTGAAATTTGTAACTACACCCTTCAACTGTTACAAACTTTTTCGGTTTTCCTCAATGTTTTAACATTTTAGAAATATATTAAGCAAAAAATGTTTTTCATTTCTCACAAAAACAATAAAACACCAAAAATTTCCTAGAAAACCCAACTTTAACTTATAAAAAAAAAACCCTCTTAATATGCCCTTTAACAGATTTCCGAGTTGAAATATTGTTTATAAGAGGTTTCAGGGATAGAATTGGATTTAAGCACATTATAATTGTCACCAAATTCTTAAGGTTGGCTTTCCAGCACACAGCCTTCTTGTAAACAGTCGTGTCCTGACAACTGAAAATTGCAATTCAATTTTTAGAAAATATTAAACTGTACACATTAAAGTAATTTTTGTTAAAAAAAGTTTTTGTAAAAATTAAAATAAATATAATTCAAGCTCAGTTTCTTGAATTCTTATGAAAAAAGATTTGAAAAGGGTCTTTAAATTTTCTAAAAATGGCTAATCCATTAAAAACAAGTTGAAAAACTAATTTGATAAACTAAAATTAATTTGAAAAATTAAATTTCAGGAACAAATTTAAAAATATCACTCTTAATAAAAAATATCCAATAAAAATAAGTGATAAAGTTATAAAATTTGATATTTGTTACCAAATTTCCATTACAAAATATTAAAAAGAGAAATACTATGTTTTAAACTTTTATTTAATATAAAATATATACACATTGTGGGCCCCAAAAAGGTGGTAAATAAGAAACTTATGAAATAAAGTTGAACACAGCTGTATGAAATGAAAGTTTTATATCACATATGAAAATTATGCTTCTAATTACGCAGGTACTTTCAGATGCTTCACATCATTCCAGTGTTTCTCCACAGCTTTTGAGAGAGCATCCAAGTATGTATCAAGAGTAACTAGTTCTCTCTAGAAATATAGAATTTAAATTCAATGAAAATTTTTATAAATTACAATTCTTCAGTTGACAAGTGTGACCTCTATTATTGGTCTTTGAGATGGATAATAAACCTTTTTGTTAACAGTACATCTAGTTTCTAGAGTACAACTCCAATTATCCAAAGTGTTGCTGATTATCGGAATTTCGGAAAAAATTCAACACACCCATTTGTTGTGGTTTTATTTGTTGGATGTCATGCCTAGTAATTTTCTTTGGTTGGTTCAAATAAATTACTAAGTATGACATCCAACAAAGACAAATAGTAACAAATAGGCTGGGTACATAAATTTATATGTTGCATAAAAACTTTTGTGAAACCAAGATTCTAACATAAGTTAAATAAAAGAAGCTATTACAAACTCAAACTTGTAAAACACCATCTTACACTTTGGTTTTGGTTGGGTTGATGACGATCGAAACTCGAACTACATGATCTTACAGCTCAACAATACATTGAGTAATTGATTGAATATTCCATTTTATCAGATTAACTTCAAATATCGGAATTTGCTGATTATCCAAATGTGGTTAGGTCCCAATTACTTCGGATAATTGGAGTTCTACTGAACTTGACTTCTATATGAATGTGATTAATACAGACCAGCCAACTGTGGCTCTAGAGCGACCTTAATTCAATCAACCAATTTGAAAACTCTATAGTTTTGACTCTGTAATAACTATTTTCTGGATTTCAGGTGGCAAGGGAAAGTTTAATATTTCCTCCTTCGAAAATCTGGTGATTGGTATAAATGACACAGACAGAAATGTCACGCTTCCCTACTTAAATGCATTTCATAAGATTCATACATAAGATAAGCGTTTAGTAACATAAGAATAACCAATGTAGAATGCATATTTATTCATTAAATCTTTGCTAAGCAGTCTAAAAATTTGATGTGAAGTTTTTTATGCCAGCTAGTTTTATATTTTGATTTTTCAAAATCCATATTTCTATTAGTATTTATTCACTGAAAGTTTAGCTAAAAAATTCATAGTAGTCTTGCCTACTTTTTATTAACACTACACTCAATTTCTAGCAAAGTTTGGTTTCCAATTTAGTATAAAAACTAGTAAGATTTCAATTTTAAGAGAATATATCTTTCACACTTTACAAAAAATATTTCTACTTTTTGAAAATATTTGTAAAACTCGCCATTAGCATGCCTTAAACTGATTATGTTTGCAAGAACCTGAAAATCTCTTCAAGTGAATTCTGATCTCTTCCTAAACTGATTCTTTATTACTAAATTTGGTAAAATTGCAGAACATAAAACTTATTGTTAAATTATTCTCATTATTTGGCTAAACTAAATAATAAGCAGTCACATTACAAAATTCCTCAGATATTTCATGACTTATTATTTAAACTATTAGTTTTAATTAGTTTGAATTATTGTCGCACTAGAGCTACGCGAGGGCTATTGGCGACGAGCGTTGTATTTTAGAACCACAGTCAAGTGACGAGCCGACACCTGAGTAGGCACCCAACGCAACCATTAAGGGCGACATCGTACGCAGCGTTAGCACTTTGAAGGATATTTAACGTGCACTCCCTCCACACGGGGTATTATTCGTCGGACATTTTGGCTGCATGGGCCGTTTATAGGTCAGCAGTTATTTTGGTGATGCCCGGACCCGAACCTGGGACCTTCTGCATGCCAGGCAAATGCCTAACTGACTGGGCTCCCCAGCCCCTTATTTAAACTATTAAGGTTCAAGAAACAGACTCTAGATACTTACCCTAGTCAACAAGGAACAAGCTATTAATGGCATTTTTCTCAGACTTCTTCCACTTAAACCTTCACTTTTTCTGTAGAAAGGAAAAAGTTTTAACTTTGCAATAAATTAAAAATATTGATATTAATTCCCACATTCACAGTTACAAAAATAAATTTTATATAAATAAGTAAAATTATGGCGTTTTAATTGTTTAATTATTAGGTTTCTGATATTTTTATGTAATAATATATATCAAATATTGTCATCATTGTTTTATAATATTAATTTAATTTTATAGCTTATAGAAATTATAAATTGCATGTCAATATAATTTACAGCACAGAAAGGGCACCACTTAATAACATTAAAAGTAGTATTTTTGTGCAAAACTTAGGCTGACCAAACTTGTTTGTGACAAAATTAACCATTCATTTTTATAACTGTTACACATATCAATATGATATATTAATATGTTTCTGAAAAATGAATAATAAAATCTCTGAACACATACTGTGCAATTTCTTTCAATTTCATTGTCCTTTCTTCACAGCTCTGTTCATTCAGAATACTTGGTTCACTTATGTGAACGTTTTGCATTCGGTAGAGTGGCAAGATCAAATCTCGAGTACAAATGATTTTAGACTGAAAGTAGGTAATATAAATTACTCAGAACACACAATACAAATCAAATAAAGCTGTGAAATTAGATATCTTATTATAAGAAAATTATACAGTCAGAAGAGTTAAAAAAGTTTTGGAAACAGCCATGGTATACTTATTAAAATTTCAATACAATAAACTGTTTAAATAAGGAATAGTACACAGGCACAAATGAATAAATGATTGAATTTTTTTAATTGAAAGAAATTTGCCTGGCATAAAAGTAAAAATGAATATGCCAAAGAGATAGAGATAAAATAAGGTTGTGTATGTACAGACCAATTAGTTTGTCTACAAGCCTAAATTTGTTCCAGTGCTAGAGTTTTAAATTACTATTAAAAACACACTTTTTTTGTAATTCACAGGATTAAATATCTGAGAGCTATCTTTTAGACATACAATAAACAAATCGTGCAGTTTTCATCAAATTATTTAAAACAGATAATAACATCAGGGTACTATTAATTTTGGAACCTTTAAGTCAAATGAAGCAAAGAGTAATTATAGGTGGTATAGTACCAAACATGCATGTTTTAATGTGGAATTCTTACTTCTTGTAGTTCCGTTATACATGTAACATAAACTTGGTATATGGCATCAACAGAAGGTAATCCAATAAATTGCTTCATATCAGCACGGTCAATTAAAGCCACATCAATAGCATCAGTGATATTTGAGGTTGTAAAGATCAATACGTTAGGATATCTATAAAGAATTTAAGATAGTATAGCAAGTAACAGGATTTGTACACAAATCTTTTCACGAAAAATAAAGATTCAGACTTTTAAACACTAAAAGTTTATTTTGGTTTATTATTGCAAAAATTAAAAGGGTAAATAAATTTTTAAACATGTATTTCTCATTAAGTCATTCTACAAAAATAAATATGAATAAAGTATTATATACTCATTGAACCCTCATTTCTTTTATACAATAAGTGTGGTTGCAGAAAGCCATTTTTATTCCATACCAAAATTTGTCCAGAGAAAAAACCTTGAATGTCAGAAAAAGTAAATGGTCATCTTCGTAACCGCTCTGTTTCGATGTTACATGTTTCAAACCATTAGCACATATAGGCAAGGATATACACTTCAATAACAGTTTAGGTATCATTAATAAGTCAATTAACTACTGTTTAACATTTTTAAAATCCATATTTAAGAGAAAAACAATTACAAAAATATGGAAGTAATTTTGCTTTTATTTAAACTATTGTAACAAGGATAAAATAATATGAGGATTAAAAAATCATACCTTTTGATCATATCTAAATGCGTCAGAAGGGCATTAACTACCCGCAAAGCATCAGATGGTTCATTGCCCCCCAAAGCAGATGCACGAGATCGGGCCAAGGTTTCAACCTGGCAAAATATATATGTAAACTATTTTAATAGGTATTCCAATAATCTATTTAAAATGATAATGAGCATCTGAAAAGTGTAAAATTCACCAAAAATACAAAGCTAATGATGAAAATGAAAAGTTAAACATAAAGCTTCAAAATTATAAGTTGTAAATTAAATAGTAAATTGGATTGAATTGCTTTAGTAAAGATATTTCAAATAAATATACAATAATATAAATGCAAAATCTGTAATGTGACTTTGAATACCACCCTATAAACTAGAGTATAAAAGATAAAACTTGAAGCTCACCTCATCTAAGAGCACAATGACTAGAACTGTGGGATCTTCAACCAACTTTAGAATACTATGGAACATTTTAGACACTAGTTTTCCACTCTAAAAAGCATATAGTTTAATATTAAATAATTTTATACAATATATATTAGTATTTATATTTATTTTATTAATATGAGTTTAGACTCAAACATAAAATATTTCATAGTTAAATAAAAAAAAAACACAATATGGTAGAATTTATAAATTAAGAGTACATTTATGCATACCCTTATACATATTTCAGGATCCACAATTTTAGCAATAAAGTTTGAATGGCGAATTTTTATTTAAAGATTTAAAAGTTGTATTTGGGAGGTCTGATTCTAATTTTAATTCTTTAACAAACTAAAACATCTAATGTAAGAGAATAGTTTCAAAAAAGTACTGTAGCCTAACCTACTCACTTCAGAAAACCACTTTGAAAAGAGGCTGTGTGTATTGACTTCCACTAACTGTCCATAAGCAAATTTTGATGAAAAACGTATGCAAACTTTTTGAGCTAATGCTTTGCACAAAGAAGTCTTGCCTGTTCCAGGTGGACCTGCAGGGGATATAGAAACATGCTTGAAAAATTGAGACCTCCACCCCTTATTAAATAAGAGAAACTTATGCATGTTTCATTTTGCTATTCTGTAGGGTAGGTGAATAATTCATTTAAAAAACATATGTTATTAATTATAATAAAGTATAGATTATTTTGGTATTACTTTATTAAGTATATGGTTTGGATGACATTTTTAAGTGTTGAAATATTGTATTTTGAAAATGCAGCAAATATCCAAATAGTTTGAAAAAAACATGATTTTTTCCACCATGGTTTAAAAAAAAAATCTTGAGTGCAAACTAAAAACTTCAAAGCTCATTTTCTTGTTTTCATCTTTTTGTCACTTAGCACTTAGTTCTTCACTAAGCTCTTCAATTCATTCATTAAGTATTCAAAAATATCATTAAAATAAGTTTTAAAGATTGCTAACAATTTTATAGATACATATGGATGTAAACAATAAGGAGACACTTTACATACAAATTAAAGGTTCCATTTTGAAATACATATGAAACAGATAATTAAAATGTGAAAAAGAAATGTTAAAATATTTTATGTTTGAAAAGGCCGCTTTTCAATCCAGTCTTATCATACACAATTTCCCTAACATTTATTTCAAAATGCAATATTTCCTGCAATGTTAGAAAATTTTACATCAGTTATTTTAGATACAAAAAGTAATAAATACCATGCAAAAGAATCATTTTGTTCCAGGATACTATGTTTGGATTTACACCTTTTTCAGAAAAATGAAGGGCTGTGGAGACGTAATTCAGCAACTAAAATTCAAAAATGGTTACTTCAACAATTTAAAGATATACTTTAATCTGTGAATCATTTTTATACATTTCGTGAAGGAAACTTTTAAACCTTGACTTTTAAACTCCAAAACCTTTACAGTAAGAAATAAACACAAAATGTAGTTATTTTATTAGGATTTAAATTAAAAGGGTCTTACTAATAGGAAAAAAAGTTAAAGAGAGCTATTCTTTTTAAATATTAAAAAAAATCGGTCAGGATGCAAATTGACTATTTTCCCAATATTGACCCATAAATATTTTTTACTAGCAAATTTATACCCGTTCTTCGCACGAATAAAAAAAATATCAAATAGATTCCAAATATGTGTACCATATACCCTGTTATAGGATCATAAACTTATTGTTTCCACTTGTTATAAATTATAAAATCCCGTTTCATTGCCTTCAAAATTCCAAAATAAAAAATACGCTATAAAATGCACTCATAAATGTCATCACAATTCCCTCATAAATACATTAAACCTTTAAGCTCATTTGGCGCGTTTTGGGAAATAATTTGGCGAGAAAATAGATATAGCTACCCACACCCATTATACAGCTCTAACACAATGACCTTCGAACAACCGACCTGCTTATAAATTATTTATAAAAGAAATCGCCTATTTAACGAATTTTAGTTAATAATTTGGCGAGTTTGGCAACGTCTTTGGCAAAAAAATAAAGACATAAAACACTAATACTCTAGTGCGATGGCCTTTATTAACCATCATAGTTCAGTAATAACTTAACGATACATTTATTGCTTAAATATGCATACATGCAGTCAACAGAAAAATCAATGAAAAAATCATCAAATAAACCCACAATAAAATCCAGGAATGAAGACTGGCAGAATTACGTCACTTGAAACATGTCAATTATTTTTCAAATAATGAATTTAGTTTCTGAAAGTAATGGCAAAAAATAAAATAAACATTTTGAATTTTAAATGTTTTCGTTAAAAGTTTTATTTAATTTTTTCAGCCGATGGCATCAGGAAAGAGATAAAATGATCGGATTTGAGCGAAAGTGGTGTATTTTTTCAGAAAATTCGAATTTTTCTCTAAAAATTGAACAAATATGAAAAAACTAAGCCTCAGGTGCACACGTTGTATTAAAGGGAATCTATTTAAAAATTTCGAATTTCTGAGGGCAGTATAAGTAGGTCTTTTACGATCCGAACACAAACAGACACACAGACAGACTCTTTCTTTGATTATTATAGATGAAAGAAATTGATCAGAGACACACAAAAAAAAATATAACGTTTTGAGAAAATCACCAGTACACAAGGAAAGAAAATCATTTTTCTTTAAGACACTATAAAAAATGTAAATAACAACCTCAGCCTTGACATGAGTATCATAGATGAGAGATTCCCACAGTCCATGGAAATCCTGCGTAGGGAGAATCCACTGTGTGCTCACTTGTTGTTCTTCCTCAGCCTCTTCATATTCAGGGGCAGTGGAATTGAAGGAGTACACATAGTAACGAGCTTCTTTTGATTCTCCATTCTACATGGGAACAAGAAAATAGTATTAGGAAAAGTCTTCATAATTTTTTTTAACAGATTTTTAATATATTAAGTAAAACAGCATTCAGTACTTATTGTAATTTATGTACTCTTTAATTGAATGCTTTTATTTAAGGGAAGCTACAAACTGTTACATCATTTAAGCATGTGCACAGTTAAAGAGAAAAGTTTTCGAGATTTAAAAAAAAATACTCGTTAAAATCCTAGTATCTGTTTGGCGGCAACATTTGGGATGGTAATTAAGCTGAAAATCTGTTAATTTTTCATTTCTGTAATCTTAATTTATTCATTATTGTTTTTTGACATTATTATTTATTTTATTCTTATTTAGTAACCAATGAGTCATTTAGGCTTCAGCAACATTTTTCAAAACACACCAACAATGTGGCTGGAATGGCTACAATTATTTGACCATTCATTCTTCTAAATAACAAATGCTTTCAATTTTTTTAAAAGAAACTTCTTCAAAAATAAGTAAGTAATTACACTTAAAAACCTGTAGAAAATGTTTGATATGGCAACTAACACAACTAGTAGAAATTACGGCAGGAGATCACTCCCATAAGGATTTCAAACACTATAGTACATATTCAAACTAGTATAATTACTAACCAAACTCTATCAAAAAATCAATGCTTCAAATACCTACATACCATAGATTTACAAATATCATGATTAAATGTAATGCTGGCAATATGTTGAGATATTAAAGCATCTTCAAACTTGGTGATGCTAGTTGCAGTGGTTGGTATTGTTTCTCCTTGAGAAGCGAGCCAATTAGAAGCAAGTGTGATCACTTCATTTTCCTTGAGACAACTAAATAAAAAATAATGCACTGATTAAGATATGCAATATAATTCATCATCATCTCCCGCATCATGACATTCAATCAACCATCTCCCGAAATCATGACATTCACTTCTAGTGGATACCTTCTCATTAAATTTAAACAACATATAAACAACATATATTTAAACATTCATATAAACAACAACAAAATGAGGGTCTCTCAGGAGGGCTTTGCTATCCAACTCCTCATTTTCAAACCTCACCTACTTGGAACTATTCTTAAGGAAAAAAAATCCAGAAATTTCATGTTAAGCAAGTTTGCGTTAACGATATTCGACTGTTTCAACTTTTTTTATGCTCACAAACCTAATAGTCTCGTCTGACGTGTAATATTAACAAGAGTTCCGAGTTTGAAGTCTGTGGCTCATTTGTTTTTCAGCAATACCGTTAAGCTTTTTAAATTCATTCTTTGTGTAATTTAATTTGTCCTACATTAATTTTTCAGAATTAAAATCTTTATTTGTCTTACATTTTGTTTAGATAAATTTAAGTAGAATTACCCATTTTCACGTATCACAAATTTTCTTGCCAATCATGGTTATTGTGTTAAAACTATAAGTGTTGCAGGAATTATTATTAAAACATATAATGTTAGTAGTTCCGGAAATGTGACAGGTTAATTCCTAGTTTCGGTATACAGCAATTTTTTATTTCTCAACAAACTTGTTGGCGAGAAAACATGCGTATCGACGCATGATTAGACGATGCTACTCGGAAACCGCGAAGTCAAACAACTGTTGCCAGATTATAATTATTTATCGCCTTTTTTTGTCGCCAACGTTCCGAAAAAGTCGCCGTATACCGAAACTAGGATTTAACCATGTGACATTTTAATAAAAAAAAAGACTGAATTTTTAAATTTTTTTAATAGCGCTGATTTTATATGAGGTGACCTTTTACAAAGTGACTTGATTTCTTGATTACAATTAAACTTTCCACTGAAACTTAACTAAAAAACCCTCCTCGACGCAACAGCCATTAGTGGGCCAAGGCATGCCATGCCCATTCCAGCTTATGTGACCAAGGGCTCTGGGGTGCTAGGACTAGCCCCGGTTAGGTGGTCAACCTCACTGGAAACCCCAGTGTTTAGTTCCTCAGCATACTTGGTCCTCATTTTATTGACCCACTTAAGGGATGAAAGAATGAGTTAACCTCGCCCTATTAGGGATCCGATCCCTGGACCTGTGACATTGCAATGCGAAGCACTATCACTAAGCCACTGGGGCTCAAACTTCCCACTGAAGGGTTTGTAAAATAAAAACAGCTATAGTAAAGAATTTCAATGACGACTAAAGAGCGTCACTGTGGAGCATTCTTATTTTATTCAAGAGTCGATGGATTTATATTGAATATTAGATCATCATGGTTGTGTGGCAGTTAATAAAATTAGAATACAAAAAAAATATTCTTTCAAGCTTGCTGACCACACCAGATTTTAACCCAAATATGAATTAAAATTTTTATGTATGATTAAATAATAGGATTATATCGTACCTATTGTTCTTTTGAAGTATTTCTACGTGAATAGTTTGAATAAAATTCGAATTTTCCGCCATCGTTCCCACACTCAAATTTTTGTTCTAAAACTAAAACAAAAACAAATAATGGTGAGTTACTTCTTTTCAGTTCGCGAAAAGTTCATCAGGGAAAAAACGTTTAACATGAGCATGCAGCGGCCTCTTTCAGCAACAAATAATACTAATTTCGTCTCTTTCTCTAACGAATTTTTATCTTTGCATTAAATTTACTTTACAATTTACTACACATATCTACTTTCCTTGAAATTTATTATTATTGTTATGCAAATGTACGTGTTGTGTTTACGTTGTGTATCATATGTTAATTATTTAATTTTAGGGTCAAGATTTAAATTTGAATTTAAAATATTTCCAGCATTTATTATTTGTTTAAATTGACCTTTTGTTTTCTGGTATTCGTCAATTGAAATTCATTGTTTTCGTTTGTAGTTCAAGAAGATAATTTTAAAATGATCTGATTATTGCTTAACCAGCAGCAATTTAAAAAAGACTAGTCATTAAGTCCTCAAATCAGAATTATCAACAATTTACTTACAATTAAAGTGCCTTTCTTATCAGCTAAATTAAAAGCAAATAATATGTGCCTTAAACTTGTCAAGTGCCTTATAACGAAACTGTCAATTGACGAAATATTTTGTTGCATAGAAAAATATTTCCTATGAAGAAATATAGATTAATTTCACCCTCAAATTTTATTTAATAAATTAGTACATGGAGTTGCTTTTGATAACGCAAGGTAAGTGGAATAATTTTTTTTTATCTTTTAATCATGTACCTACTGAATAGCAGTTACAGATCTGAAGCAATTGTATGATTTTTCCTGTTATTTCTTTTTAACATTCAAAGTGGAATCGATTTTACAGAAACGCTTTGTGTAAAGGAGCCACATATTATTACTTAAAATCATTTTAGAGGGGCCAGCTTGACATGGTGGGTTGAGTAGGTCATGCCACTGAGGTTACTTTTGCAGGTTCTGTTTTCAATCCTGTTATCCTCAAAATTTTGCTGAGGAAAAAAACTTGTTTGTGAGGCTGATGTACGTCAAATCAGTTTGTGGTTCAAAATCCCTGATGTTGTGTTGGGTAGTTGCAACTTTAAGGTGCGGCCTTGTCATTTGATGTTTCAAAATTATGAGGTATATCGCCAATAGCCCTTGTGTTCTGAAAAACACATATAAAGTGGCGTTAGTTAAACAAAACCAAACTAAAATATTATTGCAAGGATTAATTTTTTTTATGTTATGTAACTAAATACAATATCAACATTACACACAAAGTCACAAATTATATTAGATATCTAGGTAAGCTATAATGTATTGGGCAGTCTGTTCTTTTGCAAGCTTAAAAGTTTGAGGTCGGGTTGCTATACCTAACGAGTTGTATAAAATATGAAGTGGAGTGTTTACCATATTTGGGCATTTTCGTTACTTGGCAACACAACACAAATCAAAGCATGTCATTATATTATAACTTTTGATTGGAATGGATTCACTTGGATTTCTAAACTTTCTGCAATGAATATTTTATGTTAAGAATATAATGTTGTTGAGCAAAAAAAAAAAAAAAAAATACAGGCACATAAAAGACAGTTTTTGGTTTGAGACAACTTTAAATGTTTGTGAACAATAACACGCTTTGAATTCAATTTTTCTTTTGAAAATAACTTAAATCATATGTAGTTCTAAAATATTTAAAAAATTGTTGTATATTAGTCATTATTTAGTTTTTTGTCAACCGTTCTATTTTTGCATATAGTATTACCCCTACTATTTATACAGCTATTTACTATAATTCTATTTTTATTTTAAGTCCTACTTAGTTGGCTTTTCTCTGGAGCCTTTTCTTTAACCAAAGAAACTTTTGAAAAGAACCCTATTAATTGTAAGTATTTCTTGAATTTTAAATAAACGAACTTGTATGTAACTTCTTGATGTCCATGATGCATGTTATGTATGCAGTCAATCCTTGTTAATGCGAACTCGCTTAACATGAAATTTATCTTAAGATGAACTGAAAGCATTTCCTGGGCCTATAAAGCCTTGAGCTAATGCTAAAAAAATATATCCTAACCCTCTGAGGGATACAGACGTATAAACCTGTCACCTGACCGTCAGGTTTTCCAGCAACACACATTATTTTTCATAACTTTTATTAGTTTATTTCTTTTCTCATAATTTAATTCTTTGTAAAATTTCTTTTTAATTCTTCTTGTTTCTTCACTTTTTCAAAAAATCAGTTTAGTTTAGCTGATTGATATCCAAAAAAAATTACGGGGTATGAAAAGTGAATGAGATAGCTGACATAACTGAAATGTCATAACATAAAAAAATTAATTATTAATCAATATTTTTCTTGCACAAAAATAAACTTTCAAAAAGGGATTAAAAATAACCATTTGTAATTTTGTCAATTTTTTTTACAGCCTGTCCCGACGTAACTTTGAAAGAAGATGCAGGGACTATAACAAGTCCTTTCTATCCCCGTACTTACTCTAGCCATTTATCATGTACATGGCATATAGAAGGGAATGCTGGAGATATTATAACTCTTAGGTAAGTAAAAATAAGTTGCTTTTTCTTCATAGTTATCTTTTTCTTCTTCACAGGGCTGCATTTTTGGCTGGATCAGGCCTTTTGCAGACTCAGCAGACCATTCCCCATGTTTCTTTTCTTCATTTTTGTTAAATTGCATTTGTAGGCTGTTAACTCTCATTATACAAATTAAATCTTTAAAGTAAAAAGAATCGTTACTTCATTCTTCCCCAACCCATCTATTTCAGATTACTAGTTTTTCACCGTCACCTGCCCGCTGTCCACCCTCATTATATATAAAAAAAATCTTTTAAATTTAACCAGATTTCTTTACCTTATAGGTAGGTTTGGAACTTGTTTCTTAAATAGAATTGTTTAGTTAGTTAGGGAAATTAAGTAAATGAAGTGGTAATTTTTTTTCAGTATAATATTTTGCCCACAATTTTAAAACTAGTACAAAATTATGTAGTTTCCATGTCTTTATATATTTTTTTTATTTAAGCAATAATTTTATTTGTCTACAATTACATATTTTTGTCTACAAATTTTCACAAAAGTTTTTTTGTTTCTTAAATAGAATTGTTTAGTTGTTAGGGAAATTAAGTAAATGAAGTGGTAATTTTTTTTCAGTATAATATTTTGCCCACAATTTTAAAACTAGTACAAAATTATGTAGTTTCCATGTCTTTATATATTTTTTTTATTTAAGCAATAATTTTATTTGTCTACAATTACATATTTTTGTCTACAAATTTTCACAAAAGTTTTTTTTTCGTAAGATAAAAAATCTATGTGGGAAAAAGAAGCAATACCACTCATTTGATGCACGCCTACCTATTCAATATTGATAAGTTGCATTAACAGGCTTAAAATACAATTTTTAAAAAAATGAATTATAAAAGTGTTTGACCAATTTTTTAAAATAAAAATGTATATGTTATTTGAATTGAAGTATTTCATAACAAGCTATAAATATAATTTCCTATATGGCCATTTTGGTATCCGTATTAGTTGTTATTTCCTTTTGTTTCTCTTTTGCTTTACTTGGCCTTTTTTTCTTTGTTCAAGCAGCACATGAAGTCGCTACTTATTATAACACGTATTAAAAAGTTTTTATTTATACTCTTTTTATTATTTTTTATTTTAAAAGCAGAAATGCTGTCTCTCTCATAGAGGCAGGAAGGAGAATAGAGAGGTCCTTGTATATGCGCAGTAGCGCACAAATGGAGCAGGCTAGAGCGGTGCATCTTAGGATACCTCGGTGTCGGCATGTTATGTGCAGTAGCTAGAAAACCCTGACAGCCCTGCTTCAAATCATCTCAATTGGAGGGGCCCTCTACAGAGCGGTGCATTTTGGGATACCTCGGTGTCAGTATGTTATGCGCAGTAGCTCGAAAAACCTGACAGTTCTGCCTCAATTTCTCTCAACTGGTGGACCTCTCTACACCTCATTCCTACCTCTATGGTCTCTCTGGATTTAAGCTGAAAATACAGTATTTTTAACCATTTTTTAGATTTCTATGACAAATGTAACAATTTTCGGATTTTCAAAGGAGGTTAGAAATTCGAAAATGATTGTCTATGTCTACTTTCTTTTCTTAATTAGATATATATTGGTTGCTAGCATGATAGACCAATATTCAAATAACCATTTGATGCAGAGGGATTGAAATTTGCTTTCCTAAATTCCAATCTACTGCTGCAACGTCGAAAAACTTCACCAGGTTGTTAAACATGTTAGTCTATTTTCTTTTCACTATTCGGTATTTTGCCGGCTAGAATGACAAGCCTAACATTAAAATAGTGTTTAGGACCAAATATTTATATGTGTATTGGATGAAGAGGGAATGATTGCCATTGTGCATTCTGCCTCCGCTTCTGAAATAACTTCACCATATCTGTCATATAGATATAATTTGCGTTTTCTTTTATATATTTTTTCAACTATGTATTAAAAGGTTTTAATGTCCATTTATAAACAATATTCATTATCGCAAGATTTTGGAAATTTTCGGGGGTGACTGGTCTGTAAAACCTAAAATCACCTTTTTTGTTTTCAACTAATTCTTATTTCATACAACAGATTTGATGACTTAGACATTGAAGAAAGTTGTTGTTGTGAAACAAAGCCATGTTGCTACATGAATTGGTTGAAGATTGGAACATCCACAAACGGCACAGAGAAGAAACTCTGTGGAAAGATTACACCAACTTATAGAACTATTCTAACAAACACCAATAAACTTTGGATAAAGTTCCATGTTTCTTTCTTTAAAGAAGGAGGCCGTGGATTTCTCATGCATTATAAGAAAGGTATTGGATAATTGTGAAATGTTGATAAAATTGAAAATTTTCGCCACCATTTCATAATTTATTTTTTAATTTTTAGAAAAATTCAGGTTTCTAAAACTTAATTTCTAGAACTGTGATGCAAAACATATTTTTTTATAACTTAAGAACAACCGTGCCTGTTAGTATTAAGTTTGAATTTTATGTGTTAACATTACTCAGTTCTGATATTAGATAAATTAAGATTTGTTATGAGTAAGCTAGAAACAAAAATGTACACAGATTTGCTTATTATTTTTTTATGTAGTAATAAAGTGTTACACTACATTCTAGATGAAGAATGCACTTTTTTAATCCCATAAATCACATGAATCGTTATATAACACGGAAAATTTACGTAGCTATTTTTTTACTTTGTTTGAGCTTGGTTTATTTTTGTAACCCATATACTATGGTTATTCCCTAAAACTGCCTATAATGCTTTTCCAAAGTGTCTGATTGTTATCACTTAATCAAATGTCAGTATTTCAGTTCCAAGTTCGTCTTTAATTTGTAAAACCAACGATTTCAAATGTGGAAATACTCATCAGTGTGTGCCTGCAAATGTTCGATGTAATGGCTTCCCAGACTGTGGAGATGGATCAGATGAGCACCTTTGTGCCAGTAACTATTATAATTTTTCATCTAAAGTTTAATATTTTTTTTAAACAATTTATAATCTCTTTACCTTGCATCAATGCATCTGTGAAATTCCAAAGCACGATCTAAATTTTACTAATTTATGCTGTTTCCGCATTAGAACTCTACCTTCAACGTTTACACACTTTGAAATCTGTTACTCATCTGTGTAAACTTTCATCGCCACATTAATAATAAAATTTTGAATTATTAAAACTAAACATTTATTTTCGAAAGTTATTTGTTAAGTAAAGCAATCTATCGATTCAATATTTATGCGCTTCCCAGTAAAGAATACATAAAACTTCAAATTTACTCATTATGCAAAATTGTTGCATATCTTAAGTGGTTAAAATCGTTATTTGGCCAAAAAAAAATTTGCCTGTTATTGCAAACCAACCACACTTTAGTTCAAAAGAGATTGATACAGGTGTCCCTATGAAATCAAGCTACTTTTGAAAGTGAGCTTTCGATTTCGTGCATGTTGTTGATGCATGTAAGTGTAATAATTTCGCTTTTGCATCTCAAACACTTCTGTCTAATTACAAAAGATTTGCTTATGTTTCGCTACTCAAGAAAATTTAAATTAACGTTGTTAGTTTCTTCCATGTCTAATTTTTTTTAAATATGATACAATAACATAGGCAAATGTAATTACTTTCCAGCTTTAGTGTTATGCAAATATTTTTCTTCTACTTTCACATTTAAAATTGGTAAATGGATTTGGTTTATCAGCTTAATATAATTTCCCTAATTTTGTTTACAGATCGTTGCTCTCGGCGTTATTGAATCCTAATCAATGCTGTAGGAAGACACTGTGATGCTCTGTCGATTGTCCTGATTACAGTGATGAACTTGACTGTGGGTTTTGTGCCCGCAATTTGTCACGGTGCAGTGTCAATTCCACAAAGTGCTATAATCCACTCACTCAGAGATGCAACAAGTAAACTTCTTATTTTTTTTTTGCTAAAACACAGTACAATATTTTATTTTGATAATAATGTGTACTCGATTCAGGCAGGAAAAAACCCAAGTTTGTTATCATTTGAAAATATATTTCATGTTATTTGATTGTCTAACCTATTATAGAAGTAATTTGTTCCATAAATTTACAGTTTGTGCCATAAAGTACCAGTTGTAATTATTAATTAATATTATAAATAAAGCAAGTAACTGTACTAAGTAGGTAAAACTAGTGGGGTGTAAATCAAACAAGTTTTTGAAACCTCTTAAGAAAATTACAGTACAGAATATATTGTTCGATATCATTTTAAGTTGAAACTTTTGAAATGTTAAATAATGTCATTTCTTAAAGGATGGTATGTTCTTTAATTTTTTTTTACCTTCTAAAATCTTTATATTTTTAGGAAGAACACTAGATCTATTTTTCCATAACACTTTTTTTAAAAAATCTGGTCATTTTTTGGTGGCTGGCATGGCCCAGTGGGTGTGTACTTATGCCACAGAGGTTGCTTTCAATGATTCTGTCCTTACTCCAGCCATCCTACAAAGAAATTGTAGAGGGCAAAAAATTCTCACAGTAAACAAGACTTTGTACATGGGCATGTTAAATCATTTATGGTTGAATGTCACATATAATGTTGCATTGTGTGCCAATGTTGGCTTTTACTTGGACCATAATTTAAAATTGCATGTCCTGTCACAAATAGGCTTTGGGTAGCTCTAGTGTGAATTAATTTGACCAAACCTAACCTATTCAGTGTACTGTATTTTTGCCAATCAACAAGTGCAGTTTTTTTTCAGTGTGTTTGATTGTGTCAATGGTGAGGATGAGATGGACTGCTCCCGCTTGTGCCCTGGAAAAATCATGTGCGAGTCCAAGAGGGGATGTTACTCTCTCCAGCAGAGGTGCAATGGGGTGACGCAGTGCGAAGATGCATCTGATGAGAAGAATTGTGGTATGGAAAGAAGAATTTATTTTATTTTTGTTACCCTTACAGCCCTCTGCCACCCCTGCTATTCGGGGGAAAAATAAGCCAGCAAGCAGAGTTCAATAATAAATTAGATTCATTACTTTATTTAGCAGCTTGTTTTCTAAATCTACAAATAATATTGCAATTAAAGATATTAACGAAGTTAAACCATCATTGTAGATAAAAAAAGTGTTGAATATCATTGAAATATGAAACCTTGTTACACAAGGACTAGAGCTTATATTCATGGCTGGGTAACAGACACGCATGAATTGATGATTATGCCATCACCGGCAACACCCATTAAATACCTTCAAATTTTTTTACAAAGTTTTTTTCCTAAGAACCCTGTATTTGTGTGAAGTAAAGTTGCATTTCTGTCATTAATGCAACTTAATTTAATCTTTCCAAGCCAAATTTTTAAGGAATGCAAAATATATATTAATATATATATAGATATATATAATATATATATATATATATATTATAATATAATATATTATTAAAATATATATATATATATATACTATATATTGGGCATCTTTGTTTAGTCCTTACATGAAATAAGATGGGCTGCATTCAGAGTGCCTTCTCCACAGATATGACAGTCCATAGAGTTGAGGAAAACCATCTTTTGTAATTTGCTCTTGTCAGCCAGTCGGGGCCCTGTTTTGATTCTGAAGAAGGCAAGCTCTCCTGCGGGAGTTCGGTGCCAATTTTGGCAAGGGCGTCTGCTTTCTCGTTTCCCTCAATTCCCACATGTGAGGGGATCCACTGGAACACTATGACTTTATTCAAGCTGAAGAGGGACCAAATACTGCTTCTTATCCTCGATATGGTTGGAGTTTCTTTACTCTGATTACCGATAACGCCCTGATTGGCGGAGCTAATTATGCAAATATAAAACTGGTTTATTCAGTTTTCAAATTTTTTAAGTAAATATCCTCAAAACTATGGCTACTAATAATCTTTGTTTATGATATATTTGTATGAAAGGTTATGGAAAGTGATACATTAATATAGATCTAAAAAAATAATACTTTAATTTGAGTCATCAAAATCTATCATAAAATAATACTATGATGAAATTTTAATATCAAATATTAGGTTTTAAAAACACAAAAAAAAAACCATTTTAAATGGCAGTCCTTTCGAGGTCTTACAAAGCAACCTAATTTTAAAAACAGTTTCAAACTCTAGCAGTAGCACATGGTCTGAATAAAGTGGTTGATAAACAAAACATCTGACAAATTTCATAAATATATGTGTCTATTGTTAGTAAAAAAAGGTTGAATAAAAGAAATTTATTTTAGTGTCTGAGCTTTGCAACTATGAAAACGGAGGATTTTTATGCAACAATGGTCGTTGCATTCAAGAAGTTTGGACTTGTGACAGAACAGACGATTGTGGTGACTTATCAGATGAGAAAAATTGTAAGTATAAAAATTTTAAATTATAAATTTAGTTTTAATTTTTGTGTTTATTTAGATATGTTAATAAGTTTTTCAATAAATATTTACCTATTATTAGAATATTAGAATTTGTTACATTTTATCCATAAAGTACATTGTAATTTTGTTTAAGTAGTATTTACATTTTTGTTATTGTTTATTTCTTAAAAGTTAATTTGTTATCTACATTGCAATGAAAAAAATTTAGAGGTTTGAACTTTAAAAAAAAAAAAGTGTGTTTTTTAGTTTTTATTAACCTACAGCTTATGCTTGAAAATAAAAGTTTCTTTGTAGATTCTTTACTGCAACTTTCAGTCAGATTTTGTTCAAGCTTAACATCTATTTTATTATATATAAATTGGTAGTAAAAAGTATTAATTAATTGGTCATTAACATTTTTTTAAAATGTTACATATGGTCCAATTAATTGATACTGATTAAAAATATTTTAAAACAAGCATAAAACAACAAACATGATATTCATGATAAATAACCTTTTTAAAAATATCGCATCATGGTATGTTTTAGCTTCCACACTATGTTTATAACGTAAAAAGTGGAAGGTATAATCGTTCAGTCCGTCTGTCACCCGCTTTCATAGTCCAAATTACAAATGCTACGGACAAGTGTGATACATCAAAAAATTCAGCGCATCGAAATTAGAATACGTTGAAAATTACAGAAAAGAATTTGAATCCGAAGTACTTCAATTATTTAAAAAACTGCAAAATTTAATGCTCATCATAGGCATAGGCAAGCATAGGAAGCCATTTTTATTAGAATTAAATCACCATTGCCATTCGCAGCAATCTCTCTAGAAACTTTAATTTTTTTCGACAATAAATTAAAATAAATTTATTTTTGCGACATCGATCAGTTTGAAATGACGTCAAATATATATTTCACTACGAGATTCTTTGTATGTTTATATGAAATATTTTCATTCTATTTAAAAGCAAGGAATATTACATATTTATTCTTTGAAATATAAATTAATTTTTGCAAACGATAAGTAATAATTATTGAATTTTCGAAATAAAATAAATGAAACTTACCAAATTTAGCATGTAAATGTTTAATATAGAGTTAATGCTGTGTTTGGCACCTTTTTACCTGTTTAACATAACTGTTGTGTGGAAGCGGCTTAAGTGACAGATTCTGTTACAAATCTACTTTTTTTTATCACTTCTATCTATATTTCTACATAATTTTTTTATTCACCTAGGTCTACGCAACAGCGTTCTCACTGCCGCCTTAATGGGATCTCTTATATGTGCCCTATTACTTGTCATCGCCATAAGCTGTACCTGTCGATTACACGCCTTACGCATGCTGGAAACTAGAATGGCAACCTCCCGCGAGACCCCACTCTCTCGACTCAGCCGAGAATTCTTCTTCCGCGAGCCCCCGCCATCTTACGCGGTGGCTGTCCAAGGCGACAACCGTCGTAATCTTTGCGTCGAGAATCTGCATTATGGGGTTAGACCGGATGTGCCAGTACATAGAAGCAGACGCAGCAGAAGATCTCGCCATTCTAGGTGCCCTTATCCCGTTAACACTGTTGATCGGAATGCACCGGTTCCGGGATCTTCGGTTCAAAACCCACCAGAACCAAGGGTAGAGGTCCTTTCGGAACAGACTCTGAAGGTGGAGGAATGTTCTTCGGTGTCAGATCAGAGTTCTAAAGTTGAAGACTGTTCTTCGGTGACAGATTCAACTTTTGTTTCTGGTGACGGCAAGTGCGATGACACTGAAGATGATTCCCCTGTAATCGTGGGTAGTTCTGCGGGAGAGAACGTTGGACTACAAATGATTGCTTCTGATAATCCACAGAACTTGAGAGTAGGGATTATTGGGAGTGTTGATACAGAGAACATGGGACTGGAGGCGACATCTACCTATGATGTGGAGATTGTATCTGTCGGCTCTTGTGATACTCAATTTTACTGTGATAGTGATACAGACCCACTGATTGTATAAAGAGCGGAATTTATACTTTTAATAATATATCAGATTTATATCTTGTCATCTATAGCAAAAAGATATTTAGTAACTTTTTAACACAAATAATTTTGTGGCATTCTGATTATTTTTTTTAGATGCATTTCTGTTTTTCTTTTCAAGTGTATTATGGTTTTTAAGAGAAACCATTCATTTTAATACTGTGCAGAAAGTATCTGTGGAAATTCTATGTGCATTTAAAGTGGACGCTAACAGCATTTAGGCCTATTATAGCAAATGTATGTAACATTTTGCAGTGCATTTAAATTGCCTAATTTTTTAATAAAACAATATAATTTAGAATATGGTTACTTTACTGCCAAGTTAATGGTAAATATATATATCTATACATGATTATTTCTTGCATAATAAAGCTCTCTATATTAGTTTTTAATTAAGGATTTGATAAAAAGTAATTTAATTCAATTTTTGTATTTGTCTTATTGAGGTTACTTTTGACCAATCAGTAATAATCATAAGTGTATGAAGTTTGTTTAAATATAATATTTTAACAAATAGATTGTATCTTCTTAGTGAATATTAGATACATCCTTAAACTGAAATCTAATATAAAGTTTAACTTGGAGATATTTGGTATTTCTTGAGTAATGATATAATCTTGTATATTTATTTTTAAATAACATTCCATTTTGAATGGTAAACTAAAGTTTCTACTAGCAAGTCAAAGTATTTTATTAGTGATATTAGTTTATTTTAATTGTATTTCATTTAACTAAATAAACTAGTTGGCTATATTTCTTTAATTTACAATAAACCGTTGTTATTTTCCTGGAATTTTTTTTCATTCTAAAATCGGTTAATGCATTCTGTTCAATGTTTTGTTTTTTCAATACTATTTTTGTTATGCTGCAACCTTCAATTTTGTAAAAGAGATAGTACTGTCATGTATTTAAGTTTTAATATAAGTATCTTCTTTACTCAAATTTACTTCTTTGTTATTGAAAGGTCTTAGACTATAATTGATAAAGTTAAATGTCACTATTTCCCCCCCAGATTATTTAGTGTAGATATATAATTAAAAAAATCAAATAGTGCTGCACTCTGTTAAATTTTTGTGACACATTATAGTCTTTATTTTGTTATGCTTGTCAAAGATATTATTTACTGTATATAAAATATTTTAATTTGGAAATTTGTTTAGTAACAAAGTTGCAATATTTAATAGCATACAGTTTATAGTATAGGTATTTTTGTAATAGAAAAATTATTTGTTTAGGATATTATTAACAGTTAATTTTTATTGCGATGAAATATTTTAAATATATTTGACTGGAATGAAATATCAATTTAAAAAATTATAAAAATGCGAAAAAATATATATTCTTGATATAGTAAAATTCTTGTGCTGTATTAGAAATTGTTTTTCTTAACTGTTAATGGAACTTCTGGCTCATGTGCATTTAGAAATATAAAATTCATATTCAATGATTTAGCTCTCTAAGTTAACATATTAATGATATTGTATATTTTGTAATAAAAAGTGAACATATATAATTACAATATTCTAATATATGCATAATAAACTTGTTTTTATTAATATTTTTTGTATTGACTGAAAATATTTTAAAATACCCAATTTCTTGGTTTATAGTCTTCTAATTTTGTAAGGCTATGTATAACTTCATTTTTTAGCTTCCACACTACGTTTATAACGTAAAAAGTGGAAGGTATTATAATCGTTCAGTCCGTCTGTCTGTCACCCACTTTCATAGCCAAACTACAAATGCTACGGACAAATCGCAACAATCGCTCGAGACACTTTAATTCTTTTAGACAATAAATTAAAATAAATTTATTTTTGCGACATCGATCAGTTTGCAATGACGTCAAATATATTTCACCACGAGATTATTTGTATGTTGATATGAATTTTTTTCATTCTATTTAAAAATCAAGAATATTACATATTTATTCTTTGAAATATAAATTAATTTTTGCAAACGATAATAATTGAATTTTCGAAATAAAATAAATGAAACTAGCCAAATGTAGCATGTAAATGTTTAATATAGAATTAATGCTGTGTTAGGCGCCTTTTTATGTATTCAATATTTTCACTGTTGCCATTTCGTCAAACATACGAGAAACTTTATTTAATATAAAGATAAAACTCTTGGAAGAATATTTATGTGATATATAATTTAGTTTGGATTGTTGTAATATCACAAGAGAGTTCTTTTGATGGTTTTTTATATATGTACGAGGAAGGATGCATAGATAATTCTAACTCTGAATAAAAAAAATAAGCGAAAGTTCGCTTTTATTTTTAAAGCTTCAATTTTACTAATTATTTATTATTCTCTTTTTCGAAAGAAAGTTAAATGAATATGGGAAATTGTGCCAATTAAAAGATTTTTATTACAAAAAGTTGCATAATTATTTTTCGAATTTCAAACAAATTCAGCAAACGATAATGAGTAATTATTAATTTGCGAAAGAAGGTTAATGAGAAAATAGTTAATTTTGGCGTTAAAGTTTGAATTAGAAATAAATTATAAGCTGAAGGCCTTGTTTGGCGAATTTTTTTCAGAGGTGTATAAATAGTGCGTTTTTTGTTGAGCACAAATACTGTGTGGAAGCGGTTTAAGTGACAGATTCTGTAACAAACCTACTGGTCAGTGCTTAGGTAACTTTGGTCCAAAAACATTTTTACAAAAGAAAAATTAAACTACAAAAACGATTTAAACACTTAAAAATCATTATGCATTCTAAGTATTGTACTTTTAGGAATAATTTCCAAGCATTTTTGTTAAATTTTATAAATTAATAAAAAAATGGTGTCAGTATAAAAAATTAGAACACGGGGTTAGGATCCGGGCGGGTACCTTTGGTCCAAGCATGAAATACATAAGAAACATACTTTTTAACATTCTTAAATGCTGTTATCGAATTAAATAGTAATATTAAAATGTTTAAACCAAAAAATAACAAAGTTATAAGACACATAGTTATTAAAAAAGGTATATAACTTAACATTTACATTACAGTGCATCGTAGAATGACAATACACTATGAATACCAGTATTGACTGTCGCTTAAAAGAAAAGTAAACTTCAATTTTAATAAGGGAAAATAACTTATTTTTAGAAGCAAGATTTATTAACAAATATCTTTATAAGAAGCAAACGATTTTATTATAAAAGGAAAAAATAAATAATATATTCGTAATTAAGAATTTGAAAATGTTTACATTTCGACATAGCGTTTTAGAATGTTGTGCGTTTCTTGCATTCTATCTTTATCTTTTTAAGGGTTAAAATCGTTTAGTTTAAAAAAAATCATCTAAAAAAATGAACAATCATAAAAATAAGACTTCAAATATAGTTAAGCAACATACACTTTTACATTCCACCTTTCCAAAAATGTAAAACAATTTACAATGGGATCATTTTATGAAGAGAAATTAAGAAACAAATCTTTTTCCGATGCATGTACCAAAGTTACCCTCTATGGCCAAAGATACCCACTTTGTCGGTACTTGTTTTAAAATTTGAAAGTTATTCCTAGAGTAAATGAGGAATTATTCCTAGGCTTATATTAAGTAGGTTTAACTAGTTTTATTTGTCAGTCTTTCATTGTGTTCCTTTGGTGTAATAGTTTTCAAATCGTGCATTTGGCTCTCTGTGGCACGGCCGGAAATTCTTATAAATTTAAATCTTACTTAACTAAAAATGAACTTTTTGAAAGAGTACTTGTTAGTTCATACATTGGATGATGTAGATTGGTTGATTGCAGATAATGGCTGCAAAACGGTATTCGGTAGTTTTAATGAAAAGCTTATTGTTTTGT
This sequence comes from Oedothorax gibbosus, assembly GCA_019343175.1. Classification (NCBI taxonomy): domain Eukaryota; kingdom Metazoa; phylum Arthropoda; class Arachnida; order Araneae; family Linyphiidae; genus Oedothorax; species Oedothorax gibbosus. The sequence goes on from CM033271.1 coordinate 29,214,442, forward strand.
ATAAACAAAAATATAACTTACCTTAACTTTCAATTTTCAAAATATTTTGATTTATCCAAAAAAAGTACAATGATTAAAGTTAACTTATAAATGAAATTATAAAAAAACGTGATCAGCATCACAAATATTTTATTTACAACATAAACAGAGTTGAAAGTTTTGTACAGAAACATTCTCTTATACATCACATACAAATATTTAGGAAGAAGTGTATAAATATTTTCTGACATAAAAACACACTGGTTTTCATTCTTGGTCGAAGAAAAAATAAAACTGATAGACAAACTACACTATGCCCAACTCAATCAGGCTAAATATAAAATTAGATATTGTTGTAGAACAAACAAGCAATTTAGCATTTTGATGCTATTGGTGGTGTAAAGGACCAGATGCTATAAATTTAATTAGTAAAATGTTTTGTTTTGTAAAACTCGATTACACAGGCTCATTAAGAACAATATTTAAAACAGCTAAAATGACTAGTTAAATACTCTAAAAATGCTAAATTTTTCTGGCATAAGTTTTATAACAGGTTGTACTCAAGAAAATTTTACTTGTTACTTTTCTTGGTAAATTTACACACACATAAAAAAATATAATTTATTAATAAATTATACTCTATTAAATAAGAAACATGGCTGAATTAGAATAGGAGAAAAAAATGTTTATAAAGCTATACTATTGATGAAAATTGGAAATCTTATCTACCATTAAGGGAGGGAATGGGAGCAGGTATACAAACCAAAATCTCTGTTATTCCAATGTAAAAATTATTTATTTTCTAAGCCAAATTACTCCAGCTCTAATGAATATTTTTACAAACCATTTTTACATGATAAATGTAGCTGGCGTACAGGTCTATAAATTACCAGTCTTTGAAATTGGTTAGAATATTAAAAAAAAAATAATAAATAATTTTCCAATAAAATATTTGGACCAATTTCAAAAAGTGGAAATATAGAGAAATGTAAACCAGCTACACATTTAAGCTACATTTAGTACGTATAATAAAACTGTTCAGAAAAAACAAACTACAGATGGCAGCCCTAACGACATGTAAATATCTAAGCAAAAATTTTTGTTGTAATTATAACTATTTAATATCTTTACAATTATACTTATTAATTATTTTATTGGCAAAATAACTTTCTTCTTATTTTTTTTTTTTGTAAGTTTTCGTGAGTACATCTGGTATACTTTATTTAAAAACAGGGTCAAAAGTTTTCCCCATTGGAATTCTATAGAGATCTGTTACCATACAAGATCCTTAAGCTTATTACAATATTATAATCTATGCCTAAAACTGTAAATTTACATATAATAACCAGGCTAGAAAGTCTTGAAGGAAAAAATATTTTGAGCTTCAGTTAACAAAGTAATGTGCAGACACATAGAAGTTTTCACTGAATCTCACTGTATTTGTAGGATTTTAGTCTCAATATTTCATTCTTTTTCTTGTGAAGGTGGTTGAATAAAATCTATATTTTCTGTAAAAGCAAATGAAAGCATTTTGAAAAAGAATAAAATCTTAAAAAACAATATTTATCGTAAGCATAATTTTAGGTTCAATTTAATTTGTAACATTTTGTTTGCCTCTGCACAGGATTTTTTTTTCACCTTGATGACAGTATATTCGCCAAGCTTTTGTCTTATTTATGTTGAATAATCAAGTCTATTATAAATATTATATTTTAAACAATACTTTTTAAATTAAATTACTTTAATTCATTCATTTACAATCAGTAAAACGTAAAAATCAAATTGTTGTACTATAACCAGAAATATTTAAGATTTAAGAAATATCAATTTTCATTTATTACAAATACAGGGTTCGCACGCGGCCTGGAAATCCTGGAAAAGCCTGGAATTTCATTTTTTTTTATTTGAAGGCCTTAAATAGCCTGGAAAATTCACAGACAGCCTGGAAATTCCTTGACTTTCCAGTTTTTATTACGATTCAAAATTTAATCTAACTAGCGTTGTGGGGTGGATGAAACATCTCAGTTTTTCTGCGCATGTCCAAACCACCCCGCAAGTGTCAATCACTCGGGATTCCCCCATGTGGACGCGATCAGAACGTTGTGGAATTCTTACTGCTTTGTACAGGGTGGTAACAGAACCGGGAAAATGGAAATCAGGGAACTTTATAATTCTGCATTGCATTAGTTTCTGTATTGCATTGAATTGTGTGTATTGTATATTTTCAAGGTAATTGTAAAATCAGGGAATTTTTTGTGAAAGTATCAGGGAAATCATGGAAATATCAGAGAATTTTTTTCAAGGAATTTGTAACCACCCTGTTTGTAGGGTGTGGCGGTTTTTGAAAACAACTAGTTATCAGGGAATTTAAAAAAATTTAGAAAAAAATCAGGGATTTTTTTTTTCATTTTGGATTGCTTAAACAGCAGGTTTAGGTTGTTCTTGTGATCACTTCTAACGCATCAAAAGAAAATGTTCTGGTTGGTCCGATTGGCCTGAACCGGAACTACAAAAGCAAACGTTGACTCTCTTCCTATCAGGCACAGGCAAAAAAAAAACCTGTCAATCGTTAGGAGACAATGCAACCTCATCGGTGATTGCTGTGAAATTACTATGCAGCAAAATAAGTAAATCAGGAAGCATTATTGGATTGCATACTTTGGTCAGGTAAAGACGACCCTCTTCTAATGGGGGATTGCACTTGTTAGCATCCGATATTTGAAGATATCTTAGTGTAATCTTAATTTATCTTCGAATTTTAATTAAATTGTTTACCTATTGATATGGGCTGCAAGGTGGGGGGGGGGGGGGAAGAGAGAGAATGAAGGAAACGAGTTATGCAGTACAGTGATTATTGTAGTACGAGTTATGCAGTACTACAATAATCAAAGCAATTGGGACCTAACCAGCCTTATTCGTATAATCAGAAATTCGGATAATTAGAGTTAATCGGAGAAAAGGTATATTTTAATGAAATCAACCCAACCAAATCCAAATTGTAAGATGTCATTTGGCAGTTTGAGTTATGGCTTTTTTGTAATAGTTTTTTGCTATTCAACTTTTGTTAGAATCTTGGTTTTACAAAAGTTTATATGCGACATATAAACTTTTTCACTTGGTCTATTTGTTACTGTTTGTCTCTGTTGGATGCCATGCCTAGTAATTCTTTTGGTCGGTACAAAAAAAAATACTAGGCATGACATTCAATTAAGACGAACAGTAACAGGTAGGCCAGGTGGAATTTTTTATGACATTCCGATAATCAGCACCACGCTTCAGGTAATTGGAGTTCTACATCTACTGTAGCTATTGATGACTGTTTAGACACATGGGGTTTAAAAACTATCACGAATTACGTGTTTAAGATTGAGAAAATTTTTAATATGATTCGATTTTGCAATAAATAGTAGACTTTTATTACAGGCTTTAAGGGCTTGAAAGTGAGCTTTTTCATTCAAAACTTTTCAAGGAGTGTATGAACCATGTTATAAAGCGATTCTCTGATCAGGTGGTTCCTCTAAACTTATTCCGATTTTTGGAAATCTGGAAAAGGTAGGTATTCTAGGTAATTGTAAAATCAGGGAATTATTTGTAAAAGTATCAGGGAACTTTTTTTCAAGGATTTTGTAACCACCCTGAAGAATATTTTTGCATAAAAAGGTGTTAGGTGAAAAGGCTTAATTTTTTATATTTGGGTACTAGTTTGATCATTTCATATATTTAAGTTATTAGAACCAGTTCATTCTATTTTGCCCACATATTTACATTATTCATTATTTTATTTCCATGTATTATGGTATAATTTCAGAAATTAGTTTGATGTTTCTGGTCTGGGTTAAGGCAATATGGTTGCTAATAAATTAATTTAACTCAATATATAGTTCTGTAACTTAAAGTAATTTTACATTTTCGAATTTTAATTCAACCAGTTGATCTTCAATAACTCTTAAGTTGATTTTGAGTTATCGAAGTTTCATCGCGCTGTGTAACATGGTGGCCTGGAAAAGCATTGAAAAGGCCTGGAATTTGGGTAGCCAAGAGTTGTATGAACCCTGCAAATAACATGGTGCAAATATCAACTGGCTAAACTATCTTCTGTACACAATTGAACCTCATTACAACGAACATGGTTAAACCAAACTACTGTTATAGGAAACTAAATATCGTTCCCCATACTTTTAAAATGAACTAGCAATATTTAATTGGTTAAAGTGAACTCGGACTTTTAAATAGCTTTAAAACCTCATTTTGATTGGCTTAAGTTAAAGTTTTGAGAAAATTATCCTTATGCATAATGTGTCTTATAAGAGCCTTAAAAAATATCGACATAGGTCTCAGAGCAGAGGGGTTTGAACTAACATATTTACTAAAAAAAGGCATAATATTAATTTTTTAAAACTTACTTAAAACAGTATCTGTTATTAGTTTCAGATGTTTAACAGAATTTCTATTGGGCATAGTTTTAGGAAATATTTGAAGCTCATAGTCAGGACCATATTTCATAAGAAACTGAAAAAATAAGAGAAAGATTGCAAATAACATATTAAAATTGCTATATTTCTTTAATTGCAAGCATTTAAATTCTTTGTATATTAGAGACAATACTCAAATATCAAGATCTTAATAGTACTAAAAAAAGTATTATGTTAAAATAAGATATTTTTTGACGAAACGGTTAAACATCTACTTATTTAAACCAATTGTGCATTAAAGTGTGTCGGAAGTTGAATCATTGCGGTGTCCATCATAACTTCAAAACTACTGCACCGATCCTTTTGAAATTTTGCACACTGTTTCTGTACATAATTTACGAGATAGCGCAAGAGATTTTTTTTTTCAAATTTTTTAATATATTTTTTATTTTACAACAACAAATTAACTGATTTCTTCCGCTCAAAATCGGGTTTTTCCCTTTAAAATGTTCCCAAAAATTGAAATTTTTTAAATTTCGTAAAAACCCAGCGTGGCCTGGGGAAAGTCCTTATCTAACAATTTATCTTTGATTTTTTATTTCAGAAGATCCAACACGGAGTTGGGCACCACAATCGAACTTTTTTTCCCAGACGTTTGACAAAAATTGCTGCCATTGCCATATTTTTTAATATTTCTTCTTGAAAATTGGACACAATTTTCTTCAAATGTCACACTTTAATGTACCATTGGTTTAAATAAATAGATTTTAACGGTTTCGCAAAAAAAATGTATAAAAATTTGCCTTATTTCACACGAATTGATTCTACCCTACCCTTAAAACAACTTACTTTGTGGTCAGGAATGTCTTGTTCTAAAGTTTTATCTAGAAGTAAAGAAAGCAGATACGTCCAACATCTGGCTGTATTCACAGCATTGTAGCCTCCTGAAAAGTTATAGTTTTTACCACAAATAGATATTGTATTCATCCACAAACCTATTTTATGTACCTATTTATATATTAAAACAAGTAGGTTTGTAATAGAAACTGCCACTTAGAACTGTGCCATGCATTAAAAAAAAAAGCAAAATTGATGCATTTAAAAAATGCTCCAAACACAGCATTTAGTTCTATGCTAAACTTTTAAATGTCAAAATTATGCAAACAATTTTTCATCAAAAATTCAATAATTATTACTTATGTTTGTTAAGTTTATTTGTGTTTCAAAGAATAAATATATAATATTTCTCCCACTTAAAAAGAAGTAAGACATTTCATATCAACACTGAACATTGAGATACTGAACAAAATAGAACTAACCGGATTGATTTTTAAATATTATTTAAAAAACAAGACACAATGAAAAACCTTGCTGAAAGGAATAATTAGTATTAAGACGTCATCATTCATTAATATAAATGCTTAAAAGTAAATGGGGAAATGTGAAAGCTAAATTAAGAAAAATACTAACAAATAGCACTCTTGGAAGAAGTATATTAATTTTTGAAGTAAAATTCATTTTGAAGAAGTTTTTTTATTGTATATGAATTTTAAGTGATGATTTTCATCCAAAGCAAACTTTTTAATTTTAAGTTTTACATATTCATTTAATATTTTTCAATGTTTTAACTTCCAGTACCAGTTTCATGTAACCTTCACATATATAACACTAGCAAATTATACCGTTCTTCGCACGGAATAAAAAATATCAATAGATTCAATATGTGTATATAACCTGCTATAGGATCATAACTTGTTATTGTTTCCTCGTTATAAATTATAAATCCGTTTCATTGCCTTAAATTTCAAATGAAAATACGTTATAAAACGCACTCATAATGTCATCACTATTCCCTCATAAATACAAAAACCTTTAGCTATATGGCGCGTTGGAATAATTGGCGAGAAACTTGATATAGCTACCACACCCATTATACAGCCAAACACAATGACCTCGAACACCGACAGCTTATAAATTATTCATAAAAGAAATTGCCTATTGGCGAATTTTAGTTAATAATTGGCGAGTTTGGCAACGTATTGGCGAAATTAAACATAATACACTAATAGCTCTAGTGCGATGCTTATAACCATCATAGTCAGTATAGCTAACTATACATTATGCTAATATGCATACATGCAGTCAACAGAAAATCATGAAAAAATCATCAATAACCACAATAATCCGAATGAGACTGCGAATTAGTCACTTGAAACGTGTCAATGTTTTTCAAATATGATTAGTTTCTGAAAGTAATGGCAAAAGAATAAAAAGATAAATAAACATTTTGAATTTAAAGTTTCGTTAAAGTTTTATTTTATTTTCAGCCAATGGCATCAGAAGAGAAAAAATGATCGGATTGAGCGAAAGTGGTGATTTTTTTCAGAAAATTCGAATTTTCTCTAAAAATGGAACAAATATGAAAACTAAGCCTCGGTGCAACGTTAGTATTAAAGGGAATCTATCTTTAAATTCGATTCCTGTGGGCAGTATAATAGGTTTTTTTGATCGAAGACAGACACACAGACAGACTCTTTCTTTATATTATAGATACCTCCACCAAAGCAAGTAATGGAATATTCCAAGACTTAATGAGTTTGATGCACTCTCCTGGAGATTTGAGTGTAAGGTTGAAAGCAGCAAAGGGGTCTCCAGCTAAAGTATCTGCTCCACATTGGCAAACAACAACATCAGGTTGAAATCTCTTCTGGGCTTTTGATAACAACCTGAAAGAAAACTGTTTAACTAAAATGCTGCAGAACATGAACTAAAATTTCGTAAAATTATACTTTTTTTTTATTATTGTTTTGATAGTTTAGAAGTCTGCATTTGAAAACAGTAAATGCAACTACCTCTAGATTGACAGCTCTATTGATAATTCTACATCTATATTGATAGTTAATTATTTGATGACAGTCAATATTGTTAGTTTATATTGACAGTCAATATTGTTAGTTTATATTGACAGTCAATGTAACATTTGAATTCTAAAGATGTCAAGGTAACAAAAAAGTAGCAGGAATCTGAAATGTTAACAAAAAAAAACATCCTTAGCAAATTTGAAGAATTTCACAATAGATTAACTTAATCCAGCAATATTATTTTTTTAAAGGGAAAATATAAAGTAATAATTATTTGTCAGCTTTTAATAAAATAAATGATAAATATTGAAATAAAAAAATAGAAAATGTATAGCTACAGATACGAATAATTCAAAATTACATTTGTAACAATCAGAAGGTTCTAAATATACAATACAAGCAAACTTCTTTAACAAAATTTAATTTAGAAAATTTTTGAAAGTGAAAATATATTTACGGAATAATCAACTCCAAATATTGGGAGTCCTGTATCCCATCAAATAAAGGCACATTGATAGTATAATATTTTCCCTTCCCATGCCCAATGTCATGTAGGAGGCCAGTTCCTGTGAAAGTAAATATAATTCTTTTAATATAAAATACAATTTTATAAATAATTATAAAAACCAATTTTAATATAAAACACCATTATGTACCAATTATTTAAAAAACTTTTTTTTTATGTAAACACAACATGACTCACCAGGATAGAATCCCACATCATTTTTATGGACAGAAAAGCAAAGGACACGTGATGTGTGAGAAAAGGCTTCTTCGACTCCTGTAAAAATAATATTTTTTATGAAAATGTATGACATATTTATAATTATAGTCGACAATGTCAAAGACAACACAGACATGTGTAACAACGACACAGCGTCTAATATGACAATATTAATCTGGTTAAACACAAAAAACTTATCTCCATCGTCAAAGCTTATACTTAACAAATGTTTTTAAACACACTTTTTATTCGCATTTAGAATGCATGAATTTTATTTCAAACACATGATCACAAACATCGATATTTTGTTAAGATAGAAAAGTAGGTGAGTGGAGATAATTGTTTAAAAGAAATCAAGCAATAGAAAATAAACTACAAATTGTACAATTATAGCAAAAAGTAAAATTGAAGCATTGACTGGGAAATAATGTGCTATTCATTTGATCTAAATTTAGCTAATTAAACTAGTCTTACAATACTCATTGACTTTAATCATGATGCAAAAACTAAGTAACTATTTTTTTTTTCAGAACTCCTTTAATACCAGGGCCGGATTTAAAGATTTGCCGCCTGTAGGCTACGATCAAATTGCCGCCCCTGTAACAATATTTTCCCCTTCGGGGAAAGATAGCTGGTTAACTGTAAAATAGGGTGGAATGTGCTGTTTAAAATTGTTCAGCCTCATCGGTTAATGAAAGATTATTTAAAAAAAAAAACTAATTTTGGAATTCGATCAAGAACACGTTGTTCGAATATTTTATCGTTCAACTTCCAAATCCGGGGGGAGAGGGTGCAATTGCTCTCGCAGCGGGTGCTATGCTTGCTCCTAAATATTACTACTATATATTATACGCATTTAAGGTTTACTCATTAATGTAATTTATTTTCTTTCTTAAAAATATTAGTATCTTTATAATAATTTTTGCCGAATGCCACTTTAATTAGTCATAAAATGTGCCGCCCCCGAAAATTCGCCGCTCTAGGCTACAGCCTACTTAGCCTATTTAGAAATCTGGCCCTGTTTAATACAGTAGGCCCCTCTCAATTAGACTGTTTGATCGGATCTTCATTTTGACTGGACGAATTTTTTTATCTTCAAAGTGTACAAAATACCTGAAAAACCTGTTTTCTTTTCAATTTCTGTTCAACACTGATAAAATAAATGTTAGATATATGCTGCCAGTAGTTGAACTTATAGGTTTCAATAAAAAAAAATACTTTTTAATGCTATGTAACCTATAACGCTTTTATACATTGAATAATATTGCATTTATTTATCGTGCAAATATAATCTATGTAGAAATGTGCAATCAAATGTACGTCTAAACCTTAATTTATTATACTTCGGTTCAATCATATTTTATTTCTGTAACAATATGAAATATAAAACAATTCCACACTCTTACCATCCCCATGATGCAGATCAATATCAACATACAAAACTCTTTTGTATTTTTGAAGTAACTGTAATATGCCTAGAACAATGTCATTGACATAACAAAATCCATCAGCTTGGTCTCTTTAAAGATAATAGAAATAACATTAATTTTATTAAATAAATTTAATAATAATGGTACAATATGCATAAAAATAGTACAAAGAAGTTAAACGATAAAAGATTAGAAGTTAGAACTAAGATAATGTATAAAAATGAAATACATGAAACATTTTACATTTATTTATGATTGTCAAAAATACCGATTAATAAATGTTAAATATTTGTTTAGTATCTTTCCGTTTCACCAGCACAAATCTTGATTTAATCATAAAATCTAACTGATTCTCACTCTGTTCAAGGTCATTCTTAAATCCATTTTTGATTGTTCTTAAAAAAGATGTAAGTGATTTAGTTGGGTTTGATTGGTGTGGGATGTAACATTTATGGTGACTGCATCTCGTTCCAGAAAAATAAAAATTTTCTTTACTAATGACATTACATTGGAGATTTTTAAAAATACCAGTTAAAAGCAATGTATACTACAAGAATGATGGAAAACAAACTATATAATATATTCATTGATGGTAATGTAAAACAACAGACACCCGTAATTTAAAATACTGGTCAATTAATAACAATATAAAAAGTAGCAAACCAAACATAAACGTTTGATATTTATTCAAAATGTAGCTAAAAAAATGTAGCATCTATTGGGCAATAATCTAGCAACCAGTTCTTTATTTCAAGATATCTGTGAATGAACTTCTTATTAAGATCCCCTTATATTTTAAGTATGGTGTAAGTTCTACCTTATAAACATTTACATTTTCTAACATTTCATTACGCGAGTTTTGTTTGGAGAAAAATATGTCTTGTTATAGCTAACAAGACCTACAATAGCCGAATGGACTTTTTAAATTTGAAAGTACATTCTATGAAAAGTTATGGTCCGAGAAGCATAATTTTTAATTATGATTTCCCTGTACTCGGTGAATCTGTGGTTCGAGTTTTATCTAATTTTAACTTATATTTTGAAAAGACCAAATACGTGTTTAGTATTTAATTTTACTTTCAATTTGGGAACTGTTCGTTGGTGTGACAGTTGGCATCGGGTTTTTATTTTGTGAAGTTTGAAGATAGCAAGTAGGTACATTCCTCACCTTTGTTATTTTCTTTCATTTTATCAATATTGGAAATTGGAACAAAGCCTGATCGTCCATAAAACTCGGGCATAGGACCCCCAAATTTTAGAGGCCCCTATATTTCGATTTCTTGTTTGAAGAACGCTGTGGACCTTCAAAATTATGACGAATTTTAAAATTTTTTAGCTCTACTAATATTTTTTACCTTGCATTTGACTTAGACATTGACCTAAGTAACATGATTGGTGTTATAAGGAAGCCGATAAAATAGAAGAAAGACATGTTCAATCGGCCTACTGGCACCATCATTACGAGCAATCATACGCAAAATTTTGCGTAAAGGGGCCTCAAAAAACTTGTTGTGCCTACAGTCTGTTTTTTTCAGGATCAGGCCCTGAATTGAAAACATAAGTGCGTTTGAAAAATTAATCCTGAAAAAAAGTGAGCTCACTTCTTTGCATGGTGCCATCCTCCTCCCCAGTTGACAGCAACTTGAAATTCTCCACTAAGCAGTGCCTTGGCTGCTGTTACAGTGGCTCCACCAATCATGGAGGCAGCGTCATATATTTGTGGAATAAAAGGGCAGTCATAACCTATATGGAAAGTTCATATGATCATTGAGACAATAGAGAACTAATTTATTTTCAAAATAAATTCAAAACAAATTTTATGTCCAGTGCACCAAAAGGTGGACATGGAGGGGAGGTGAAAATTTAAATTTCTTAACATTATGTTGGAGTTATGTAATATAATCAACAAATATGGGTTATTTCATATTTTATCAAAAAATAATTTATTTTTCCCATTAACATACTGATTTTAATTAGTAAAATGACACTTTGACAGCATGAAAATTGTGCCAAAAATCTTTATCTCTAAACTTAGATACATAATCTGGCCTCTTTTGTTGAATGTTTTTGCCAGCAGCAATTTGTTTATAACTAAATCGATAACAGCCTGTTAATGGGCCAAGGCCTGTCGTGCCCATTTCAGCTTTCGAGGTCTCTGAGGTGCTAGGCATATGTCCCGGTTAGATGGTCAACCTCAAGCAGAACCCCCAGTGTTTAGTTCCCAAGCATGCTTGGTCCTCACTTTATCGACCTACTTAAGGGATGAAAGGTTGAGTGAACCTCGCCCAATCCGGAATGGCACGGCAATGCAAAGCACTACCACCATACCACTGGGCTTCTTGCTATTTTTATACCTGGTGAAAAAGTGCTTACATAACAAAGCAATACTTATACAGAAATAGGCATGTTTCACGCCTTGAGTGACAACAGTTCCACAGGAATGGAAATAAGGTCTTGATTGGTTAATCAATATAGTGAGAGGAGATTACCATGTCATACCACCAATAAAATCCAGGAATGAAAGAAGAAATGATATTTGTGTCATATAAAACAAGCCAATTAGGATTTAAAAACTAATGCATTGAGTCTATGGGACTAATCATCCCTTTAAGGTCAAACTTTTACCGCCCTTGTATAACTTCTCAGGTTAAGTATACATAGGCAAGTTCTTAGTTCATTCTGCCTTGATTCATATATATGTATTTATATCAGGAAATCTAGTAAGTGTTTTTCGGTTTCTAGACTATTTCTTGCTTCCAATTAAAAAAAGTAAACTCCTGATTATCTGCGTCCCATCCAAGATTCATCAATTCCTTTTTATACATTTTTTTTACGGAACACAAGAAAATAGAAGCTCAACTGTTTCAAAAGTTGTTGGAAGAGTGCATTCCAAGAAAAACTATCGGATATACCTTTATATTGTTTGCCTAGTTGTCAAAAGCCCTTTGTTCTGCTGTGCAGATCTCCTAAACCACAGTACTGCACTTTACAAACTATGTGAAAAGAAATTGAAGGTAGTTTGGGCTGCTAATCAATGGTCAATTACATTCCCCCTCCTTACACTCATATTCAACACTATAGTTAAACTCATAGTTTCCTTGCACAGAAGCCACGACCACGGGCGAAGCTATAAAACGCGCGGAGGAATCAGATGAAGACAAAATAAAACGGCTGAAATTTCCTCTTCATCTGATTGCTCCTCGCATTTTATAGCTCCGCTCATGGTCGTGGCTTCTGTGCAAGGAAACTATGAGTTTAACTATAGCCAATCCCATTTACTCAACACATCACTTGCACATTTTTTTCAAAAAGCACCACTTTTAAAATAAGCTAGAAGCAATTATTGTAATTGAACTTATCTAGAAGAGAAGGATGATGTCTCCCTTTATTGACAAAATGCTTCTATAAAAACTTCAATCACAAATAAAAATGAGAAGTTTTAAGACTAAAAATAAAAAAATATATATTTTAGACAGTTGTAAATCCTGATATTTCTAAATTTTTATGCTTTTTGAGCTCACTAGACTTTAATCTCATATATAATACTTTACTTAAATAAAAGCTCCAGGTAAAGGCAATTTTGTGGACATTTTCTTTACTTTTGCAGATTATGCCTGAATTCGCTTATTTGCAGGCGCCACATCACCCAAATCTGCAGATAATCGGGAGATTACTTTACATATAAAAAAGAATTAAGATTTCTCTAGGTTTCCTTTTTTATCAATCTAATCTCCATATTCAATAACAATAATTTCCAAGAAAGAGAAAACTTGTTTTAACAACATTAAAGATTCTAACCTATCCCGTATTTTTCCATTTCTTCCTCCTCTTCTTCCAACAAGTCATCTTCTGTAAGATCATTGACTTTCTTGAGAAATTCAATATATTCCTCGGAATGAAACGTTTTAAGCTCTTCAAATGTTGCCAATTGTGGTGGGATGACCGTCACATAGTCAAGGAGTTGGTAAGCTCTTATTAGATTGTCAGTCACAGACACCTTACAAAGAGAACATTAGACAAAATTTTAATTTAAAGACAATAATAAAATTTATTCATGTTGACAACATAATTTTGTAACAGTTAGAGCTATTGCAAGGCCATGATGATTGCACAATAAGACTTGGTAAGAACTGTTTAAATTTCAAAATTATTAAAAATTCTTTCTAATCCTCTAAGTTGAATTTAAAAAAATCAGTAGACTTTCAATCTTACAAAGAGAATATTAGACAAAGTTTTAATTAAAAGGAAACAAATACAAAATTTATGTAGATAACGTGCTTTGTAACGGTCATTGCAAGATGATCGTAAAATGTGGAGGTACTGTTTAAATTTCAAAATAATAATTGAAACGTCTTTTTTTTCTAATATACTTTTAATAAAAAATAAGGATCAGATTTACTGTACGGTCCCCCTTGGCGCGATGTTTTCGGTTTTGGCGATAAATATTTTTTCTGGCAACCTGTTTATCTTTGACTGAAGATTCTAATTCTATGACTTCGCACCGATGCGTTTTCCGCAAACCCTATCGGACCGTTGGTTGAGTTTTCATAAGAAATATTCCCATACGATATTTTCTTTGAATCATGGTTTTTAAAATAATGTCGCCAAAATACGGCCTTTTGGCGCGATTTTGGAAAGTTCGCCAAGGTGGACCGTACAGTAAATCTCTACCAAAAAATAAACCTGGTGTATTTTCAATCTAGAATTTTTATTGAGAAATATATTTTCTTTTTTCAATATCTTGGAAGGGAATAGGGCAATTTATGGGTAGCTGGCTTCAAATAGGAAGCCCCATCATATTAAAATTGAGAAACTGCAGTAAAGCTAAAAGTATTTTTTTTTGTTCTATCGTACTAAAAATTTAGTGACAGTTCCAAAAACGACAAGTAAAATATAGTTTAAATAATTTTACATTTAAATAATATTGATTTAAATAAAGGTTTTACCGTTCCTAGCAATCTTGGATGTTTATTTAAATGCAGTTCAAAATCAAGACTGTGAATGTATGCTACAGACAACCTTGAAAATTGTCCTTGTGAATTTGAAGATGTAGCGTCAGTATTTACACAAAAACGGTTTTGTATATCATTTGAAAGATTTTCCATGATAATTACAAAGGTTCTCACAATTTGTCACTCTTATTACTACACAATCTCGTCTGCATTGTTTTGAATTAGGTTCTCTTAAAATGTAAATAGAAAAGTTTGACATGGTTGCAGTTAAAACTTATGAACTATTTTTCATTTTTTAAAAATTAAAGCAATTTTTTTAACAGCAACTATGAAAAGTTTAGGTGACTAAAAATAATCTATATTTTTCTTATTAGTTTCAAAACATATTTAACAAAATCTATTTGTAAAATCTATCAATGAAAAAAAAAACTTTCTTTTAACTAGGAAAGAGCTCAATGGGCTTGTTTCAACACTTTGCCAAAAAAAACACCCAATGGCATCGCAGTTCGGATCGCATGACCTTTTTTGAACCAATGAGCTGTTTCGACACTTTGTCAAAGAAATCGCAGTTTAGAGAGTGTCAGAAGACAAGAGACGTCAAAAGAAATATTCCCATTGTTAAACATAATTAATTTGGATAATTACGCATGTATCTCTGTTTCGAGAAAAATTGTATTATGCTAAATTGTTCCAGTGGTATTGTTTTCACTCTTAGTTCTTCTGGAATTATATTATTTGTTTTGGGGGCTTGTCAATAGCCCTCGTGTAGCTCTAGTGTGTCGACAATTCAAACTAATGTAATCTAATTATTTGCTTTGAACAATACTATATTTTCTAACCTTTTTAAAACAAATGTTATGAACACTTCTTTCAATTGAACTAAAGGTTTTCTTTGTTCGTGAATCGCGTTAAAAACGCGACCTTCTTAAATGTTATGCAAAAAAATTATTAATTTAATTTGTTTAATTTTTTATACCACTAAAAATTAGTAGGTTAAATGCAAAAAGTTAGACTTTTTGAACCACTAAAAAGTACTTATTTTCAATCTTTTCATAAGATGCCAACAGTCAAGTAAACCATTTTTTTTTTCATAATATTCAAGTTAATAGTAAAATTGAAACCACTGTTAATAATGCTTATGTTTGGCACTCTAGTCCCATTGGAACCACAGTTGTTGTATTTCTATCTCTTCTGGAAGCTAAAAACTTTCACATTGTTTTTGATAATCAGGATCAGAATTCATGTTTAAATGTGATTAAACTAAAAATAGTTTGCCTTTTGTAGTTCCGGTGAAAAGTAAAATTTTACTGAAAACTTTTTTTTTTTTGAAACTTAAACCATTACTCGCTTGTTCCTCGCTCGTGAAATAAAATCCACTCGTTTTAAAAAGTATTACTTTTCACTCTTGTTGCATAAATAACTTTAAAAATTGGTTTGTCCAAACCTCTGCACTAATAATTCTAAATTATAGTGGTATTGATTTCCAATTATAATACTCACTTAAATTAAAGTATAAATCTATCAACAACATATTTATAATAAAAACAAATAATAATTAAAAAATAAAGATTACATTCTAGTATGCATCCAAATAACGCTTAATAGAAAAATATATAGAATTTATAAAATTGAAGATATTGCATAGGTGAACAATAAAAATGCGTTAACCCCGGAGATACATAAAAGAATTTTGGCCTCAACCAGCTGTTTTTACGGATTGAAAAGGTATTTAAAATCAAGTTTTCTCAAATTTCCCAAGGAGCTGCTAATTCATAAAAGTCTCATTAGATCAGTCCTAACTTATGCATCAGAGACTTGGGCAATGACTCTACGCGATGAAGAGACCTTGGGTATTTTTGAGAGAATTTTTTTGCGCTGCTTACTTAAAGGGGTCCAGGTTAACGGAATATATTGAAGAAGATCAAACTTAGAACTCTACAAAATTTATCGACAAAATGATGTACTCAAGTTTATTAAATTACAGATACTAAAATGGGCTGGTCACCAGGCCAGAATGCAAGTTGATAGTTGCTGCAAATAAAATCATTCTGGCAAACCCTATAGGAATAGGCCTCGGGAAAGACCCCCGCTTAGGTGCATCGACTGTCTCAAAAGAGACCTGAAGACCTTAAAAGCTAATACCAAATGGAGAACAATCACCGAGAACAGATTTGCCTATACATGAGACTTCTAGAGAAAGCCAGGGTCCACCTAAGGGAGTCATGCAATTGAATGAATGAATAGTGTCAAGGTTGTGTTTATTGTAATTTTTTAAAAAATAAGGAAATTTTATTACATATTTGACAAGTTTTGAAGTAAATTCTATCAGTTATTTTAGTAAGATCTTAATTCAAAACTCGCATATGGTTTTTTACTGAACACATTATGAAAATTCCATTGCACGATATTAAGTAATTTTGAGATATCAGGTTTTCAAATACCTACTTTTTTTACTAGAAATACAGATTTTTATTAAATCCTTGTGTAGTTAGCAGGTTCATTTTCATTGTATGAATAGTTTCCTTTAAAAAATCTCCACAATTGTTATTTAAAGTTACGCAAACTCAAAAAGTAATTTTATTGGCAAGTTAAGAATATGGACTTTTATGGAATAGTCAATTTTCTAAAAACTTGACATTTTCTTGGTACAACTAATTAATAAAAATAAAATTGAATTTCCAACATTATTAAATATATCACAATTAAAATTATCATAATATATAGAATCTATCACAACAGCAAAAATAATTGAATCAAGATAGGCACACATTAATTAATTAAGAAAAATAAATATAATATGGCGGACAGGCGGACAGACAGACAGACAGACAGGCGGACAGACGGAAAGACAGACGGACATACGAACAGACAGACAGATGGACATCAACCGCATTTCAATACCTACAGTGATTTAAATGACTCAAAATTGAATATCAATGCTAATTCAATGGGAAATTCGCCGACAGATAGTAGATTTATGTCCGTCCGGACGTACAGACAGACGGACAAAAAGTATGAAAGTTGGGTATCTGAGGTCATAGCTTTCTAACAAAAAAAGAATTTTTAAGATCCGATGATTAGAACCGATTTTGGAAGGGGGTACAGACAGACAGACAAACGGACAGACAGGCGGACAGACAGACGGACAGACATACGAACAGACAGACATACGAACAGACAGACAGATGGACAGACAGACAGATGGACATCAACCGCATTTCAATACCTACAGTGATTTAAATGACTCAAAATTGAATATCAATGCTAATTCAATGGAAATTCGCCGACAGATAGTAGATTTATGTCCGTCCGGACGTACAGACAGACGGACAAAAAGTATGAAAGTTGGGTATCTGAGGTTATAGCTTTCTAACAAAAAAAGATTTTTAAGATACGATGATTAGAACCGATTTTGGAAGGGGGTACGGACGGACAGACGGACATCGACCGCATGTCAATACCTACTTTTTCATTTTTTTAATTCTTTCGAATTAAAAAAAGAAAAGTAGGCTAATTATCATAATATATAGAATCTATCACAACAGCAAAAATACCTGAATCAAGATAGGCACACATTAATTAATTTTAAGAAAAATAAATAAATACTAGCTTTATAAACCCGGCGTTGCACGGGTGCACCCTTAATAACCCTAATTAGTAGTTTTTTTTTTATGTAAACTTTTATTTTATACCAATTGATCCCTCCACTCCATCAGGATAATATAATCTCCTCCCATTCTGATATGAGGGGTTGATTTTATCCAGCCCCTTCTGGTGTTTGAGGGCTTTCCCATAGGGCCCTATTCAAATTGCCAGAACAGCTATATGTTATAATAGTCTGTTTATATTTCACAATTAGCGCAAAACGAAACTGTCCAAATGTGGTAAACATTCCACTTCATATTTCATACAACTCGATATTGCTGGGGGACCCAGTCGGTAAAGACTTTCGTCTTGCATGCGGTAGGTCCCAGGTTCAGGTCCGGGCATCGCCAAAATAACTGCAGACCTATGAACGACTCGTGCAGCCAAAAAATGTCCGACGAATAATACCCCGTATAGAGGAAGGGCACTTTAAATATCCTCCAAATTCCCAACGCTGCGTACGATGTCGCCCTTAAAAGTTGCATTGGGTACCTACTCACGTGTCGGCTCGTAACTTGACTGTGGTTCTAAATTACGAATCCCGTTTCCAATAGCACTCGTGTGTAGCTTTAATGCGACGATAATTCAAACTAACCCATACAACTGGATGGGAATACGTTTTGAAATTAGGTAGTATTTTTGGTCATTTCGAGATGGTAACCATCTCGGCAAGTGCCGGGATTTGTTATCACTTCGACTTGGCGACATTTTTGAAAATTCGCCAAATCCAGCCACGATTCTTTAGGTTAACCTATATTCCTCCATATCATCATTTCTTACCATTTGTAAACATAAATTAAATTCGGAAACGTAATTAAAATCTAGTTGGGGAAATCTGATCCACCATAAAAAATAAAGAGATTTAAAATCAACAAATAAAATGCTGATATTCAAATAACAATCCAGCAAATTAAACCGACGTGCTCTTTTTTTTTTTTTTTTAATTTTCGTTCACGCTGAACGCGCTGAAATTTCTATAAATTGAATTAAAAAAATATAAATTCTAATCTTACAATGTTATTCCTATGGGGAAATTGGCTCACGTTTTGCACTCCTACAACCGTTTGGGTTCGAATAAAAAGTATCATATAGCCTATTCCTGGTCCTAAGCTATCTCCCCACCAATTTTCAGCCAAATCCGTTTAGCCTTTCTTGAGTTATAAATGGTCTTACTAACACGACTTTCTTTTATATATATGAGATTGTCTTTTAGAAACATTTCTTTTAAAGTAAACTACCAACTGGATTCTTACCGTAAAGAATGTTGCAAAACTATGTTTTTAATCAAAAATCAATTATAGGAAATTTTTTTTAAAAACACACAAAAAAATTGTTGTATTTGTATAAAAGATAAAGTAACTACTCTAAAATAAGGTTTACTTTAGGAAAACAGATATACTTATAGTTACTTATTTTTTAGCTTCCACACTACGTTTATAACATGAAAGTGGAAGGTATTAAAATCATTCAGTCCGTCTGTCTGTATGTCTGTCACCCACTTTCATAGTCCAAACTACAAATGCCGTAGGCAAGTATGATACGTCAAAAAATATAGCGCATCGAAATTCATCGAAAATCTCAGAAAACAAATTGAATTTGAAGTACTTGAATTATTTAAAAACTGCAAAACTTAATACCTCATTTTAAAAGTACAAGAAGCAATTTTTATTAGAACTAAATCACCATTGCCATTCACAACAATTGCTTGAGAAACTTTATTTCTTTAAAATAATAAATTAAAAGAAATTTATTTTTGTGACATAAATCAGTTTGTAATGATGTCAAATATTTCACAAAGAGATTCTTTGATTGTATGTTGACATGAAATGTTTTGCAACTATTAAAAGTGAGGAATATTAAATATTTATTCTTTGAAATATAAAGTAGTTTAACAACGATAAGAAATAATGATTGAATTTTCGAAATTAAATAAATTAAACTAGCCAAATATAGCGTTTAAATGGTTAATACAGAATTAACACTGTGTTTGGCGCCCTTTTCCCTGTTGAAAACAAATGTGTGGAAGCGGGCTAAGTGATTCTGTTACAAATCTACTTGTTATTTTCTGGTTTTAGAATTAGGAATTATTTCTCCTACTGATCGAAATAATATGGGTGGTAACTTTACTTTTTGCAGCTATACAAAGTAATTCTAGTACTGTACAATTTTTTTAAAAAAATTATAAGTCTAATTTTTTAGCTTCCACACCAAGTTTATAACGTAAAAAGTGGAAGGTATTATAATCGTTCACTCCGTCTGCCTGTCGGTCCGTCACCCACTTTCATAGTCCAAACTACAAATGCTACGGACAAGTGTGATAAGTCAAAAAAATTAGCGCATCAAAATTAGAATACATTGAAAATTTCTGAAAACAATTCGAATTCGAAGTACTTCAATTATTTAAAAAACTGCAAAATTTAATGCTCATTTAAAAAGCATAGGAAGCCATTTTCATTAGAATTAAATCACCATTGCCATTAGCAATAATTGCTCGAGAAACTTTAATTCTTTTAGATAATAAATTAAGATAAAATTATTTTTGTGATATCGATCAGTTTGAAATGACGTCAAATATACTTCACTACGAGATTCTTTGTACGTTATGAAATGTTTTCATTCTATTTAAAAGCGAGGAATATGACATATTTATTCTTTGAAATATAAATTAATTTTTGCAAACGATAAGTAATAATATTGAATTTTTGAAATAAAATAAATGAAACTAGCCAAATTTAGAACGTAAATGTTTAATATAGAATATTAATTCTGTGTTTGTCGCCTTTTTACTTGTTAAACACAACTGTTGTGTGGAAGCGGGTTAAGTGACAGATTCTGTTACAAACCTACTTTTTAAATACAAAATAATATTTCAATAAAAGTATGCACCCCTTTGCTAATTGTTGTCTTTGCTTTTTTGTAAACAATGTTCAAACAATGTTTGAACATTGTTTGATGTTTGAACAATGAACAATATTTGTTTCAAAAAATGTTCAGTTGAAAATTCGTTTTTTAATGAAAATTTCGGTGATTTTTCTTTAATGTTATTTTTCGAAAAAGTAGTGCATGTTAACTAAAATTGGAATGCATAGTTCTATTGCGATATTAATAGAGTACCGTTTATAAATTTTTGATTACGCAAAATTGAAAAAACGAAGAAGAGTAGGAATTTGAAAATAGTTAAAAATTTGATGACATTTTTTAATTTTGTCAAATTTTGCAAATAATTTACAGCTTCTGCTGCTGAAGAGTAGTTTTTAAATACGATATTTACGTATAAGAAAATTGGAATTAGTAAGTGCAAAAATAAAGAAAAGTTGCACGAGGTATACCGGACCCCCTTAACACTACTTACACAATAACATTCACAAATATTTATTAAATTCCGGCAAAAACTGCCAAATAATCCAATTGTGCAACATCATTTGTTATCTTAAATATATAACACAATTTGGACAACATAACTCACTACTAAATGAAATTAATCACAAACAATAAAAAAGAAAAATCCTAATTTGAAATCATAAAAAAACCCTTCAGAGCAGGTGCTGCTTCACTGCTGCACTCTGCATATTCTGCTGTAAAGTAACACTGCCATTTTACACTAAATTACAGCACCAAAGTTTGAAATATTATCTCCTATACCCAGCATAAATGCAACCAATTCAATAAAAAAAAATTACTTATTTATCTGTTTATATGTAGTTACTAGCTGTTATACCTGACGTTGCACGGGTAGGGGTGGAAAAATAATTTAACAGTCAATTTAACTATTTTTTTCTTTCATTTTAGTTACATAAGATATGAAGATTACCCAGTAATTTTCCATTTAATTACCCAACTTGGATATAAGTAACGATTAATATTAATTTCAAAAATACCTTTGATAAGAAGCTCAAATTAAAAAAAAATACATATTTAAGTAAAAAATAATCAGTAAGAATTAAAAATGGAAAAACAGCTAAATCTTAAAAGGGTCTCAAACATTTATTTTAACGCAATTCAAGGGAGTTCTTTAATAAATTAAGTGACTTTTTTTGGACACTTTGTAGATATAAATACAATATAAGCAGTACAAATTTCTACCATAATTCAATACAAATGCTGAAAAATTAAGAATTCTTCTTAGATTGAACTTGACCAATATGTTTGGGTTTTCTTTTAGGCATTATCAATTATAGATTAAAATGGCAGAAAAAAATGCGTTCAGGACAAAGATTGGTATAATCTGTTCTTCCAAAGTAGTTAAAATTTATATCTCACTTTAAACTGATCACTCTTGGTCTGCGTCCAGAAAATAAAATATTCTTAATGAAAGCGAATTACATGATCTAATTGTTTAGATGTTATAAAGCTACTCCAGCAAACAGCAAACGATTTGCATTTTTTATATTTATTTGTATTTTTTTAAACTGTGATAAAGATACTAAAGCAAACGATTTTTATTTTTAATATTAAATATTTTTCTAACTGCTAAAAAGCTAGCAAACGATTTTTGTTTTAGATGTTTATTTCTAATTTTTTAGCTGTAATTAAACTAAATATACTTAAAAATCGTTTTAAAAAAATGTGTAAAATAAAACTAAATAAACAATCCGTGAAAACGTGCTGTTGAATGAGCAATAAACCTCTAAGGTCTTCAATGCATTGAATGGGAAACATAAAAACGTTCGAAAACGATAGAAGGAATGGTCTGATTCAAAAAATTCTTAGCCTATGTTTGTTCCGGAGATGAGATGAATTTTTGTGCCAAATTTCGTGACGATCTGTTGCGTGGTTCTTTAGATCTCGTGTTTTATACAAACAGACAAACAAACAGACAAACGGAAGTTGCCTTTTATGTATATAGGTGAGTAAATAAATTACTTTTAAAACATATTTTTCTAAAGGTAGTTAATAATACACGTAGTTATTAAACACATTGTTTAACAATTAATGTTTTTAAATACCTCATTTATTAATATAAATGTATGAATACAGGTAAACAAGTCCAATAAGTCCAATACTTATAAAGTTCTTAAGATATCAGTTATAAATACATTTATCAAAATTTATAAGTCGTTGAAGTTATTAAGAAATGTAATATTATGAATAATTTCTTTAAATACGGTGCCACACCTATCTTAAAACAGATATTACATCTACAATTACAATACTAAAATTTCTGATGTCTGTTCGAAAAAGTCTTGTTATCTGATGCAGTTGTTCTAAAACATTATTCCATTTATCTTTCATTATTATATAAGTGGATGCGGCAATGATGGCAGTGGAAAGAAGCATATAGTCAGCTTTTATCTTAGTCATGTTTTTATTTTCAGGGCTCTCGGTTGCTGATGTCCCAGTAATACTTTCATACAGATGATCGTAGATTTTTGCGCGATTGAGATACATCAGATCCAGAACTTTGTAGGACGTCATGTATAGATGGTCATCGGTCGAAGGATCGTTGTTGTAAAGAACGCTCAACAAAAGTCCTACATAAATGGAAGGATTCGTTACGTTCATTTTATATTTCAGGGTCCTTATTATTCTAATTTCGGAATTGAAAATTCCAGTCTTGTTGTAGCTTTTGTTTGTTCTGTCCAAGATGTCAGACACTTGCTTCGGCAACAGATGATTGTAATGAGAATCCAATTTGCTTGCGAGTTGAATCGAGGTAAGGGCTCGTAAAGTGATTTGGTTCATGATTCTTTCTTCAATACTTGTCCATGATAGAGCATTGTCCGTGTCTTGGTTATTTCTAGCAAAAAATCGAAGTTCCATAACGTGAAGAGCCAAAAATCGTTCGAAGATTTCTAGGGCATTGTATTTTACGCAGGTTCTAATGTTGAAGGATGAACAAACGTTAAAAATAAACTTAGTGACATCGGGTGACCACAAAAATTCCAAAGAATTAGACGATGAAATTCGCTCTTGGTTTCTTTTTGCCATATCAAAGAGCCATTCTCCTAAGAGTTCATGTGGAATTCGTCTTAGATTACTAACTTCACTAAAATTAGGCAAGGACATTATATGCATATTCTACTAACAAAACCAAATTAATCTTTTAGAGCAAGCGAAAAAATACTTACCATTTTACCATTAAATGAATAAGCATAGCAATGGGACAAGAAAATAAAAGATAGGGCTGAAAATTCAGACGATTTTTTTATTATTATTATATTTCCAATAAAATAATAATTTGTTTTATTTTCAAACTTCATTTTTGCTTTACTAATATGGTGTATGATAATTATAATTTTAAAAAATTCCAAATATTTTGTGGCATATAAGACAGTAATTTCAACATCTTTATAGTCTATGATCTTTCTATGTGAAAATCGTTAACGATTATGACTGGGATTTAAACATATTCTTTTGTTTTATTTTAAGTTACCATCTTTTATAGTACAAATGTCGTCATGCATTCCGGAGGTAACATCCAGTATATTAAGAAAAAATATTATTTATATTTTATAATAATAATTGATTTGCCGGGTCTGTATGGTATAATTAAGTATATATGATTGGATCGGTTCATTGGGCGACTTTGTCCAACCGAATTTAAGATCGCCCAACGTCACCAACAAACGGACTATAGACTGCGGACTGTATCCTATCCATAGATATCATAATTTAAGTATTAGATTGGCTGATCACGTGACCTCCAATGCTAACGACGGGACGCGCATGGAGGCTTTTTTGGAGGGCCTTATGGCCAGTGTTGCTGCCACTTTAAGGAGAAAAATACTACGAAAAAAATACTATTTAATTCTAAAATTACAAAAAAAAACAAGAAAGGGATTTAAAGTCACTAAAAAGATTCCAAAATGAAGCTAGTAATTTTACGATCTTTTTTTGTAATTTTAGAATTATTCTAAAATACTAATATGCTCTTTAAACTTTATAACTAAACTTTTAGAATTTATTTTAGAATTATTCTAAAATACTAATATGCTCTTTAAACTTTATAACTAAACTTTTAGAATTTATTTTAGAATTATTCTAAAATTACAAAAAAATATCGTAAAAATACTAGCTTCATTTTGGAATCTTTTTAGTGACTTTAAATCCTTTTCTAGTATTTTTTTTGTAATTTTAGAATTAAATAGTATTTTTTTTCGAAGTATTTTTCTCCTTAAAGTGGTAGCAACACTGGCCATAAGGCCCTTCAAAAAAGCCTCCATGCGCGTCCCGTCGTTAGCATTGGAGGTCACGTGATCAGCCAATCTAATACTTTAAATATGATATCTATGATCCTATCTAAGTTATATTTTGGAGTATGTGAGTTTTGTAATTAGACACAAGACACTCTTCAAAAAGTATATGCATAAAAAACAGTTTAAAATTAATAAACTTAGAATATATTGACGCTATGTAGTTCACCATATTTTGTTATTAGCTTCCACACTACGTTTATAACGTAAAAAGTGGAAGGTATTATAATCGTTCAGTCCGTCTGTTTGTCCGTCATCCACTTTCATAGCCCAAACTACAAATGCTACGGATAAGTGTGATACGTCAAAAAATTCAGAGCATCGAAATTAGAATACATTGAAAATTTCAGAAAAGAATTCAGTACTTCAATTATTTAAAAAACTGCAAAATTTAATGCTCATTTAAAAAGCATAGGAAGCCATTTTCATTAGAATTAAATCACCATTGCCATTAGCAACAATCGCTCGAGAAACCTTAATTCTTTTAGACAATAACAGGGGTCGTAGTGGGACAATGCAAAATTTCAGGACAAACATTTAAGAAAAAATCAGGACATTTTCAGGACATTATTTATGCAATAAAATACAGTAGAATTTCAAGCAACGATTTTACTGACACTGCTACACGGTTCATACACTTGTTAGGGGGAAAAATAAAGCCTTACTCAAGCACTATTAAAAAAAAATTCAGGAAAATTAAAAAACTTCAAATTACTACCAGCATAATATCTGAATACTGAAATCGTGTATAAGCTGACTCCATTTTTTTTTGTGAAACTAAAACCTGTCAAAAATTAGAAATCAATCCTAGTATAGGCCAAAGTAATAAAAATGCTTTTTAAAAAAAGTTGCAAAGATAAACCAAAATATTTTATAGCATTCCAGCTAGGTCTTGTTATCATAAGCTCATGACGCACGGATACTTGATCAGAAGAAAATATTCTGGTTGGCCCAACTTAGATTGAACAGGAGCTATGTAAATAACAAACACTATTCCGATCGCATAGAGCCAGAGAACTGTCAATCATTACGAGGTAATGCGACGTCATGGGTGGATTTCCTGAAAATTACTAGGCAGCAAAATAAGTAGATCAAGAAGCATTTATTAGACTTTTGGTCAGGAGAAGATGACCTGGAGGATTGCACTGGTCGTTATTTGAAGAAAGCTTAGTGTATCCTAATCTTAATAAATCTTCAAATTTAAATTAAATTTTTCACCTTTATTATTAAAATTAAATATTTAAACTTGCATTTTATTGAAATTTGAGTGTAGTTTTCATTGATATATACCGAGAATAGAATTTTTTTTCTGGTTGCGAGCCGAACACTATTTTAAGTGCTATGTTTAGAAGTATAGGTTTAATAAGATAATTATATTATGTAACCAAGAATAGATATCACTCACACGCGTTGAGAAAATTTTGATATCCGATTTTGAAAATACCGACCGAGAGGGAATGTTTTTTTTGTCTTACTCCTGTTTTTTTGACACAGGAGGAATAAAAACAAAAAAAAATGCTAAAACAGCAGCCGATGGTTGAAAAAGTAGATGTTTACACAGAAATAGTAGATTTTAACACTCAAATTTTCCGAAAAAAAGTCTCCTTCCCTTTAAAATAATCACTTTAGTAGGATAAATAGTCTCTAGCGGCGGCCCTGTAAACGTATCAAACCAATTTTGTTTTGCTAAAAAATTATATGGGGGAGGGGGTTCACAGGGGCAGGTTATTTCTCTTTTCTATCGGCCGATTGACGATGAGGAAAAGACAAAATACCGAATACGGTCATTTCTTGGGAAATCAAACAAAAAAAATCGATTTCATCGCGAACATACCGAATTTAATAACTTTTTTTATTAAATATGTTTTATTGTTAATTCTTGGCTAACGAGCACTTTAGTGCTATTTTACGTTAAACAGCAACCTCCATTTTTTTTTATGGCAAACACTAAAGAACTTGTCTTTAGTTCCAATTAAAAACACAATAGAATTCACTCAGCAACAACAAAAAATCCAAGTAGCGGGCCTTTACATCAATCACAGGCCATCGTAATTGTTGCAAGTGCCTAAAATTTGGTTGACTGATCTGTCCTGAACTAAAACAAAGAAAGAAAACGGAAAGAAACTACGCACAATATGTAGTAGTTGGCAGGTACGAAATTATGTTTGTTAGTACTTTTTTTTTAAATTTCAGGAATTTCAGGACGATGTGTGAAAATTAAGGACAATTCAGGACACAAATTTTTTTTTCAGGAATTTCAGGAAAATCAGGACAACTACGACCCCTGCAATAAATTAAAATAAATTTATTTTTGCGACATCGTTCAGTTTGAAATGACATCAACTATATTTCATACGAGATTCTTTGTATGTTGATATGAAATGTTTTCATTCTATTTAAAAGCGAGGAATATTACATTTTTATTCTTAGAAATAAAAATTAATTTTTGAAAACGATAAGTAATAATTATTGAATTTTCGAAATAAAATAAATGAAACTAGCCAAATTTAGCATGTTAATGTTTAATATAGAATTAATGCTGTGTTTGGCACCTTTTTACCTGTTAAATACAACTGTTGTGTGGAAGCGAGTTAAGTTACAGATTCTGTTACAAACCTACTTATTTTAATTACGTAAAAGAATTGGTTATCTATAAAATTATTACTTGAATATTAATATTTTAAAATATCTTAATCTTGTGTAAAAGTTGTTAGTGATTTACAGTCATAAACTTCAAGTATTAACGTAGTGTAGAAGCTAAAATTAAGAAAGTAAAACCTATTCATCCTGAAAGTTTATTTTCTTTGTATGAGATAGTGAATTGATGAAGCGATGTGAAGTAAGTGGCTAATGAAACAAAAGAAAAACAAATATTTCACGACGCCTGTAAAAATAGAGCTATTTTTTTTAAACGAACATCTTTATGTATCTCTTTTCAGCATTTAACGCTAAGTGTTTCTTCTGTCGTAACATCATTCACAGCTCGCTACATTAGTTGGGGGTGAGAACAACAGGCAACTGTGGCAAGAGCTTCGCAATCTTGGGATTCCTTGAAATGATGGGAACGTCATGAATTATCTTGCAATCCTTCGCAAAAACTTATGGATTCATTTAGTGAGTGTTAACAAATATGCTCCTTCAATTGAGGCAACTTTGGCTCTGAAGTACTTAGGGTTTGTTCAAAACAATAACAACGCACAAAAATCTAATTTCCGCTATAAGAATGAGACAACTCAGTTAGTTAAGCATGCACAAATCTTAATATTAATAGAAGATAGGAGCTCAAACACTTTAAAATAATATATAGTTCTAATTGTATATTTCTACCGATTTACAATGCCAGTTTATTTACCAAAAAAAGAGAAAAAACAGTTCAAACATACATTAAAGTTTAAATACAATGAGTCAAGAAAATTGCTTACAAAATTTGCAAGAAAAATTCCATCTGATTCCGCTGAACTCTTCATTGATAACAAGTCTTTTGACGTATGATCTAAATCATTCTGCCTCTCACGATCCCATATTGTAGTCGATTATCAAATTAAACTAATAGAGAAATTCGCCCGAAGAGTGACAGTGTGGCAAGCTATGGAAATAGTTGTAATGTGCCCAAATCGGTGTTCTCGTGAAAATCTCGCGAAATTCCCCCAAAGTATAACTAAGATATTGGGCCTAAGACTTTGTTAAATTGAATTTTACCATTGTCATACGTCGCAATTAGACCGAGTGGACCCTATACCATGTGTCTCATATAAAGAGGTTTTTCATGTAAATATCTAAAAACAGAGATGATCCTATAACCATCTTTACAAAAATTATGACCTAACAGCTATATTGATGATTTGATTTTAATTGGTTTCGAAGTAAAACAAATATAAAAATCCTAATTTTTTTGGAAATACCTAAAATTTTTTGATATGTGTCTGTTAAGCTACCCCTACACGGAGGGACATGACTCAGGGATAGAAAATAAGAAGTTCCACCAAACATCGTTCCTCTTCCACCAATAAGACGTTTCCGAAAGTATTTTCACTCTTTAGTGATTGGTTTTGTGTGCGCAAGTGATATGTGAAACCGATCACTTAAGAATGAAAATGCTTTCGTTAAGGTGCTTGTAAGAAAAGGGCAATGTTTTACAAAAGTTTATATGTCCTGTCCTCCATCCTCCATGTATGCCTAGCTTTATGAGGCGATAAGTCTTATTTGTTAGACATCGTATTAGCATGGTTAACGTACAAAAATAAAAACTTAAAATTAAAAATGGCTAACGGAATTGCTCTAGGCATGTATTAAAATATTGGCAAATGTAACTAAATCACGGCAGACTTTAACATCCACAGAGAGCTCAGATTCATTGTAATCCTGAGCGTCAAAATAGTTAGCGAGAGCAGCCTAGATGGGGCCGCAAGAAAAGGCCCTCAGTTGTGGTGAATATGCCGAGTTTGCAAAGGCTTGACCGCCAATAAAGCAGCCCCGTTGGAGGAAAAATGTATTAAAATCTAACTAAGTAACATGTACACTATAAGCTACTACTGTAAGCAATAAAAAATTGAATCAAAATATGAGTAAAATTATTAGGGTAGTGACCCTACAACCCAAAGGCAACAACCTTTTGCAAATCCAACATCTCCTTAGCATTTACGAGATCCATCCGGCTTCCATTTCCTCCCCCGATTTCCCAAGATTTCTTTTTCTTCGCCGTTCCACATGCGACCTCCCTCCTTCCTGTAGAAGGTTTTTATCCACCCCTCTTAAGATAAAGATGCGAAAACCAGAAAAGACGCTTCAGTTTAACCTAGTATGTATTTAAGAGGTATTATCAGTCCGATAGAGCTAATGCATTAGTTTTGGAATCGCAACTTCCGCAGAAGTATTGCTTTGCCATGTTAGCCCTTTTTCTCCAGGCATGGGAATCAACATAACATCGAAATGAAATAAATTTGAAAAGAAATTGTTATCTAGTTATTTAATTATATATTTTTGAAGTTTTAAAATGCCAAAGATATACAGCAGATGGCGACACTGTTTTAACACTTTATTAACTAATAATTAAATAACCAGACGTTATTTTCTTTTCAATTTTATTTTAAACTAGCTTACCCGACAGACGTTGTCTTGTCTTTACTATGAATATTGAATTGTAATTGAAGGTTGATCGAAAAATCCATCGAACCTTGGCAAATGCAGCCAAAAATGTCCAAAGAATAATACCCCATGTGGTGGGAGTGCACGTTAAATATATTTCAAAGTCCCGACGCTGCGTACGATGTTAAAGTTGCATTGGGTGCCTAATCAGGTGTTGGCTCGTCACATGACTGTGGTTCTAAATAAAGACGCCCGTGGCCAATATCCCTCTTGTATAGCTCTAGTGCGACGATAGTTCAAACTAACCCTAACCCATACAACTGGATGGGAATAGCTACCCTACGCTAAATTTTTAACTTCGCCAAAAGCCGCCAATGCCAACATTCATTTGGCCATATCATAGCTGTACCAAATTGACAGTTTCATAAACATAAAATTTTTACGCTATACGTAGAGGGAATTAACATTTCTTAGAAGTATTCATCAGATCTAGAATAGTAATCACCTTTACTGCCATGATACATCGTAGCAATATCTTCACTTCTTACCATTTATAAACATCAATTAAATTAAACTAGGGGGCCTCCTTGCTCGCTATCGCTCGCCAACCCCCCGGGGAACTGCTTGTGCAGTTCCCTATGGATCCCTTCGCGATCCAGGCTCGCTTCGCTCACTCACCGTACATTGAAATATTTTAGTCTAGCCTTTAGTATCCTTTTTAAAATAAAATTAGGTTAATCTAAAGGAGCATATTCGGCAATTTTTCTCCAAATATGGTAACTATGTCTAATCAGTAATATGGTAACACTTGGCGACGAAAATCGAGCAGAATCGCAATAGATCGTCTTTTAAGCGAAATTCGCCAAATATTACAACCCTGCCATTTCTAAAACCCACAGCAAACTTGAATTAAGTTATGGCAACCTTGATCTTTATTTGTTATTTTTAGGTTAAACTTTAAACGGAGATCGCGCTCTCGCGTTGCATTGCTAATTTCTAAATGTTCTAAATGCCCCCATTTAAATCTTAACTGCATATATTTTAATACGAATCTATTTTATTCTAATTTTTTATTAATTATATGCTTAATGATTGTAAATAATTAGTTTCTCATTTTAAATCAATTATTTGGCATTTTAACCTTCTACGTTTTTGTTAAATCTGTTATGTTAGAGAATTCTCCCTGGTACGTTTAAGTTTACTAAGTTTAAATTTACCAAACTACGAAATCATTTCTTAAAATATATATATTTTTTGTGTGTAGCAAACTGTTGAGTTCTGATTTTCTTATATAAGTATTTGTTGTCATTTCAAGGTGACAATAGACTTGGCAAGCACTTAGTTTGTTGTCAATTTGACTTGGCGATATATGCTTCGACTTTTGGCGCTAAATCCGGATATGGTCCTTGGTTAACCTAAAATTGGAGTGAAGATGTGAAGATTATTGGGGGGGGGGGGGGGGGGGCGAAAATATTTTGCTGCTTGATCCATTGCTGCTTAATCCATTTGTAACTAAATTGGAAACCGTGGTAGCCGTTAACGCTTAAAAACTATGTTTTAAAACAATTTGAATTTTTCTGTATATATAATATCTAAATATATTGACTATGTCATATCTAAATATATTGACTTAAATCGATTTTAGCAAACCACGTGAATTTCACACGTTTTTTTATAGTAAATATTTTATATTTTTTTTATAGTTTGTGTTTTTATTGTAAAAAAAGTATTTTCTGTTTTACTGCCGTATCGAACAATGTTTTGCACAAAATATTTATAATTATTTTTCATTTTTTGGCCTTTTTGCATCCATTCCTGAAATTGTCAATCCTTGTGTTATTTCGTAGTGCTTTTCTAAAAAAAATACATTTAATGTTTTTGTGCCGTATAGAACTATGTTTTGTGCATAATATTTATAGTTATTATTAATATTTATAGAAGAAACATTTTTTTGTTGTTTTCAGTCAGCCATTTTGAAATTAGTAGTTTTTTTTATATTTCGATTATTGCCATTCCAGAGGAAAAAAAAATTGTTTTCCAAAAAATCAAAAGATTTCAATTCAACAAATAAAATAATGATATTCAAATAAAAATCCTACAAATTAAACTCACGTGCTCCGATGTGCTTATACTTAATTTTCGTTCGCGTTGAACGTGCTGAAATTGAAATTGAAAAAAAAGTATAAATTCTAATCTTACAATGCTATTTCTTATGGAGAAATCGGCTCACGTTTTGCACTCCTACACCCGTTCGGGTTCGAATTTCGAATAACTCATTCATTAAGAACCTTCTCCTGACAATAACAAACACAACGAAAAAAGAATTAGTGAAATCGGTCCAGCCGTTTAGGCGTGATGCCGTCACAACGAAAAAATGGGACTTTAATTTACATATAAGATTGATGTTATGACGATTTCCATCCCTGGTAAAATGGGATAACATGGCAAAACAATTCTTTTTTAAAAGTTGTGAATTCAAAACTAATAAATTGGCTCTATGGGACTGACAGTCCCCCTTAAGTTGAAGGGGTTTTGGTGGCAGATAGGTGATGTGTGGAAAGGATTGAAAATAGATTTTTTTTAATAATGAAGGAGGGGCATGTAATTGAAAATATAGATCATATATGGAGAGTCTAGTTACAAAACTAATATTCTCTCAAGTATAACTAAGATATAGGTTTAGGTCTATTCATTGATCACTTTTTGAAATTGCTTCGAATATTTTGTGTAAAATTATTTACTAAAAATTAAAAAAAATATTCGAACCAATTTCAAAAAGTGGGAAGGTAGGGACCTGTAAGTCAGCTACATTTATAACGTAAAAAAATCCGCTTGTAAAAATATTCAATACAGCCGGAGAAATGTGGCAGAGAAAATATTTTTTTCTCCATAGGATTAACACTGATGCACTTTGCTTTGGAGACCCCCGGTCCAGCGCGCCCATTCCCCCCTTAAACGTAGGTTTGCTCAGCCCAAGGAGGTATTGGGACTATCTTTGATCAAAAACTAACCTTTAGTCAAAAACTACCTTATATTTTAGTTTAAACTCTGCATCCACTTCTTTATACAAAATAACATTACCCAAAAACAGTTACTCTTCAAAATAACCTCTTACACCCTTCCCTATAAACCACCTTCGCCTCAGATGTTCCTTATACCTTGTATGTGTTTATAAGATCCCCTAATGAAGATGAGTAGGTGAGGAAAACAAGGAGGCCCTTCTTGTAAGCAAGGGATTCCTCATTCCAAGGAGGGGAGTGAGTTACACAGGAATATGCGGAAGCAATTTCGGGGACATTTAACCTCAAGTGACCTCGCGTGCATGGTATATGAAGTACTTCCCTTACTTCCCTTAGAGAAGTTTTAATATACATGTATCTGCTTTTTAATTTACTGGGTTACTAAGTAATGTAATATTTAATAGAATATGATTTAAGTCACCAATATTCATTTTGTTTGTAGAAACAAGGAAGTAGTATTCCATTTGGTATACTCAGCAGTAATATCAGCATTGCAAACCTTGCTATTATATAGTGTGGCACTTCTAAAAACGGCCTCAAAATAAACCCTTTACTGAGGTCACATTTTTAAAGTCCCACTCTGTAGAAAAACCATTAACAAGAAAAGCTATGTTTTATTGCATAAACAACAGTGTGTCATGAGGTACATTTAAAAAAAACCTGGATTATTGGCCGACAGAATCAATGAAGTGCTTGATCAGACTCTAATTATGTAAAATCAAGCTTCTTAGTAGACAAGAAAAAGTTTAAAGAGCGCATATTGAGTTTTTAACTTCATTTCGCATTGAAATACTAAATGCGCATTCAACAATCCAACAGCGTTACCACCCACACATACATAATAAAAAGCACCACAACCAAATCGTTGTTTCCCATTCCCTCGTGCCCAATTTGCCTCAACTCTTCCTAAATCCAGCTCTGTCCCATTTGAATGAAAGCTTTCAGTGAGTTCATAAAACTGATCGAAGGCCATCCCCTAAAAAAGACCACACGCAAGGGGCCGTTTCTGGAGCCCAATGTAAGCAAACCGTCCCGTTTGTATATCCATCGAGACACCAGGAATGTTCTATGGCCGTGTGTTTTACGAAATCCAGATGGTTCTTTTTCTGGAAAGCGTGTCGTAACAATGGAACTGTTTTAGACTCAGGGGTATTCCAAGGGTTTATTAGAAAATAGAAGGATGTTGTCTTATTCTACTCGATATTTTAACGATTCGTTTGAGCTAAGATTCGTAAATAGCCTGGTTGGAAAGTACTCAGCACTTAAGTTGGCGCGCTTAGTTATGGCTCACCAATGCTGAATTTATCAACACAGGAAAATTGTTTAATTTTGCATTAATTAAGTATTAAGGTTTTGAAAACGTTGTTTAAGAAAGACTTGAGCTGTAAAGGGAGCGGTTTAATTTTGAACGTAAATGTTAAATTATATACTGCCGAAACTCGCAGAAAAGAGTACAATGATTTTCTCCTTTTATTTTGAGAACATTTTTAAAAGCGAATGTGTTGCAAATTTGAATTTGAGACTATATATGTTCTCAAAATTTGCTATGTCCATTTAAGACTTACGTAAGTAAAATACTTGAAGTTTGTATGACAGCATGAGTTAAACAACATGAGTTCACCGAGATGAGAGACAAGTAGTTAAAGCACAAAAGTTTGTGCATGCGTATTTCTGCTGATTGTTAATAATAGTTTAAGTTTTATAACATTACTGTCAATAATTACAGAATTTATAAAAATTTTATCTATAATAATAAAAGAAAGAGTCTGTCTGTCTGTGTGTGTGTGTGTGTGTCTGTTATCGGATCGTAAAAGACCTACTTATACTGCCCACAGGAATTCGAAATTTGAAAGATAGATTCCCTTTAATACTAACGTGTGCACCTGAGGCTTAGTTTTTTCATATTTGTTCCATTTTTAGAGAAAATTCGAATTTTCTGAAAAAAATACACCACTTTCGCTCAAATCCGATAATTTTTTCTCTTTCCTGATGCCATCGGCTGCAAAAATTAAATAAAACTTTTAACGAAAACATTTAAATTCAAAATGTTTATTTTATTCTTTTGCCATTATTTTTAGAAACTAAATTTATTATTTGAAAAATAATTGACACGTTTCAAGTGACGTAATTCCGCCAGTCTTCATTCCCGGATTTTATTGTGGGTTTATTTGGTGATTTTTTCATTGATTTTTCTGTTGACTGCATGTATGCATATTTAAGCAATAAATGTATAGTTAAGCTATTACTGAACTAGGATGGTTAATAAAGGCCATCGCACTAGAGCTATTAGTGTGTTATGTCTTTATTTTTTCGCCAAATACGTTGCCAAACTCGCCAAATTATTAACTAAAATTCGCCAAATAGGCAATTTCTTTTATGAATAATTTATAAGCTGGTCGGTTGTTCGAAGGTCATTGTGTTTGAGCTGTATAATGGGTGTGGGTAGCTATATCTATTTTCTCGCCAAATTATCTCATAAAACGCGCCAAATCAGCTAAAGGTTTTATGCATTTATGAGGGAATTGTGATGGCATTTATGAGTGCATTTTACAGCGTATTTTTCATTTTGGAATTTTAAGGCAATGAAACGGGATTTTATAATTTATAACGAACGGAAACAATAATAAGTTTATGATCCTATAACAGTGTATATGGTACACATATTTGGAATCTATTTGATATTTTTTTATTCCGTGCGAAGAACGGGTATAAATTTGCTAGTAATAAATATTGAATGAGATTTTATAATTTTTAAATTTTTTTAAAAATCTCATTCAATCTAAATCTGTTTTACTAACCTTTTTTTTTTATCGTTTAGAGTTATTGAGTACTTACAACAATGGTTCATTAGGCTATTATACATTCTATGCTAGATACTGCAGTTTACTTGCCTACGGCAGTATAGCATAATAGCCAAGTCTTAAATGTATTAGTTTTAAAATTAGTACTCACTTTTATTTTATCTAAATCAACGTGATTCACCTACTTCCCTAAAGTATCTTGATGACATGAGTTTTTATGCAGGAGATTACCCGGTAGCATTTTGAATGCATCCATTTATAAACACAAACAGGACTCGGCCATTTTAATCTACCCCGTTTGCTATAAATAATTGCGAGGTTCATGATGCTGGAATAAAAAAAATGGCGGATTTTACGCCGAATCATTTCCTTGGATATAAAATCGGTCCTGACTGATGGTAGGGGGGAGTAATTCATAAACAAAGTTTAAAAATAAGACTGTCTCAAAAAACTATTTAATTCGTTCCTTCTCGGAAAAATGGCCCTTGCTTGAGGTTGGGTTACTCGTTTTTACCTCTTGCTCAAGGAAGTCTAGAGAATTTGAGCTTTTTTTTAAAATTACAAAATTCTTATAAGGCAGCGTGATAAGACGATAAGATGCACCCACGACTTAGTCCGTCGATGTCTGTGAGCTATCGTAACAGCAATTGGCCCCATTAGCGATGAACATTTTGTGTCGCCATTAAAAATACAGCGTGGAACTTGCCAATTCGTTAGCGTTCAAGTTATCTTAAAACCTACTCAAGTTCGAAATCATAGCAATAAAAACTCGATTCTTTTAAAGTTGATATTTACCCCAAGTAAACTTTGAACTATACGTTTCTAAGCTGGTCATAGACTATTTTTTTAAAAAATATATACGAGTATTTTTCACGAAGTAAACATCAATAAAATTGAATTTGCATCTAAAAATTACCTTCGGCATAAAAAAAATCATGAACTTATTTGCTGCTTTCAGAAAGATTTTACTAGCAAAAATTCCGTATAGGATTCAATATTTTTCCCGGTTTGTAGTTTAAAAGTAAAAAAAAGGTTGTCATTTCTACAGTTAATCAACATCAAATATAATTGGTGAAAAAAAAATTGGTTTGCAACAGTAATCGTTACTTAGAACTACTTCACCACAAAATGAAAAAAAAAAATCTCGCTAAAACAGTGTTAAATTACAATAATTAATACTTCAACAAGCTTTAGTTTAGTTTAGTTTGAATTATTGTTGCACTAGAGCTACACGAGGGCTATTGGCGACGGGCGTCGTATTTTAGAACCACAGTCAAGTGACGAGCCGACACCTGAGTTGGTACCCAACGCAACCGTTAAGGGCGACATCGTATGCAGCGTTGGGATGTTGGAGCGTATTTTAACGTGCACTCCCTCTACACGGGGTATTATTCGTCGGACATTTTTGGCTGCACGGGCCGTTTATAGGTCGGCAGTTATTTTGGCGATGCCCGGACCCGAACCTGGGACCTTTCGCATGCTAGGCGAGCGCCTAACCAACTGGGCTCCCCATCCCCCAATACTTCAACAAGCAAAAATTGCTATTTAAATTCTTTCACTATTCAATCCAATCTATCCAATGAAATTTTAATTTATAATTCCATTATACCAATTAGTATTTAAAGCCTTTTGCAAATTTTATTTAGAGATGAAAAATATATATTACATTAAAATATGTTTAGACTAATCGAATTTATAGATGCATTTTCATCGAAAATGGTAATTTATTTAAATTGCTCATTTTAGTGTGGAACATCAAATTAAAAAGCCTAGAAAAATTGCTTTAAAAAAAAAGTTTGAAATAAGTTGAAATTTGAAATGAGTTTTTAACCCACATTTGATAGATCAAACCGTTAAATATTTTTTTAAAACTTGGACAAAATTAAAATTTTATTCCAGTAATCAGTAATCATTTTTAATTTTATTTGATGCTGTTTTAACTTCGACGTTTATTTTTGTTTTCAGCTTAATAATTATGAAAAAAATATGAATGCAATGCTGAATGAAATAATATACATAATTCATATGATGCAATATGAATTTAAAAATAATTCTATGAATTCCTGGTGGTGAAATGAAAAAAATAACTTTACTTATTGCATAAAAAGTTTTTTTAAATATTAAATTTTAAGCATGTAGCGGTTATTTTAGGTAGTAGAAAAGAGTTGATCTGTAAAAGAGTTGATTTACTATCATGAATACAGCAGAAATAAATTCTTGTTGATTATTTTCAATTTCAAAGAAATATTTTAAATTAACAGTATAATAAAAAATAGGGTTTTGTAACACTACACGACATTCAAGTCCCACTCAATAAATCAGTATAATTATATAACCCTATAAGATAATTTCAATAACTTTAAAACCGAAAAAGTTCTTTGGACCAATGTTTAAAGCCCCTTTTAGCTTCCACACTACGTTTAAAAAGTAGAAAATTTAAGCTTTTATAATAGCTATGTCAACCTGTTTGTATGTCTGCCCGTCACCCACTATCATTGCCCAAACTACACAAATGGTACTGACAAGGAATTAAGAGCAATGAGCGAGGAACATCACAATTTATTCTTCGAAATATCAATAAATTTAACAAACGATAACAAATAATTATTGAATTTTCAAAAGAAAATAAATAAAACTAGCTAAACTTATCGTGTAAATGTTTAATATAAAATTAATACTGTGTTTGGCGCTATTGTTTCTTGTTGAACATAAATGTTGTGTGGAAGTGGACTAAATGACAAATTCTGTTACAACCCTTCTTAAAAACAACGAATTCCAAAACGTGTAGAAGACACAAAATTTCCCTTTTGGATTTCCGATCCCATCGCAATACTTTTATTACCTTATATTTCATATTAAGTAATTGAAAGTAAAAGCATAGTAATGAGATTGTGATTATAGACTTTCTGAGTTAATTCTCAGCTAATTACATAGCATTGAAATCATATTTTTATTTTGCAAATTCAAAGTTTTGATTGACGAATGATGGGTTATTAAGTTTTAAAAACACTAAACATTTTATTTTTACATTTAAACTGATTTAACACATTTCAGCAACTCCACTCTAAATGTTGCAGTTTGCTATTTAAAAACAAACCAGAGAAAACTTCTCGCTGTAGTTTGTGTCAGTCTTAATCACCAGAAGCCAATTTTTTTTCCCTCGACCCCTTTCACCGCAACTTTAAATAAAAAGTTCCGGAGAAGGTTTAGGAATCTTTTTAATACGTTTTACTTTTTTTTAATTCGAATTTTGATTCTTTACACCTAAAACACGAATCCGGAGGTTGGGGTGTGACGCGTGTGGTGACGTCATTTGACGCACGCCGTTGATTGGCAGAGGCATTTGCCTAGTTTCCTTGCTAGAAACATCTTTTTAAAAAATGAAAAAAGTTTGTTTTTTCCGTAGTAGGGAGGACATACAGCCTCTTAAGTAGCCAGGAGAGTTAGATGGCAGACACGTGTATATATATTTATACCGGTATATAGGGGTGTTAATTCAAAAAGAAATGCATCACAGAAAAAAAATTATTAAGTTTGAATGAAAAAAAAATTACGATTAATTTTGATATCCAAGAGTTTTTTTGCATCCCCCTACGCTTTTATTAGACATATTTTGGTCTCGGGATAAAACCGAAGAGTTAAAAGGGAGGATATTTTGTGTATGTTGACATTAGGTCTTTTTTTTATGAAAAAGTTACTATATTTTTAAGGAACTCATAAACCAGATAAAAAAATTATATCAAGGTAGGACTAGATTTTTTCAGTGGTTTTATTTCCGTTTCATAAAGAGGAAGGAGAGGAAAAATGACATACTTATTTATAATTTTACTTCAACCGCCTCAAAATCTGTGGTGCAAAACGCGTAAAAAAGGCGTTGCAGAAAAAAGGCGTTGTGGAATACGGCGATCAGGAAAGCAGCCAGAAGATGATGAGGAATCCCTCGGCTCGATCATCGCTCGCGTCTGACGTCACCATAAGTGAAATGAACAGAAGAAATTTCTTTTTGCTACACACCTGAACCCCTCGGGAGACAGCTCCCAATCTGTGATCATCAGCTTTTGCAGTATTCGAATTGACAAGACTCTGATCATATCGATAGTGATCGATTTGTTTTCCTGATCGATATTTATTGATTTGGTTTATCATCGACCAATTCTTTAACATGAAGACATTATGGAGAACATGTAGAACTTCAAGTTTTGAACTAAATAATTGAATTTTTATGCTGTGTTTAGACTTGGATTTTTTAAAAACTCTATCGAGATATTGTTCTATGTAAAGTTGATCCAAAGAAAGACGTTTTTTGTTCTGCACGACAAGTCTGGTTCTCTTCTGTGAATGAATTTATTGGAAAATCAACAACTGTCGGATGTTAATTTTATATTTTTAGATAACTATAATATTTAGCTTAGTTGTTCAACTCAACAAACCAAATTGTTCGACATTTTAAAGCTTTCCAAGTTTTTTTTTAACCAACAAGCAAACTCCAGAACTAATATGAAACTCTGATGAACATCACATGCTATTCCAAGCCAAAATTGAATAAAACTACAATCCTCTAACTCCAACTACAGAAAACTACAATGTGCAAACTGGAGACTCATTGACATAACCCCGAGCTCTACAGACTTTTACACGATGCTGGAAATCATGAGCGACCGATCTACTCGGCAAGACTCGACAATGACTAACATCGAGGACTCCGAGTTTCTATTGAGAGACATGGAGTTCGCCCCTGTGTCCACAACTACAAACGTGTCCGCAAAAGGAAATTACGCGGACAATTCGAACGTCGAGGGTGTGTGTCAGAGTTCCCTGGAACCTCAACCACCTCAGATGCCGACCAGCTCGTCGGAGGAGATACAGGAGCCTGTCCAGGGACACACCAGGAAGAATTCATCAGGTAAGAGAACCTTCTAAAAGTAGTACACTCTTAAAACAAAAGAGTGAAATCCACTCCTATAGGGGAAGTGCATTTTCGGCACCGGAAAGGAATGGAAATTAACTCAGACTGAGTTAAAACCGCTCGTTTGTTTTAAGAGTGTACGGAACTAGTACGATTCAAAAATGATACAAGAATAATCAAAACAATCATGCTACTTTGTCAGGGGAACAGAGATTTAACAGAAATAGTTACTTTGTTCATGATCTGTCCCAGTGACGAAGTAGCGTATAAACAGAGTGATTGTTTTTAATTTGTTTCATTTTTGCATTGTTTACACATTTCATGTGATTTGCAGCTTTAGCGCAATTCATTGTTTTTCATTTGTGGTAATTAGTATGATGTTGTCCCGATATCACTTTTACATTGTGGTATCGATTGAGAGATGATCGCTGTG
The DNA here is from genome assembly GCA_019343175.1 of Oedothorax gibbosus. Classification (NCBI taxonomy): domain Eukaryota; kingdom Metazoa; phylum Arthropoda; class Arachnida; order Araneae; family Linyphiidae; genus Oedothorax; species Oedothorax gibbosus. The sequence continues at coordinate 29,255,883 of CM033271.1, forward strand.
ATAGTGTGCTGTTAGCCATACATCTAAAATGTAATATCGTATAGTTTTGAATATAATTTTTGTAAGAACTTCTTTCAAAAAGTGAACAAGGTGACATAACAGTTAAACTATTGACTAATAACTGCATGCAAAAAAACTTACAATATTCATAGCGTTGATATCGTTAGTAAAGCGCAATAGTGTAAGATTTCCCCTTTCGGTAAGAGGATCACAAGATCGTAAGCCACTATAAGAAAAAAAAAGACCGTATCTGCAAAAACTGAGTTTTGAAAAAATGAAAAAAAAAACTATTTTCATCAAACTTTAAGTATAACATATATTTATAATTTTGATTGAATATGCGGAAGATTCCTCCGAAGCGATAGTTTTTAAGCCTCATTTGAATAAGCCAACCTGTATTTACATAACGTCAATTGATGCCTCGTTAAATTAAAAAAATAATTAACCTGTTTTGAAATTAAAATTGAAACACAAATTCAAGATGTATGTGTATTGCTTGGAGTAAACAGTCTAAGTCTAAAGACATATTACATATATAGGGACTGTCCCCCCCACCAGCCAAAAAATTCAATAATTGTTTTTAAAAAAAAAAGTAATAAAAGTTTTTTTTATCAAATTAAATTTTAAGAACTTTTTAAAACTATTTACTGCATTTATATTTTTACAATGATTTTTTTAAAAAAAATAGCAATACATTGAAAATTTGAGTCGCATGCAGATTGCAATAAAATATACAATATTGAACATATGCTAATCCTTTAAAGAGATAGTATTGTATTGCGCATGATATCGTATGATCCCCTCTAGATGTATTGATACAGCAATAAAAGAAATGTATAGGAAAATATCGTCTTTGTTATGCGGGAAAATAGGGGTTCGCGTTATAAAAGTAAATTTTTTTACGGAGAATATAAGTTCTTAGTTATGAAATTGAAAACGAGATTTACATATCAATTTTATAGAATAGAAGAGTAAATAAAACCCTTTATTATAGCTAAATTACTTTTATTTTGTAAAGAGAAAAATTAATTGTTCGCTTAACTTAACATTTTACAGGAAAATGGTTTTTATGCTTAGAGTTTTCCTTATAAAAATCTAGTTTGGAACCAGAATTTAATTTTGAGGAAAAATAACAACTTGGTCCTAAAATCATAGTCAAGTTCTACTCTTTTCGATTAATTTTAATTCCATAGTTGTATGAATGAAGGATATTTGAGATTTTGTTTTTTGAATCCCGGATAATTAAACTTTTTGGTTATTTAAATGTCGGGTATACGATTGTTCCAGTTGACTGAAAGACGGTCATCTGAACTTTTCCATTGTTTGACGACAGATAAGTTTTGTTCATGGATAATGTGAATACTGAATAATCGTTTTTTATATAGCACAGTTTAAAAGTTGGTGTTGGATTTCATTAAAATATGGTTCCTAGTAACTGCAACGGCCGTGTGGTGAAATGTTACACCATATTTTCGGTATTCGTTTTAACCATATTTCAAGTTTTGGAAACAAAAACACGAGAAATGGTTGAACAGAATTTCCAAAATATGGCGAAACATTTCATCACCCAGCCGTTGCATCTACTACTAAGAACCTTATTTATAATGGAACCAAGTGTCCAATTTTTAACAGTGCGTTACTCGTTATTGCAGGCGTGCGTCGCCAGGAGAAGCCCCCCTACTCGTACATCGCCCTTATAGTGATGGCCATCCAGAGCTCCCCGTCCAGGAGACTCACCCTCAACGAGATCTACCAGTACCTGCAGTCCAGGTTCCAGTTCTTCAGGGGACAGTACCAAGGGTAAGAATTTTAAGATTTGTTTATATACAAACCATCTATAGTTAAACTCATAATTTACTTGCACAGAAGCTACGACCATGGGCGGAGCTATAAAACGCGCGGAGCAATCAGATGAAGAGGAAATTTCAGCCGTTTTATTTTGTCTTCATCCGATTGCTCCGCGCGTTTTATAGCTCCGCCCGTGGTCGTAGCTTCTGTGCAAGGAAACTATGAGTTTAACTATAAGGTTTTACACCTTGTTTAAAAATAGAGTTCACAATTCAGAACCAAGAACCGAGTTAAATCCTAGAAATGAACCTAAGATCATTTCTAGGATGATCTTAGGTTCATTCGGGCTTTCTAACTGTCACACTACGAAGGCAAAAATTGCTTTTTTGTTTTTTAAACCGTATACCATGATACAAAGCAACTTTTATAAAACAAAAACTTTGATCCAAAAACTATCATATATTTTAAGTTTTTCATAGAATTCTTTATTTATATAAATTTATTATTTTAGTAAATATAATTTGTTCTTTTTTGTTAAAATTGTACAATTTTTAATCCATATGTTACCGTTAATGTCCGAAATATTGTTTATAACGTTAAAAAAATATTTTGGACATTCACTGGATTTCGCACATCTAATACAACAGATAGTGTTGAAACTCTTAATTTAAAAGCAATCCAAATGGAATTTTGTTTTAATATATCTTAATTATTTTAATTAATTTAATATATTTTAATTATCATAATTGTTTTTGAGCAAATCATATAATTAGATCAAAATTGATGCGTGTGCACGCATTGTGGAGATTATGTTCATCAAAAATAATTAAAGAAATTTGCTTTCATTCTTAAATACTTTTTATTTGATGCTTATTAATATATATGTTACTCATTTGTTAATAACTTGTACTCTTTCAGTCATTTACATTTACAGATTACTTTAAATGAAAAAAATAAAGATCTTAGTTGCGCAATAATTTTTCTTAGAATTTTACCATCGTGACACCTAACGTAATGACTAAAGGGCATTAAGTGTTTTTGTATTTTGCAAAAGAAATCTTATTCGCATATATTTGTTTAATTATTTACTTATAGTCTCGTTTCTACTTAGTTTATAAGAGCTTAGTTTTTTACTGATGCAATGCATAATTAATGAAAAGTTGAACCATCAACAGTTTAGATCATCAATAGTCGGAGATAAACAAATTAAAAGCAGTCGTGTCTGGGACATAATCCCGAATGGACCAAAATCCAGAATGGAAGATCAAAATCCCGACACTAGAAAAAATTATTAAAACTGTTGTTAAAATTATTGTGTACTATTAATTAAAATTTGAACTCAGCACATTGAATATTACCTACATTAGAAGTAGAAATTATGTCCATCGAGACCAGGATACATAATAAATAAGTCAAAATTATAAAACGAAAACACTAAAGAAAATAAACATAAGCAATTGACTATTAAAAATACTCCGATTAATTAGTAAAGCGATTTTCGTATAAAAATGGATTTCGAATCTAACACACATTTTTCGAATCAAAAGCATTTTATGTTTACATAGCAACAAAAGAAAAAAGTCCATCTTCTCAAATGCAAAATAAAAATTAGTTGCTTAATTGCCCTTAATTAAATATGAAGACATTAATTTATTGATTTATCGGGTTTTCGACCATATATCGCTCTAAACTAACCTAACTTATGTCTGTATGAAAATTTCTTTCAATAAAACTTCTTTCCCATTAATAACAGCTGGAAAAACTCCGTGCGCCACAACCTGTCGCTAAATGACTGCTTCATCAAGCTTCCCAAGGGTCTTGGCCGCCCGGGCAAGGGCCACTATTGGACTGTCGATCCAGCTTCGCAGTACATGTTCGAGGAAGGATCTTTCAGGAGACGTCCGAGGGGATTTAGGAGGAGGTACCAGGCTCTTAAGCCCTACGCACAGTTCTACCACAACAACTTCCTGGGTAAGCCTCCTCCGATGTATAAAATATACAGTTGACCCCTTAACCTCTTAAGACCCGAGCAAAATCCTATACGTATATTCTTAATCTAAACATACTTTTCATACAAATATATGCTAAAAAGTATTTTTGCAAAGTAATTTTTAAAAAAATTATGTTTAATGGTTACTGAGAGACACGCCTTAAGCTCTAAAAATACACATTTTTTAAAAAGAAAGGCCGTATCAATTATTTGTAGTTAAAAACAATGTTAAAATAAACTGTTAATACAAAATGGCTTCAAAAATTAATTACTAAAAGAACTTTTTGAAAAGTTTGAAAAAAAAGTTTAAATTAAATTTTTTGAGAACTCTAATATCGTATTGACTCTCGTTCAACTTCATTGTTTATAGAAATAAATGACTGACACCTGTAATCAAAGGCTGAAAACTGATATTTGGATCTTTTTCTATCGCACCAGGTCAATTTCGGAACTAATTAACACGTTAATTGTCTGTGAGGAGGTTTTAAAACATGTCCCCAAATGGGGACGCCAGGTCGCAAGAGGTTAAAGACAAGTGGGTGAATTCCTTTAACACTTTTAAAAAGTTAAAAGCTAGACATTAATGTATGGGTATTACGCCGGGACATTTGCTGATGGCCAAAACACATAAATTTACCCATTTACCACCAAAAGCCGGGTCAAACGTTCATAGAGTTTTAACTCTCCGAACGTTTGACCCGGCTTTTTCCGTATTTTGTGCATCCGTCTTTTAGCTTCCACACTACGTTTATAACGTAAAAATTGGAAGGTTTTATAATCGTTCAGTTCGTCTGTCTGTCCGTCCGTCCGTCACCCACTTTCACAGAAAGAACCACAAGTCCCACAGACAAGTGGGATACGTCATTTTGAAGCAAAAAATCGGATTAGGCTACATTCCAAATGTCATTAAAAAATTTAAATTAGAAGTTTATTTAAAATTTAAATAACTAAAAATTTAATCTATATTGAAATAACATGCAAATTCCATTTTTATTCAATATTTTTACTGTTGCCATTTTGTTAAACGTACGAGAAACTTTTAAAAAATAAAAACTTTTGAAAGAATATTTTTTTATGTGTTATAATTCAGTTCGGATTGTTGTAATACCACAATAGAGTTCTTTTGATGGTTCATTATATATGTATGAAGAGATAAATAGAGAATTCTAACTTGGTGTAAAAAAATATGCAAAGTTTCGCTTTTATTTTTAAAGCATCAATTGTACTAATTATATATTTTTTGAACTGTAAATTAATTTAACAAACTATAAACAAGTAGGTTTGTAACAGAATTTGTCACTTAACTCGCTTCCACATATTTGTGTTTAACAGGAAAAAACGCGCCAAACACAATATTAATTCTATATTTAACATTTACAAGCTAAATTTGGCTAGTTTCATTTATTTTATTTCGAAAATTCAATAATTATTACTTATCGTTTGCAAAAATTAATTTATATTTTAAAGAATAAATATGTCATATTCCTCGCTTTTAAATAGAATGAAAACATTTCATATCAACATACAAGGATTCCGTAGTGAAATATATTGACGTCATTTCAAACTGATCGATGTCGCAAAAATAAATTTATTTTAATTTATTGTCTAAAAGAATTAAAGTTTCTCGAGCGATTGTTGCGAATGGCAAATGTGATTTAATTCTAATGAAAACAGGGCCTTTAGCTATTTGTAATTCAAAGTTTTAAACGCCAAAATTAACTATTTTCATTAATCTTCTTTCTCAGATTTAATAATTAGACTTTATCGTTTGCTAAATTTGTTTGAAGTTCGAAGAATAATGATGTAATCTTTTTTAATAAATATTTTTGTCGCCACAATTTCCCATTTAAATTTCTTTCGAAAATTCACTTATTTATAGTTTGTTAAATTAATTTACAGTTCAAAAAATTTATAATTTGTACAATTGATGCTTTAAAAATAAAAGCGAAACTTAGCATATTTTTTTTTATGTCAAGTTAGAATTCTCTATGTATCTTTCTACATACATATATATATATAGAACCATTAAAAGAACTCTATTGTGATAATACAACAATCCAAACCGAATTATTACACATAAATAAATATTTTTTCAAAAGTGTATTTTTATTTTAACAAAAGTTTCTCGTACGTTTAACGAAATGGCAACAGTGAAAATATTGAATAAAAATGGAATTTGCATGTTATTTCAATGTAGATTAAATTCTTAGTTATTTAAATTTTAAATAAGCTTCTAGTTTAAATTTTTTAATGAAATTTGGCATGTAGCTTAATCTGATTTTTTGCTTCAAAATGACGTATCCCACTTGTCTGTGGGACTTGTGGTTCTTTCTGTGAAAGTGGGTGACAGACAGACAGACGGACTGAACGATTATAAAACCTTCCACTTTTTACGTTATAAACGTAATGTGGAAGCTAATAAGTGAATTTTCGAAAGAAATGTAAATGGGAAATTGTGGCGACACAAAAATATTTATTAAAAAAGATTACATCATTATTCTTCGAACTTCAAACCAATTTAGCAAACGATAAAGTCTAATTATTAAATCTGAGAAAGAGAATTAATGAAAATAGTTAATTTTGGCGTTTAAAAGTTTGAATTACAAATAGCTGAAGACAAATAGCTTTGTTATTAGAATTAAATCACCATTGCCATTAGCAACAATCGCTCGAGAAACTTTAATTCTTTTTGACAATAAATTAAAATAAATTTATTTTTGCGACATCGATCAGTTTGAAATGACGTCAAATATATTTCACTACGAGATTCTTTGTATGTTGATTTGAAATATTTTCATTCTATTTAAAAGTGAGGAATATTACATATTTAAGCTTTGAAATATAAATTAATTTTTGCAAACGATAAGTAATAATTATTGAATTTTCGAAATAAAATAAATAAAACTAGCCAAATTTAACATGTAAATGTTTAATATAGAATTAATGCTGTGTTTGGCTCCTTTTTACCTGTTTAACACAACTTTTGTGTGGAAGCGGATTAAGTGACAGAATCTGTTTCAAACCTACTTTTTTACAATTAACTTAAATTTTCAATTTTATAATTAATAAATTTATATTCATAATAGACTTTTTTCATTCGGAAATATTTTTAGATAGTCCCTTCTAAAATAAACATATTTCTTACTTGTAAAATATACATGCAATTTGAAATAAAGTTTAGTTAAAATTTATGCAGTGAAAACAACCTCAGGTCGCATGGAAGGACGACGAAATTCCAAAGTTTGAAAAGAAACAATTCGAAAAAACCTTAGCTCTTTCAATTGATTTTTTTTTCGTTTATCAAAGTTGTAAAAAGTATTTTTGGTCCAAAGTTAAATCCCATAAAAAGCTAGCTACGCATATCGCATATTTGAAAATATAGATATAGAAAGGTGAAAACTTTTTCAAATTCGAAGATTATTTTTCTCATTTGCAAATGCTATTATAAAATAAAAACTAATGCTAAAGTTGTGCTAAATTTCATTGTTTCCAGGCTTTGATTTGTACATCTGCTCTAAATTATAATAATTAGATTTTGATTTTTGAAGAAAGAATAAAAAATTTCAATTTTAAAAAAAAATTCTTTCCGAACACTCATTTCAGTGATATAAAATCCAATTATAATAAACTCGACTACCTTAAATATCTAATTTTTATGCACGAAATCATCACCGTTACTACCGTGTTTTTAGCTAAATGTGAAAGAAGATAGCACGGTAAGTTTTGCCTCAACTCCCCGGTTTGAGGAACCGTTTTCACCGCAGCAATTTCTAACCATCCATCGCGTCGTTCGTGGTGAAAAAGTAAAGGAGTAAGTCAGTTTTTAATTAATGCCGTTGACACACGGATACTTTTATTTAAAATTTTAAACTTATTTTGAAAATGAAAGTAAAGTTAAAATTTGATTTTACGGAATCGTTGTTATCGGTGAATTAGTACATTGTTTAACTTATGAAGTAACGGAAAAAGTTTGGTGTAGTGTACTTGACGTTTAACTAAATGTCAAATTTTATCAACTATTCCTTAATTTGACTGACAACAAACCCGGCTAAACCAGAAGGTTGTATGTGTAAATTTTGAGGTGATAATTAAATTTATTTTTTAGTATTTTAATTAAAAAATCCTTTTCATTCGAGATTACCTTTTGCTCAGCTAATTAATTTTATCAGGTATGTTAAAAAAAGGTAAAGGCATTTAACTGTATACAGTTTAATTTTAGTTAAGTAATGAAATACTGTAGTAGTTAATCTTAATTATAATAGATTAGTAGTACTATATAAAAAAGATTACCTTATTTATAACACTATAAACAGTTATGAAGAGGATAACTTATTTACTACTAATTAGCAGTAAACTAAACGCTATACAATCGTCTACGTTTACTGAACCTAAACAAATTGTCAAATAATTTTTAGAACTTGGAAATGTCTAACTTTTTTATCTACTGGTGTTGATAAATATAATATACTACTCAAAACAATTAGGGGATCACTTTGCGTACTTTTGTTAACCCTTTCAGTTCCAACTTCTTATTTTTTATTCTAAAAATCTAAAATTCGTGAAATAGATTCATTATGCATTCAGAATGAAATGGTAAAAACAGGGGAACAAATTTTAATTTTTTAACTAAAATTTAAGGGGAAAAATTGGAATCTTAATTTTTGAATTAATTATAACAATAATTTTTTTCAAAACTTTATTTGTGAAAAAAAGTTAAAATCAATTTTTAAACATCTATGAATGCTAGCATGAAGAATTTAGGGTCAATTTATTTCATAAAATAGTTTCAGAGTGAATTTTATTTTACCATGTTTTCATATTTTCATTTAATTAAAATTAAAACAAACATTATTTAGTTCTTCAAAAGACATGATTCTTCCATTTAACTATAAATAAGTGCGAGATTTACTTAGAGAAAAAATCGCATGCTGATGATTCGGAATGGAATCATTGGGGCTGAAAGGGTTTAAACCATGTGCTCCTCTAATTGTTTTGAGCAGTGTACATTTCCGTCATGATTCGCCTCATACGCACCCTATGGGTTGTTTCCTCTGCGCTTACAATAGGCTAACCGAGAAACAACATTGCCGGTCCACAAATGCAAACATATTTATACTATTAAAAAATCGGATTTCTTCACGACATTGCTGTTTAGTATTTGTCGTTCGATAAGTTCCGAATATTTCACTTCCAGATAAAATTGAAAAATGCAGTAATACATATAAAATCCCACTGAAAAATATAGAAACGGATTCAGTGATTTCGAGATATGTACTACCACTGTAAAACTTTATTTAAACGTTATTAATTCGCAACTCGAAGGGACTAAAACTTAATTTAGCTATTTTTTTGTATCAATTTTAAGTCAACTTGCAATTAAATATAAAATTATAAATAATTTAAAACAAAAAAAAAGGTGGAAAGTAATGGAATAATAAATATGCATTGATAAATTAAGTTTAAATTACAACCCCCCCCCCTCCCCCCGAAAAAAAGTATCTGATCCCCGAAAGCAGTGCTCACAATACACAAACATCAGTGGTCACATCTACAAAAAAAATTCCGATTTTTTTGTGGAATATGAATAATTTTGTCGAAAAGTGTAAAAAAATAACACAAATTGCAATTGCATTAAACAATTTACTCGTCCTACCTAGCCTAGCCATCAAAGAAATTGGACTTCAAGTTTTAAAAATTCATTTAGGACAAGGTACTTATATATTACTGAAACTGTATAAGATTAAAAAAACGAACTGACATTCGTCAAATACAATTTTGTATTTTATACAACACTAGCAGTATGGTCTCGCCTTGCTAGGAACCCGTTAATTTAAGACAATTTGTCGCAAAGAAAATTGGAATTGGGTTCTGTCTTCAATACGATTGATTATCTAAGATTTACCTAAAACAGTGGTTGTCATCCTCAAAAAGATTCGAATATTAATGTAGGAGAGCTACCGGATACACAATGTTTGAAGTTATTCCGTTTAAAGCCAAGATATGAAGGATTGGTACAGCTATGATATAATGGCCGGTCTGTTCATTGGCAATATTTAGAGAAACCTCAATTTCGGCAGCCAAGAGTTGCCGAAAAACCTAATTTGGCGGGGTTACCAATTTTTCGACTTAATTGCCGGGATCTATAACTTACTTTAGCCCGTAACACAAAACCCCAAATCGAAAACGGTCATTATATCAAAGCTGCTCAGTCTTCTTATTTTGGCAATCTTCTCTTTTCTTCTTTATTTACGTGCGAACGCAATGTTTCCTTTGAGGAGGCATCCCTAGTTAACAAAATTCTCAAAATGAAAATGTTACAAAATTGAATCCGTGTTTGTTCATGCGTACTACAAAAGCAAGCAATAAGAAAATTTAACTGTTCGTCTTACTGGATTTTCACGTTTATCGACGGATGACGTAAAGCCGCTGTTTCTGCCCGGCCCATGTGCTTTCAAGCCCTGTTATGGTCCCTCACTGTCACATGGATGACGTGATTTTGAAACTAATTATATTAATTAAAAAATCATTATCAAATATATAAAAAAAAACTAAGCATCAGGTGCACATGTAGGTATTAAAGGGAATCTAAATTAAAAATTCATTTTTTTAGGGCAGGATAAGTAGTCTTTCACGATCTACAGACAGACAGATTCCATCTTTTATTATTATAAATTTTTACTTAAACACGAAGATTGTCCTCTAAAAAAATAAATATTTATAAAACTATGGATTGCGACAGACTTAAGAAGAAGTTCTAAAAGAACTAAAATAGCCTACTTTTCTGTTACTTAAATACGTACTGAAGTTCGTATTGGGAAATCACTAGGTTCGTAACAGTAAATGTCACATACAACCGTTTCTACACTAGATTTATACACATTAGAAAAAAAAATAATAAATACAGCATCCAGCTATAATTTAAACTTCTAAAAGCAAATATCAACTAGTTTGATTAATATTCTTTAGCAAATTAATTAATACTATTTATTGTCTGCGCTTGATTTATGAATAATTAAATATTTATTAATAACGAAAAGCATGAAACAACTTCAAACTGCATTAAAAAAATAAGAAATATAAATTAAAATTAAGTATAGAATTGTATTAAAAAGTGATGCATTGCCGCTTTCTTAGAAAACAATGGGCTTGTTTCGATATTTTGCCCCAAAAAGAAATTAACCAATGACAACGCAGTTCGGATAGCGTGACCTTTTTTAAACCAATGAGCTGCTTCGACACATTGTCAAAGAAAATCAAACAACCAATGAAATTGCAGTTTAGAGAGCGTAACGTCATAAGAAATATTCCTATTAATGAACAATAAAAGAATCACATTGTGCTACACTTTATGACGTCATTCCAAATTGATTTATGACAAAATTCAATTTGGCTTCAAATATTTTTAAATAAAGTTTCTCATGCCATTGTTGATTTGGCAACAATGATTTAAATGACTCAAAATTGAACTTCAATGCTAATGCAATGGGAAATTCACCGACAAATAGTAGACATGTAATTCCGGACGTACATACAGACTGACAAAAAGTATGAAAGTTAAGTCTCCGAGACCATACCTTTCAAAATAAAAAAGAATTTTTAAGATCCGACTCATAGAACCGATTTTGTAAGGGGGTTACGGATAGACGGACATCGTCAGCATGTCAATACCTTTTTTAAAAAAATTCTTTCGAATTAAAAAAAGAAAAGTATGCTAAAAATAAAGTAGTGCATTTATTTAACACCTTATTTCAATTACTTTAATAAGGATACTTACAAAAAGCGAAATCCCATTAAAAACGTCTCTGTAAAAGAAGGTCAAGTTCTAAAAAAAACAAAAAAATAGCTGGCTTTAAAAAGAAGTCAAATCCCCAAAAAGATACCGAGCCCAATAAAGTTACTGATTTGGTATTGAAAACCAAAACATTGTAGTATTTGATAATTTTTATGTCATTTCAAGCATAAATTTCGCACTTGTGTTTGTGTGACCATCAAGTATATTTGAATAAAATAAACTAGCAATTTTACCATATGTTAGTTTTAATCGCAAATAAAATTGGAAGTTATGTTTGATTTACGACTATTTTATTGCTGTAAAGCTCGATTACAATGCTATAAAAATATAGCGATCACCATTAACAGGTTCAAGTACCAAGACTATTTTAAACGAAGAAAATAAAATGCAAATATTATTCCCCTTGACAATAGACACAAAAAAGCTTGTCAAAATCTGAAGTAAATTTTAAAATTCATCCATTCTTTAAATTAATTTCAATGTTAGATAATATACATAAAAAAATTGAATTGCTTTGAATCTTTAGGTTAAATGAAATTTATCTAATTACTGAAGAAATTCTTTGATGCATTTAACTTTGTAATATCGTCACTGTTCTAAACCATTAAAAAAATATATTGTATGAACTAGCTTTAAATTTCTGTTTATATAAATCCAATTTGTGAAAGAAGTCACATTTAGGTTATTTTATTGAATTTATACTCGTAATATTTTTCCATTCATCATTTTCTTAAAAACATGGTAATGGTAATTCTTAAAAAGTTCAATGTTAAAATTACTATAGCATAAAACAGGAAAATTAATACTATCACCATTATTCCTACACATTTAGAGCTAAAATACACCTTGGAACATGAGTGATTTCATTTATTTTTATTTATAAGATGTATTTTGTTATTTTCAAAACGTTATTCATTGCGATGGGCCATCTCTACTGTCTAGACAGGACACACAACTTTAGAGACATACATATTTGAAGAGTCTAGGGGAAGTACCCCTTGATTGCACAGGAACCTTTCAGTTATCAGATCTGCTTGGCGAACGTTGTTGACAGGAAACGGTTTCACCCTTGCTCCCTGCTCATGGTACAAGCCTGGTACTCGTGTCTGGCGTGGATCAGGGTTGCCGCGAAAGAAGAACAAAGTAAAAAACCGGTTTCCTTACGCCAGTCTAGGCGATGACTAGCTATCGTCGCCCTGATGCAGACAGATTCCTATGCAATAAAGGGGTTTTCCCCTGTCTTCATTTAAAAAGATTGCTCTAAACCGATTTGTTGAGTCATGGACACATTCTTCGGCGTAGGTGGGGGGTTCTTGAACCTCTTCAGCACACCCTGCAACATCTTCACGAACTGAATGTCGGCGTTGGACCCGACATTGGGGGACATGTAGTACTTCCTCGATATCTCCACCAGCTGCCTCTTGAACCCTTCGGCGTCGCTGGTGTACATCTTCACGATCTCCAGGGGTCTGGACTTCTTCTTAGCGTGGGTGAAGAACGCCTCCAGTTTCTGGATATCCAGGACTTGTTCCGGAATTCCGGATATAATCTGCCGGATTCCGTCCGGGATCACGACGGGCAGTATGCGGAGTTTCTTCCTGGCCTGGGGATCCTGGTTCGAGTTGTTTTTGTACGATAGCCGTCGCTTGCAGTTGGTGGTGGTGACTTGGTTTTCGATTTCGGGCGGGTCTGAAAAGGAAGGTAATCCTCAGTCGCAATGAGAATTGTTTGTTTTAACGCAGCATTGTACAACTTTATGAGTGTCCTACAAGTTTATTTGCGGTATATACTAAAATTATATGCCAAAGTTTAAGTTCTTGGTGTAATAACGTGGTACCCATTAAGCTCAATATACGTGGAGTGCAGGTTTCGGACTCTCCTAAACCACATTCATTACACTCCTTTTGCTGAAGAGGTCAAAACGGCCTATGGTAGTTGGGTACCTATTCTGCGTATTGCAGGACATTTTGTGTGTTTTCGATTTCTGGTGCTACTTTTGACATTTACTGCATTGCTGGTGCTACTAAACGACATTTACTATAGGATAGAATAAAATAAGCCCTTGTTCCAAGGTGTGTTGAGCTCCTTGGTTGACCTTCCACCTCTCAAAGCGGAGTGATATATTTATGGAAAGAGTAATACAGTTAACCATTATAAAGTACAAATATGAATGTAGATGATAGTTACGCATGAATTAAACACTGAAATCTATAAATTTATTTTGCGCGCGACGCGAATAGAATGCCTGCTGTATTCTACTTAACGCAATGTAGCAATCCTATTTGTATAAATATAGCGAACTGAATTGCGTGTGAATTTATATCGCCTAATGCTAAAATGTTCAATTATTTTTACGGGTTTTATTTTTACATTAATGAATTATGTTTGTGTGGAGGGCCCAGCATTTGGTTTTCAAGCAGTGATACTGAATCCATATTATGTACTATGCATTTTAATTTATTTTCCCCTTTAACACAAGCAGCGACCAAAAGTCACCGCGTTCTTATCACTTCTTTAGTAATTGTGAACAGAACAAATGAATCTTACTTTGAATGTATTCCGGACGTAGACGACTTCCTGGTGACTCGTAAACAATCTTCATATCATCTCTGTCTTTGCTGGTGCTACTGGCTGTCGCACTGCTGCAACCATTCAGAGAATACTGGTCTTCTGTGTCATGTTTTTCTTTCTTGACATCCTGCAGGATGTGAAGAGAACGCTTGACTTCTTCCGTACCAAGTTCGACCTTAAAATCTTTGATATTTCGCTTGTCAGTTAGAGACTTCAGAAGCGATTCATTTCTTTCTTCAGCGATATCTCGTATTCGAAACCCGCTTGGCTGCATCGGTTTCGGCGGTATCCCGATTTTCGGAGGCGTTTTTTGGAAAAAACGGCCAATTGGAATCGTATTAATGCTGGAAGTTCCTGGAGAATGGACATTCTTCTTAGATGAACTAGACTTTTTCGGCGAAGCAATTTGCTCCAAATTGCTAAAGGAAGGTGTGGGTGCCTCCGAACACCTCCTCGGTACGTGTCCACCTTTCTGGCACAGACGACAGTAAAATTCTACCTTTAATTTGCAATCATTATTCGGTAGCTTCAGAAGCAACATGTTTTCCGGCAACCCCATCAACTTAAACTCATCTAAATCTTCAATTTCTGGTACGTCCAAGATGATAATCCACTTTCCAGTTCCGATTTCAGGATATTTCGCTGAAAGTGGAACCTTCTTGATATCCAGGACTTTTGTCGCCATCTTATTCCGAATGCTAGCCTTAAATTCTTCTTCATCGTTGGGGAATGCCTCGTGGACGATGAGAGCAGTCGTCAAAGCGTGGATGGTTGAAGTGACATCCAAATCCTTCCTTTGCAAAAGTTGTGCCACGCTTGAATCGGTGTCAAATACCACTTTGAGTCCGCCACGGTCTTCATCTCTATGGACATGGAGTATTTTCGTGTCTGATTGGATGGAAGCAAGAAGATTTTTACATTTTTCTATGATCGTAAGGTCGTCTTGAGTACTACGAATGAATATCCCGAAACTAACCATGGTCAACTCAGACAATTTTATAGTTTTTTTGGTAAACAAATGTGTCTATTAAGCTCTTCAAATGCATAAATTTGTACTTTGCTTGATTAGATATCATAAGAACATGTTTTTCAATTTTATCCTTCTCAATAACCTGATAAGTTTTTTTAATCAAATGGATGCCATGGAAACTTCCACCCGTGTCGTTTGTGTGGTAGATAAGAAATTTACCGGGACATGTATCGCTTTTGAAAAGAGCCTTTTCTTCTTATTCTTTACTCTGTTCGTTTTCAACTCAAGCGTTTCTGCGTACGCATTTAAAATGGAAAGCGTTTATCACAATATATTGATATCAGGAGCAGAGATGAAGGGTGAAATACAAAATCATGTGCCTTTTCATTATCTGCATTTCACTGTCTGTCTTGGAAAATCATGTAGATTTTTAAAAATTTAAATATTTTATCAACGCAATTTAAGCACAAAGAAAAGAATATTTCTAAAAAACTAAGTATTTTCAAACTTGGGTTTAAAGGTTTCATTTATGTCTTAAGCAAAACAAAACGATTAATCGGGAAACAGGCAATGGAGAAACTCCTATGTAAATAATTTCAGCAATTCTATCTATAGCCTATTAACTTCAAAATCGGGTACTGTACGCTAATAGTGGAACACTCGAAATTCATTAAATGCGTAACTACGACAATTCTACTCTCCCAAACTTAAATTTTCTTTTTATTAGATTATAGGAAAATAGATGTAGAGTCACTTCAAATGCTTTTTCAGCATTCTGACGCACCGGAGAAAAAAAGCTCTATAATAGCATTTTAAGAGTTCATTAACAGGATTAACGTTATAATACAAATAATACAAAACGAATTCCTATAGATTGTAAAGTAAACCATACCAGTACATAACATAATTACCTGTTAACCAAGATTCGTCACACCCACAATTAAAGTGTTTTTTGTTGCATTCATGGTTGAATTACACTGAATGCCTTGCTACACACCTCCTCAGTTGGGAGACATGGATCAAAGGAAAAAAGATTCATCCCCATCCCCAGACCCTCTCTTATTTTCACTACGGAACTGTAGTCCAACAGCTAAGGTCTGATTGTAGAAGTTCAAATTTTAAACAACCCAACTAGAAAGCAATTATTTTAGATTTATAGTACTTTTAAACACAATAATTTAATTAAATAACAGGATTCCTACTAAAAATTTTCAGCATAATTTAGTTAAGTCTTGATCTGTGTACTGCTGCACAAAAGAAAAATCGGGGACATCGGACGATCCGTAAGGGGGAATGGGAGCGCTGCGCTGGACCGTGGGTCTCCAAACTCAAGAGCCAAAGTGTTAATCCAATGGGAAAAATACTATTTTCTCTGTCACATTTTTCCGGCTGTTTTGAATATTTTTACAAACATTTTTTTAAAACAATAAATGTAGATAACTACTTACAGTTCTCTATAATCCCATTTTTTGAAATTGCTTCGAATACTTTTTGTAAAATTATTTATTGAAAATTTAAAAAAAAATATTCCAACCAATTTCAAAAAGTGAGATAGTCGGGACCTGTAAGTCAGTTACATTTATCACAAAAAAAATCCGTTTGTAAAAATATTTAATACAACCGGAGAAATGTGGCAGAGAAAATATTTTTTCCATTGGATTAACACTGATGCGCTTTGCTTTGGAGACCCGCGGTCCAGCGCGCCCATTTTCCTTTAACCCTTTCAGTCCCAGTGATGCCATTTGGCATCATCATTTTTCTGATCATAATTTTTAAAAAATAATAGGGCTGACATCTTTTGGGATTAATAAAAAATATTTTCTAATAGAAACAAGTTTGAAGAATCTAATGATGTGTTTGGGTATCATAAGTGGCTATAGACGATCAGAATTTTTTTTTCTAAAATGATGATGCCAAATTGCTCTTGGGACTGAAAGAGTTAAACCTGAAAAATTGGGCAGTCGCGACCTTTTTTAGGCAACTTGAGCGATCTCTAATCGTAAAAAAACTTTCATTGAAAAGTCAGTTTTTCTTTAAAACGGGAAATTGGGCGGTCTTCGTGTTTTTCGGGAAACATGGGCGTTATACCGCGGTTAGCGTACTATCGTGGGAAAAACGTGTGTAAAAGCTGCGGACATATCACACAAAAATTCTGGACAACGGAGATAATTTAATCAGGAAAAACGGGCGAACCTTGGATCAGAAAAGTCAGGAAATCATGGTCCTTTTTGGAAATCTTGTTTTACAGATGTTTGTGTACTATAGAGCCTACTGTAGCCTTTACGTATCCCCAATCAAAAAGATGAATTGTCACCCCGTTGAGGGTTATTTGAATTAGCGTCGCACTAGAGCTACATGAGGACTATTGCCGAAAAAGGCGTAGGTTGTTTTCTGCGGAACCCTTTTTTGAGGCTTAAAACACTTAACAATCTATGGAAATATTTTCATTCCAATTTTGGATAATATCGGTCATTCTCAATCACAACCAATCTTTAAATCTTTTGAAATCTAAATGCAAAAATGTTTTAAAAGTTCAGTACCACATCAGTAACTTTTATTGAACTTGGTACTTTTTTGGATTTCACTTTTTTTTAAGGCCAGGCTATCTTTGTTTAAGAACTTGACTTTCTTCTACAGAGAGGTTTTTCCTCTGGTAACTATTTACACAGTAAAAAAATCGGTAAAAATGTACTATATTTTCCGTTTATTCACAGCACATTCTGCTGTATTTTATTGCAGCAGTTGCTGCAAACACAATTCTATAGCACAATGCTGTATTTTCTAAGCTTGCGCACGCGTAAACGACGTGTGATGGTCAAAGTTCGTTTCTACCAACAATCGTTAATTCAAACTGGATCGTGCCTTAGGCAGAAATACAACAAATTTATAGGTATTATAGAATACAGCATCCGTATTGGTAAACCGCAGGATTTTTTTAAATAGTGTATAGGTAATCTTAGCTGCATTGAAGAAAACGTTATCGAAATTAATACTGCTATTCTTATTTTACAGGATACGAAGGATTTACATTTCCTTCCAACAACAGCAACAACGGGACTTGCTGGCTCACTGGCGGCCGAAACTACTCAACTCTACCACAACAGCAATACTTCCCCCAAGAGACACTTCACACAACCAACAACTGGACAACGAGTTCAGTAGCCAACAACTGGCCTCAAAACGAAAACATCTTCATGGACAATGGGCCAACACAGACTGGTCCAGACCAAGCCAAACCTCAGCCTGGTCTTCTAGAGGCGCAGAACTTCGTCAACAACTTCACCAACTTGGAAATGGAAGACATCAACATCGACGGCAACGACCACCAGCAAGACCGCGGAGGAGTTCATCCTCAAGTGTTCCGCCAAAGGTCCTCCTCGCAGTTTGGACAAGTTCCCGAACAAGTCTCGCAAGTTGTCGCTCAACCTCGCCAGGATTGGGCTACTCAGTATAACAATCTTCAATTAGAGTTGTCTGGTTCGTGTCCACCATTGAGAACAAGTGAACAGGTAGACTGTAGTCCTCATACATCTCCTAGGAATGATGTTCAATCGAGCTCTCCAAGTGCTTTATCATCAACACAATGTCCTTGGTTGGTTAACAGATGGCCGTGCTTCTAAGGAGTGGACCTATTTTTATGACTACCTATTTGAGACGGACAAAGGACAGTTCTATCAAGCTATGACTTAGTTAACGTTTATTTACCCTAAGAAAGAAATATTTTGTTAACAACAAATTGTGAAAGTGTCTGATTAGGAGATAACACATTTTGCGACCGACTGTAACTAGGAAAGGACCACAGAAAAGGACAGAGTCTTCCGTAATGTCTCTATCAAATATCTTTTGTCTACTTCAAACGATGCCAAAGATTTTTTTTCAAGTTTTTAACCTCGACTCTATCAAACAATGAAGTATAAGAACGTTATTGATACAAAATTGCTTTTTCAAGTTTGTTCAAAAGAATAAATTTCGATAAATGTTTGTCAATGCGGAACAAACGTGCCTGTAACTATTCAAAAAGAAGTTCCAATCAAAATTGTTATGAAACTTTTATTCTCCATTTCCCATTTTTAGTTCGTCTTTGGATACCTTATATGCACGTAAAACTCAGATTCAAAATTATGTTAGTAGATTGTCTCTGTATAAAAATAAAACAATGGTGAAGAACTTGACTGTGAAATGATGTTTAAGTTTGTCTTTTATTCGAAAATAAACTCAATTTTTAAAAATATTCTATTAAAAATTGTTATTTTTAATGGAATTTTTTTTAAAACCAGAAATTTCCATCGCCAATAAAACAAGGTTAAATGCTTTTCAATAAAAATTGAATTAAATTTAAAGAATAAAGAATTTAATTAAAGTAGTCAATTCCGAGAAAAAAAGTTATGAAGTAGCATGAAACGCTATTCTGTGCAAATTTAGTTTTCGAGATTTAAATATATTGTCTGAAAAAAAAATTAAATGACAGTTACTTTTCAAACGTACTTAAAAAATCAATATTACACTGTAATTTAGAAAATTGACTCCGACTATTAAGTTCGTCCTTAATTTTCAAATAACTAAAGTATTTAAAAAAATTCAAACTGTCTAGTATGACTTAAAAGATTCTATAGTACTGTCTGGTGCGAAAAATATTTTAAACCTCTGATTTAATAAAAGGAAAGTCTTCTAAAAACAGTTGTCAAAAATTCTTAAATATCTGGATTCTAATAGATAAGACTGGAGAACTCAAAATTTTAAAGGATACATAGGCAATGTGCCACAAAGCATCGATAAAAATTTACTTATGTAAAAAGCAAAATTGTATCGAGAGTTTTATGTTTCACTTGCATATTGCATAGATTAGTATTTATACATCCATATTTTTGTAGATTACGTACATGGAACCTCTTCCTCTGCAGTTTTATACCATAAAATTAACTTATTTAACATTTTTAACAAATGATTTAATTTCTTCAAAAAACATTTTTCTGGAATGTTTATTGGCAAAATGCGTTAAATCGAAAAATAATTTACCTGGACATAATATATGTAAAAATAGATCATTATCTATATATATATATAAAAGAAAGTCGTGTTAGTAAGACCATTTATAACTCAAGAACGGCTAAACGGATTTGGCTGAAAATTGGTGGGGAGATAGCTTAGAACCAGGAATAGGCTATAGGATACTTTTTATTCGAACCCAAACGGTTGTAGGAGTGCAAAACGTGAGCCAATTTCCCCATAGGAATAGCATTGTAAGATTAGAATTTATACTTTTTACTTCAATTTTTAAAGAAATTTCAGCGCGTTCAGCGTGAGCCAAAATTAAGTAAAAGCACGTAAGAACACGCGAGTTTAATTTGTAGGATTGTTATTTGAATATCATTATTTTATTTATTGAAATTAAGTTCAATTAAGTTTTTTTGGGGGGTTTCCGAATTTAATTTAATTGATGTTTACAAATGATAAGAAGCGAAGATATTGCTACAATGTCTTATGACTTTAAAGGCGATAACTATTCTAGATCTGATGAAAACTGCAAAGAAATGTTAATTCCCTGTACGTATAGCATAAAAACTTTATGTTTATGATATCCTTATGTCAATTTGGTACAGTTATGATGTAATGGCCGATTAATTTTTGGCATTGGCGGCTTTTGGCGAAGTAAAAAAATTGACGTAGGGTAGCTTTTCCCATCCAGTTGTATGGGTTAGGTTTAAGTTTGAAATATCGTCGCACTAGAGCTATACATGAAGGCTATTGGCCAAGGGCTTCTTAATTTAGAACCACAGTCAAGTGACGAATCGACACCCGAGTAGGCACCCAATGCAGTTTTTAAGGGCGACTTCGTACGCATCGCTGGGACTTTTGAAAAAATATTTAACCTGCACTCCCACCACATGGGGTATTATTTGTCGGACATTTTTGGCTGCATTTGCCATTTATAGGTCGGCGTTACTTTGACGCTGCCCGGACCCGAATCTGGGACCTATCGCATGCGAGGTGAACGCCTTTACCGGCTGGCACCCCAGCCCTTTCGAGTGGTCGAATATGGAGTGGAAAGTTTACCACATTTTGGGCATTTTCGGGTGTATAAGGGCAAATGGCAACTGGCCACTATATCACAGCTATTCTGGTAATTTAAACATAACCTATGGGAAAGCCCTCTAATTTCTAGAAGGGCCTGGGTACAATCGGATTTATTTTTTAAAATTAATGCTAATATTAGAATGGGAGGAAAATATAATATACCGATGGAGTGCTGACCAGTGGAGAAGGGATCAATTGGTATGAAATAAATGCATAAAAATGCATATTTACATAAAAAGAAACAATCATCGTTATTAAGGGTACACCCGTGCAACGCCGGGTTTATAAAACTAGTTGTTAATAAAATTTTGTGTACTGTGTCGTAGGAATTGTATTATTTGAAAAGTCTATATCGAACGAAAACAAATATTGCATATCAGTAGGGGAGAGTAGGGGCTAATGGAACAAATTTTTATTAACCTCTGTATTTCTGCAAAAATACTGGAATTTTAATTTCATTTTTTACAAGCTCATAAACTGAACATTCGTTTACTTTAAAAGTCATTCGACAGACGTTAAAACATTACCATATTTTAGTTGCTGAGCCTTTTAAAAAAACATGTAAATGTTCCATTAGCCCCCATATGCGTGGACTAATGGGACAGGGTGCAGGGTTAATGGGACATGGTAAATTTTGCCTTTATTAAAATTTTAAAAATGGAAAAGGGATCAGAAAATGAAATGAAAATAAAAATTTTAAGCAAACACTATTTACATAATGAAATTTTATTTTTTTAAAACAATTATTTCCAATTAAAAGGTGAAATATCAAAGTGAAAACTCAAAGTTGAAGATGCTCCCATAATGTTTGTTGAATCACTGGAATGAGATAATTTTGTAACTAAATCTTCTAAAATTTATCCCAAAATTGTCCTCTTTTTATGGTACGTGAATTTAAAAAGACCGTTTTTATCTTTAAATAGCTTACCCGGAGTTCGCCGCTTCTATTTCAGAAATCAATCCAACGTAATAAAGAATAGTTTACTTTCTAGCAAATTTTATCAACAACAGATCATTTATCTTTATCAAGCTCTGTTCAGATGCAATTAACAAAATTGCAGGTAGACATATATATATGTCATCGATAAAGCTACTTGAACTTTCACTTATTATAAGACGAAAAAAATTTCAAAAAGTATACAATTAAAGTTTTAAAAAGTTTTTCGCAACTTGACTGAATAAAATATTACAGATGTATATAGATTCTTCAAGAGAAACATAAAAATCTAGGTTTATTCGTGTACCATTAGACCCCACAGTGTTATTATTTATAAATGATCCAACCCAGAACAACGTGCATTTCACCACAGTATTTGACATATAATATCTTAATCTATAATATGTCTTCTACCTAAAACTATAGTTAATTCATGAAAAGTTTTTATTTAATACTTTTTAAAAGTGTAAAAATCGATACACTTTTAACTTACTTTGGAATCTCCATAACAACAAATCTTCTCTCCACTTCAATACATGCTTTCAATGGCTAATCTTTGGTTGTTAAAATGTGAAGTCTAACTGTTACAATGTTGTAATGTAGAAATATTTGTAAAAAGGTATATATTTCCTCACTTTAGGGCCCCTTGTCCCATTAGCCCTGCGTACCAATAGCCCCCACTCACCCCTAATTGAATAATACGTATAAATTTAATTATATAAAGTTTTATAAAATTAAGATGAGTTTTATATTAAATGACTATTTACCCATCTTTATAATAATCTCTAGCTGACAAGTAGGGATTAAAGATCTGAGTTATTATTCAAAGTACTTTTTAAGAGTTAAATAACCAGTAATGAAAAATATAGCATCTTAAAATTTACTATTCATCCATATTTCTATTCAATATACTCGTATGAACATTCAAAAAAATTGTGTAACTTATTGGAAGGAATTAATTGTTAGTGAAACCATTTGAAGATAATTATAAATAAGAGGACTTAGTGTGTGAAAAATATTTTTCAATTGTTTTGAAACGTTGGTAATTCATACTAGAGGATTTACTTAAAGAGTGTTTTAGCACAGCAAAAAATTTAAATATTTCCACCGATTTTGGGGTACCGAGTTCCCTTAAATCACAATGAATACAAAACATATGTGGTTTCATTAATAATGATTAATTAACTCATAAGTAACGAAATATTTACGAATTCTAAGAATTTATTTGTGATTTATTATTTAATAAGGTTTAAGAGACTAATTCATTAAAAGCTGCAAGCATCGTCATTCTAAATCAACAAAATATATTAGTTTAGGCAATTTAAATGGAATTTTATTTATAATTTACCTTATCCCATTCACGACATTAATTTTGTGTGGAAGGGGTTTTAAGAGGTATGTCAGCATTAGTTTTGAAATCACAACTTTTGCAAAAGAATTTATTTACCATGTTATATCATTTTCCCCAGGTATGGGAATCATCATAACATCAATTTAAAACAAAATTGAGAAGAAAATAACATCCAGTAATTAAATTATTATTTGATTAAGTTTTAAAATAGTGTCGCCATCCGCTGTATATTTTTGGCATTTTAAACCTTCAAAAATATTTAAATTAAATAACTAGATAACATTTTGTTCAAACATTTCATTTCAAATATTCATTTCAACATTTGCGTTTCAAAATTGTTTCATTTCGATTTTATGTTGATTACCATACCTGGGGAAAAAGGGCTAACATGGCAAAACAATACTTCTGCGGAAGTTGCGATTCCAAAACTAAAGTATTCACTCTATGGGACTGACAATCCCTAATAAGCGACAGTTTCTGTTGCAAACCTACTTGTTTTTTTTAAATAAAAATCATAATTTAATTTTTTAAATATAAAATAACATCTAGCTCTCTGTCAACAAAATTATGACTATTTATTATTTTCTTAATCAAATATTAATTGTACTACTGTACCTGTGTATACTTTTTTAATAATATCTATTAATTTTAAATATAATAACATCAGCTCTCGTCAACAAATGTATTTATTTCTTAATTCTTAATAATTAATTGATTAGCTAAGAAACACTTAACAATAAAACTTTAGAACGAATTTTAGGACAATCAAGATAAATATACATAAGCAATAATTTACGTAAACATTTTATAAAACTATAAATATAAGAAGGGGGGTCAAGTCCACGAAAATGTTTCCTTGCAAGCTTCTTCTTTCACTCAAATATCGAAGAAAGATGCGTAGTGGGAAATTGTCCAATTTACTTGACTCCTTTGTACATTTTGTTATTCAATAAACAATGAAAAAGTAATGATAATGTACAAGCAATGTATGGCATTATAGAAATCTTTTATAATTAGTTTTAAACCAGTTTTACAACGCGTTTTTTGTTTTAAATCAAAATGTAAATTTGATTTGATAAATTTTTAAGGGAAAACATAAAAAAAAAAACTTTACGTTCGTATTGCACTATAGGATCCAACACCATATTTGAAGATTTGCGGATTTTTAAAAAAAAAATCTTTGTAGTCTATTGGATTAGAGAAATGGAAGTTTCTTTTTTTTTATACCTGTCAGCTTTTGAACTGTGGTTATTTACATAAAAATAAGCAAGAAACTGCGTGGAGGCATTTTTATTAGGAGTTAGGTCTCCGTGTAATGACATCTTAAGAAGGCCGTTATGTAGTTTTTTTAGTAGGCGAAATACAAATACAAAAATTGTCGACCAACAACAGGCCAGAGGCCCAGCAAGGTTGGTCCAAAATAAATCTAATACATTACCAGTTTCCAATGTCCGTCAAGTTTCTTCTTAAAATCTTCTACTCTCTTCGAATGCACAACATAATCTGGTAAAGCATTCCACTCATTGACAACTCTATTGTAAAAATAATGTTTTCTTACCTCCCTTCTAAAGCTCGATTTATTCAATTTCTGATC
Source organism: Oedothorax gibbosus (assembly GCA_019343175.1). Taxonomy (NCBI): domain Eukaryota; kingdom Metazoa; phylum Arthropoda; class Arachnida; order Araneae; family Linyphiidae; genus Oedothorax; species Oedothorax gibbosus. The sequence continues at coordinate 29,280,951 of CM033271.1, forward strand.
ATGACCTCTGGTCCGGCTATTTAAAGTAAAACCTAAGCCCTCCATGTCTCCCTGTTTTATGAACTTGAATAACTGTATTAAATCACCCCTAGCTCTCCTGTTTTCCAGGGAATACATGTTTAATGTATAACGTATGTGTTATGTTAAATGTAAATGTATAACATGTTTAATGTATAATACGTTCTACAAATGCATAAGCTGTGACTCATTTTATTGTGCACTTACTTATATTTAGTGCAGAAAATAAAATTTAAGTATTATTATTAAAAAAATATACCATAAAAATAATCAAATCATGTATGTTTATAATTACAAGTTATACGCAGAAAAAGTAAAAACCAATACAAATTTTAGTTTTAAAACCGTTTTCCAAACTTTTGTTGTTATAACTCTAAAACTATTCGCTTTAGAAAAACATATCAACTATTATTTTTTTTGTAGCTAGTTTTAATAACTTTCGAATAAGTTTATTTAGGAAAAATATTTTAATTGGAAAAGGAGTTACAAGCAATTAAATGAATCTATATTTTTCCGCCTGGCGGCCATCTTGATGACATTAATACACAGGGTCTTGAACCCTAGTCAATTTTTCTAACAGTTTCTCGCTTACTTATATGTATATAATCACTGTGCAAAATCTATAGCTGTTATCCTAAAAGGTACTGTAAAATTTTGACGCTAATCCCATAGACTCTATTGCTACAAAATAGATTTCAAAGGATGTTATCTTTTAACACATCTTGCTTAAAAAATCCCTTTATTTTGCGTAAGTACCTTTTAAGTTAAAGAAATATGCAAGGCTATTAAAATCCTACATTAGTATCAGTATACTCTATTAAGCGCGATTGACAACAAAGAATGTCTTTTCTTCAACTCGATATAACTATGAAAATACCTCAAATATTTTAATTACGTGTTTAAACTCCTTATATTAAAAAGCACATAGTTTTAAACAGTTTTCTGTCAATATATTTAAGGATTTTTACACCTTTATTGAACTAAAAGCTTTCTTTTGCACTTTTACCTAAAATAGATTGTAGGTAATAGTGCAAAAAGGAACCTTTAAAAAAATTCGTTATTGTGTCAAAATAGTTTTTAAAAATTATTTTCTCTCAAAACAATTTACTATATTTTTAACGCTAACTTGAGGGATTCGTTCCTTCTTAGAGATAACATAAGACCAATTAGAGTGTTAGAATGGATCACAGCCAAACAAACACAAAAAAAGTCACAAAATTCCACTAGGAGAAAGAAAAATGATACCCGTTTCAGCAGTTCGCTAATTATTTACTCTTTGTAAGTAGTATCTTAACTTACAAAGTGGTGCTAAAGAACAACCAAATGAGTGACCGAATGTTGTAAAAATAACGAAAGGAACCATATTACAATGTGTACAAAAGTCCTTAATTTACATTTACGAATCGTAACTAAATACTATGAAGTGTTGTTTTGGTTGTGGGAGTAAGAGTTTTAAAAAAACTTGTAATTGGTAATTAAATTTTACGGTATGTAGCGAATTTTATTAAACATAATAGTAAAAAAATTATAATACTGTCGCTGTTTTAATGCTGTTTGTTTGCTGTATGAATGCTGTTTTTTTTTATAAAATTTGTTTTCAAAAAAGTTTTTATTTTTACTCTTTTTTACTTAGATAAACTTTCCTTTATTGTATGAACAACTTGATACCAATGTTTATTAAAACAGCGGTTATTAAAATTTTTCACGTCAAATTTGCTTTTTACGGAATTTTTTCCGCTTAATGCATATTGTTTTAGAATACGCATTTGTAGTTTTAGGTTTGTGATAATTTTACTTTAATATTTTTTGTTAAATGTACCTGTACATATTAAAAAAAGAACATTCAGATCATGGAAATTTAGTAAAAATTGGTATCGAAAATATTTTGCCAAAAAAACTCCTTTGATTGGTATGTCATTAAATATTCTACAACCAATTGATGAGCATAAAATATATAATTTTAAAATGTAACAGAATTGGTTTTTGTCAAAGATTCAGGTAAGGAATATTTATCTGGGGAAAATAATAGATAGGCTTAAGATTTATCGTCCCCATATTTAATCGTATCATAATTAATATTCTTGATTAAGACTCTGAGAAGTCAGGTTTAAGGCACATTACTTCCATTGTACATGAAGCTGGTTCATTTTTGGATGACACCAAATATCTAAGGCCAAAGGAAACTTATACGCGTACACGGATCTGGAATATTTTAAAGCAGCTACTAATCCAAACAGCTTTCTAGCAGATTAGCTGTCTATATCATTATTTGAACCAAGATCAAAATAAACAAGACGTATATTTGGCTATCTGAAAAGGTTCGATATAAGAATAACAGAATTTTACCAAATAAAAAAATACGACTTACCCAATTGAGAATTACATATTTCCTTTCGATGTTGCACACTTAAAAATGCGTTAAAAATCCCAATTTTAATCCATAAGATTGGATTTAATTAGAATTTGAGCAATTTACTGGAAATTGCGACCTTTGAATCCAACTGAAACATTTCAACTGAAACCTAGCCCTCTCTTTTAAGAGAATATCTAACCACATCCCTTTTATAAACAATTTTACCCACGAGAGAATATTTTTTTAAAAATAATCTAAACCCCACATGGTATATTCTATGAAATCTGTTCATTTTTAAGAGACGCTTTCGTAAACTTTACGTCTCGCAAATAAACAAATATTTCATCGTCCCGCTAAAAAGAAAACTGTTTACGCCTCATATAAACTCCAACATTCGAAGATTCTAAACATCCGCTTGAAATGCTTATCCCCGAATTCAATCTCAGTTAAGGGAGTTAGTGTATTTGTTTATTTTTCATACCATTTCCGCTTGTACGCTTTTACTGGGCAAGGGGTTTCCCTGGCGTATAATTTTTTAATTCATAACTAAGAGGATATAAATAACTTTTCGGTGAAGCATGTCAACAATTTCGTTTTTTTTTTCAATGTTTGTGGTGTCTTTATTTTTTTTATAGGGAAGTAAGATGTACAGTTGTCAGGTGGGAGAGAATTTTATTTTAGGAGCATTTAACCAGAGATGTAATATTCTATCGAATTTAAAGTGACACATAGAATCTCTTCTATCCTACTCTTCTCCTCTATATCTAGTCTCGTTAGGATTGTCTCGTCGAAAATAATTCGAGTTAGTACAGAGATATAGGAGTTAAATTACGAAGATGTGTTCCAACCTTGTATATTTAACTCCGGATATGGAAGATTTTTTAACTCTGAGGTAAAAGATACTCTAACTTAAGAATATTTTCAAACCCCCTAACAAACTAAAGATACACAAATGGGTAAATCGAAATGCGGTTATTCACTTATAAGTGCTAGAAGTGTTTATATTTCTTATAAACAGTTTAAAACACATCACCAGACAACGATAAATTAAAGCTTGAAATTATTTTTGGGTTAAATAGTGATGTTAATGACTGGCTATTTCTATAAAATTTTTAGAGTTTTAACAATGACGATTTTTGCTTTGTAAAAAATCATTATTAAAGATAATATGCTTCAGGTTCTTCTGACTATTAAGGCACTTAAGTGTGCGGGCATCGATCATAAAAAGTTATTACTTTTATCATCTAAACTATTGGCGATTTTATACACATAATTCTATGGCTTATTGGAAACGTTATCTTTCAGCGAGTTTTCCTGTAAGTTTAAAAAAAAAGGAAATTTTAAAACATTTCTGGCTCGTTTTTTATTTTGCACTTTTAATCCAGGACATTTTTAATCCTTATTGCACTAAAGGGATTTATTACAGCAGATGAAGCTCTAATTAATCAGGGTCAAAACTTTATATAAAATCCGTCGCGTTCCATTAGTGCTAGTAGTATTACATAAGTGGTGTCACAAAAAATTAATTTGTTTTATGAGTCTAAATCTAATTATTTTTCACTTTTTCAGAATTACAAAAAAAATTCCTCCTTAGTCATAGATTTTACGCACGCTCTACTGCATCGTTATTCCAAATAACAAATTAATTCGAGAAATGCCGCAAATTCTAGTAAGCCCCTCCTCTTTCTTGAATTTGGTCCAGAATAAACACCAAATATAAATAATTAAAGTATAAAAACAAATATGCTTTTCGTTACGAGGAGAGAAAAGTTCCTTTTTCAGGCTTCTTTAAGAGAGGTTATGCGAAAACTACTAGCGTTCTTTTTTGAAAATATAATTCGGTAATCTGTTATTTCCATCAGAACATTTATTTCTAAAGAGTACGAGTTCATTTGAAGGTATATTTTTCTCATCTATGTAACTGAAACAACAAACATTATGGAATCATTAACAATAGTTTTAAGTGAAATAACAATATATTTCGGATAAAATTTGAACAAACTAATATTGTTAAAATTTTATTTTCTGCTTAATTATTCTCTAGTAAAAAAATATATTACAACTATTTCTTTTCCATGATGCTAGTAAATATTGACTATAGATTAATTTTAAACTCCTAAAACATTTGATAACTGTGATTAAAAGTTCTTTCAAGTTGACACCTGAACCAAAGCAACTTTGCAAACAGCACATTGGATCTAAAACATATTTAACAAACATCATTAATAATCTGCACAAATTTGATTAACAGCACTTACTGTACCAGGTGGTCATCTTATTAAAATGCAAACCGAGAGGTTTCGTTTCATCTTTAAAATACAAAAAAAATAAATACTAATGTGGTTTGCAATGTAATAAAGCTGTTGACACTGGAAACAAGTAAAAAAGATCTTATTCTTTTTTCACCAACACCAACCAAAAATACTAGCGATGTAGCGCCTCCGTGTGGTGAGAATTTGTCACCGAAACCTTCTCCTACTGAAACGTCTGTCATCTTTGGCAGACAGGTTTCACTTTCACTGGGGAACTTTTTTTTTAATAAAACATCTCCGCTTGAAGAGAGATATCCGGAAGGGAAAATTAAATGTATACATGAGGAAAGATAGCATCAGAGTCAAATATTCGCTAGTAAAGCTTCCGGATGAATTTTTCAGCGGGCTTCATCACAGCCATGTACGTCTTGCCATTTAAATTCGCGATTATGCTACGAGATCAAAATCTGAGATGACACTCAACGCAACATGGTAGCAAGAACTTACGTGGCGTCTGAATATTGGGGTATGGTGGTTTGAACGCATGTCAGCCCCTTTACATAGTTTTTAATGACAAAATTTAATTTTTCTTTTATCAGGGCCTGATTTTCGGCAGGGCAAACGGGGCGCGTGCCCAGGGCCCCCTCTTTTAAAGGGGGGCGCCCAAATTATGTTCAGAAACATTTATGCTCAATATAACTGCCCTCAATCTTAAATAATTAATATGAAGTTTGCAATAAAAAATTATAAATTCATGAAAAGTTGACTGTGGAATTGCCGTTAAACTCATAATTAATGAATTCAAGAAAATATTTTTTTAGGTGTTGAGCAGTCATTCCAAGCTAATTACTAAAATGTAGAAAAATACACACGAATATTTTATAGAGGTATGTTTGGTGGGCCCCGAATTTCCTGGCGCCCAGGGCCCCTAAAGTTGTAAGTCGGGCCCTATGTTCTGGTAATTGATATAGTAGTTCTAATATATGGAAAGCCATGTCTTGAACTACGTTCTTCAGTATTACAGTACTTAGCAATTCGGTTTTGTAGATTACTGTCGCATCGATACATAGGTTCATTTGAACTGAATTTCCATGGATGAAAAACTTACTGGTCTTGTAATGTTTTGATTCCACTTATCTCAATTGCTAATTTGCTATATACAGTAAAACTCCAGTTATCCGAAGCAATTTTGACATATCCGCTTTCGCATAATCAAGAATGCGGATAAATGGAGTTAATCTGAAAAATACTTGGCATGTCATCTAACAGAGCAAACAGTAACAGATGACCGGGAGGATTTTTTTCTGAAATTCGAATAATCAGCAACACTTCGGATAATTGAAGTACTACTGCAATAAAAGGGTTAAAATTCGTTATGTATCATTATTTACTCGATTATAAAGACAGAAATGCTAATATTTATTAATTAGTATTTACATTTAGTATTTACAACGTTGTATTTCGATAACTGCACTATACCCTGCCCCTTCCATCGATTAATTCATACAAAAATAATGACCTTGTACTATATAAATACGAGAATATAGTAATAGTAATAGTTTATGACACTAAAATGTACGATTCAGAATTTACATTTTTATGTGGTTAGAGGAATAAAAAAAATCGTATTTTTTGAAGTTCATATTTTAAAAATTAGCATTGACCTGTGTTAGATATGAGAACCTATGAACAGCTTTATCATCGTAATTTTTGTGTGCTGCATCTAGCAATATAGGGTATATGCATCGAAATCTATTTTTATAGTAGTCAATAAAGCATTACATTTTTTGCGAAAAATTTTAAATCCTAAAAAAATCATTTATAGGCTTTTTTTCACGTTTCATCACGGATCACAACCGACGTTGGCTACGTCACTTAACTATAAAAGGGGGCGTGATGTTTTATGTTTTCTGATTAAGCTTGATTTAACATTACTCTTGAAATAATATACATAATGTAGCTTTTTAGAAGCTATTCAATTGCTAAATGATTCAAAGGTGTTTTAATACTATGAATCCAGATACAGTAGCATTTTCAGGTTCGTTATAATCTTTTTCTGCCATTCTTATGCAATATTAATTTTCGTAAGAAAACATTTGTATGTATGAGCTCCAAAATCCCATTAATCTATTTGTGGTGCTGCCATCTAGCAGTAATTGTAAGAAACATTTGTATGAATGAACTCCAAAATCCCGCCCTTATATGTGGTGCTGTCATCTAGTGTCAAAAGAAATAAAAAGTTATAGAAATGACTTATTTAATTGGGAATGGGACACACATTCGTAAAAATATGTATAAAAAATATCTTATTTTCATTTCTATATAATTTGATACAATAATTATGCATCTATCTGCATTAGAATTAACATATATATTTTCTTGTTTCATGATATTTGTGTTTTCTGCGAGCCACTATACACTCTAGACTTGTCATAATTATACTTTCTAAAATTCAAAGTTGTTTTTCTCCTTGTTCGTTTTTCGATAATTCTATACCTTTAAATGGATAAACTCAAAAAGTAATTTTTATAGAGTGTTGAAATTTTCCACGCATATTTTTGAAATTTTTTTTTTAATTTGTCTTTAAAAATTTGTTTTTCATTTATTAATGAAAAAAATTGTGAACCCCGTGAAATTATTTTTAAAATGTCAATATTTAAAATTTTTTTTTTTTTTTGCTATTAAAAAAGCTTCAATGACAGTTTGTTAAGTTTGAAAATGCATCTAGTTTATAAAAATGCTTAAATATTTAGTCAATATATATTTTTTGTGACTTGTATCAAAATCAAGAAACAGCACTTCTCGGTATATTTTAAAACAAATATTTATTTTAACCATCTTCTAATGTGAGTATACTTAGTATACATTTGTCGAATCTTTTTGAAATATATATGTAATACATTAAAAAACGGCAGTATGTCCCCATTTCCCTTAATAGGTAACTGTTTCTTGTCACAATCCTTCATAGTTACAAAAGTTTCAAAGAAAGTTTTATAAATTTGATTCAATTTAAAAGGTAATGAAATTATGATAAGATACTGATGAGGTGAAGTTTCGTTTATGATGAGTGATAAATGATTTGTTCATTCATTTTTTTTTTAAATTTTCAGTTAAAGTTTACAAACTCTTAGCAAAAGGAGGAAAATGATAAAAATTTAGTTTATACTGCTGCCATCTACTCCCTATTGAGTAAACTATTTTAAAATATCTATAAAGGAAGAAGAGTCCGGACTGACTTAAGCCACATATTAACTCCCAGTCCTAACTATTGGAGGTACAGATTCTAAATTTTAGAAGCTTATTTTTTTTTTACTGAAAGCGTAATTTAAGAAGCTATTTTCCGAAATTTGAACCCAAACGGATCTAGGAGTTCACAACGTTCTATATAGCCAATTTCTACAAAGGAATAGCATTGTTCATATGATTGTTGAAAAATTTTTATTTGAAAGAAATTTCAGCTTGACCAAAAGCAAGAAGTTAAAATAAATAAAGGAAAAGGCAAGGAAAAGGAATATGAAAAACGCTAACTAAAATTTAACAGTGTTATAATGTGTTTTCAATGGGCATGTTTCAGGTCTTGAGTTGGAACAGAAATGCTGAATGAAAATAAATTCTTTATAGGGTCTCAACTGGTGAACCAATGTCACGTGGTACAGAGAACCAATCATACCAACGATCGGAGGAATACTTGGAATGAAATCTGAAAGGAATTAGGTCACCTGAAACAAGCCAATTATGTTGTTACATGGTCAATGATACTGTTAATTATGTTATAAGAAGATTAATTCTATTCTAATTAATTCTATTCGTATCGTATAATTTTATGTATGATGTTCAGTAGTAATGTAGTAAAATACCGAATTTATGTGTCCGCTTCGTACGTTTTATAGTTGCTAAAACCAAATTTGTACTACAGCCTGGGTAATATGGTTCTTGTTAGTGTAGCGAATTTATTACGAAATAAATAGTATAATTGCTAGCCTGGGCACATAATATTATTTGCTAGATATTTTCACATCTCAACAATACACGAGTATGTTCTACGTGTCACTACACAACACTACAAACTACACAACAATAAAACAAATATTTAAGCAAATAATATAAGTTGAGTCAAAATAACGTCGCACTAGAGCTATACGAGGGCTATTGATGGAGGGCGTCGTAATTTAGAACCACTGTTAAGTGATAAGCCGACGCCTGAATATTCACACAAATCAACTTTAAGGGTAACGACGGGACTTTAGAGCATATTTAACATGCACTCTTTTTACACGGGGTGCATGTCATTCGTTGGAATTCTTGGCTTCACAGATTATTTATAGAACGTCAGTAAGTTTGGTAATAATCAGGCCCGAACCTGGTATCTTCCGCATGCTAGGCAAGCGCCTTTATTACTGGGGTCCTCAGCCACGGAAGTTGGCCGTGCGTCAGCCCGCAAATAAAATGAATTAGTATTTAGGAATGTTATTTAGATGAGACACATATTTACATTCAACATTTTGATTGCTAATATTTCACATATTAACCCAAAATGGTGTTCCTTTTGACATACATGTGCATGATTGTAACAAACTACTCTTAATCGCGGAGTGTTTAAGTAAAAAAAAATAATAGCTGCACAATCGAATAACATATCACGATTCTTTTGAAACTGCTACATGTTAAGCCACCAAATTTATTGCCATGTTACATGATCTGTTCAAAATGCCAAAACCAATTCGGATAATTTATTAAAAAGGTCCTCCACCCAAATAGCAATTACGTTAGACCATTGAAACACCTTGTCCATGCAAACATCATCACGAGAAAAAAGTCCACAGAACACCCATGTACATTATTGACTATTGAGATCAGAATGAGAGAGATGCTTGGCGACAAAATAGTGTAGCCAATAAAAAGTCGCCAAATAGATGTGATGTGCCTTATAAACCATACACTCTCAATGTTATTTCTATACACACTTTTAGTTTTAGCTTCCACACTACGTTTATAACGTAAAAAGTGGAAGGTATTATAATCGTTCAGTCCGTTTGTCTGTCACCCACTTTTATAGCCAACTACAAATGCTACAGGCAAGTGCGATACGTCAAAAAATTCAGCCATCAAAATTAGAAGACATTGAAAATCTCAGAAAAAAATTCGAATTCTAAGTACTTTAATTTTATTAAAAAAAACCTGCAAAATTTAATGCTCATTTAAAAAGCATAAGAAGCCATTTTTATTAGAATTAAATCACCATTGCCATTCGCAACAATCGCTCGAGAAACTTTAATTCTTTTAAATAATAAATTAAAATAAATTTATTTTTGCGACATCGATCAGTTTGAAATGACGCAAATATATTTCGCTACGAGATTATTTGTTTATATATTATGAAATTTTTTGGTTCTATTTAAAGAGAGGAATATTACATATTTATTCTTTGAAATTTAAATTAATTTTTGCAAACGATAATAATTATTAAATAATTATCGAAGAAATAATTATCTTATTTTCGTAATAAAATAAATGAAACTAGACAAATTTAGCGTTTAAATTTTTATAATAGAATTAATTTTGTGTTTGGCGACTTTTTTCCTGTTGAACACAAATGTTGTGTGGAAGCGGGCTGAGTGACAGATTCTGTTACAAACCTACTTGTTATTCTCTCTAATCGGTAATTAAAACTTAAAAAATTATTATTATTTTTTAACTGGGTTGCGTTATTGGCGGCTGATCCTTTGCAGACTTGGGATATTCCCCATAACGGAGAGCCTTTTTTTCCCTTCTGTAGCACCATCTAGGCGACTCTCGCTACCAATTTTGACGCGCAGATTCCAATGAATCTGAGCTCTCTGTGGATGTTAAAGTATGCCGAGATTTAATTTTGCCGAGAGAACCCAAGCCAAATGGGTATTTTAAAAAATTATAATTTGTGCAATTATAGAATGTAGTTTAGGAGATTCGAATCAATGTCGGTTTTAATATTTCTCTACATAAGTACGATTCAAATTGCTATTTATTGATGTTTGATTATCCAAATGGTTAGTGCAAAGAAGTCAGATAGGACCAAAAGTATTTAAAAAGGTGTCACAATGACAATAATAACCTTCTAAGAGTATAAGAATTAATGAATTTTCAGTTATTACTGTTATTTTATCTACTCTAACTTAGCGTGTCATAGCTTATTATCATGTGAAAGGTATCGCCAAATCATACACCAAATAATTCTTTGGGCCTACTGTAGAATCAATCAATGACTTCACTTGACCAACCAGTTATTGCATAAATTGACCAGGTAGCATTTCCATATTATTCTAACCTTTCCTAATGCGCACTCACTCGACAAGGACCTATTCGAAAACCCACCTGGTTGTTTGTTCTTGAGGATTTATTTATTACTTGATGTATGTTTTTTGGAATAGTGGAAAAATATATCACCAGTTCGCTCGCTAACAGCAATTGAAACAACTCGGGTCAAACGAGAAGGGATGGAGTGGAAGTAACGATTTCGTTTTGTGTTAAATATCTAATACTGTAAGTAGAAACCTCTGTTTAGTCTTTTTTGCTTTTTGTTTTCTAAATATCATAATAGACTGCAATATGTATTGAAAATAAAGTTTTGGTCTATTCGAGCTTAATGGTGATCACCTCCGTTTTCTTAGCCATTGAGTCTAAAGTACAAATATTGGCAATCAAAGTAGACGACCCAGTTAAATTCCCAACCAAACTTGGTATTCACTTACATGCCTCATCAAAATTAGAGGCTGAGTAGGATCATGACCATCTACGCAACTCGTATATGACGTTAGGCTTAAGGGGGAATGGTCGCGCTGGACCGGGGGTCTCCAAAGCAAAGTGCATCAGTGTTAATCCTATGGAGAAAAAAAATATTTTCTCTGCCACATTTCTCCGGCTGTATTGAATATTTTTACAAGCGGATTTTTTAGTGTGATAAATATAGCTGACTTCAGATCCCGTCCTTCCCACTTTTTGAAATGGTTCGAATATTTTTTTTTAATTTTCAATAAATAATTTTACACAAAATATTCGAAGCAATTTCAAAAAGTGGGAAGATAGAGACCTTTAAGTTATCTACATTTATCATTTAAAAAAACCGTTTGTAAAAATATTCAATACAGCCGGAGAAATGTGGCAGAGAAAATAGTTTTTTCGCCATTGGATTAACACTGAGGCACTTGAGTTTGGAGACCCGCAGTCCAGCGCGCCCATTCCCCCTTAAAACACGAGCGGATGCCTGAGTAAGCCCTCAATGTAACTTTTTTTTAAAGTTCGACATCATACGCGGCGGTGGGACTTTGGAGCATATTTGACGTGCACTCCCTCCACATGAAGTATTAATCACCGGACTTTTTGGGCTGCGCAGGCTATTTATAGGTCTGGAGTTATTTTGGAAATACCCGGGCTTGTAAGTGGGACCTTTCGCATGCAATGCAATCACCTTACCAACTGGGATCCCCAGCCCTGTTAGGATTAGAGGCTAAGTAGGATTATGAGCAATTATCGAACTTGTATAGTTTATTTTTCATGCTGAAAACTTCAGAATAAGGAAAAAAATAGAGACAGAACACCAAATCCGTTCAACTTTCCTCCATTGACCTTTGGCCAAGCTGTAGTAATCAAAAATCTATATACATACGACATAGGGTTTGTAGTTTTGGAGTCAGATTTTCGATTACTACAGCTCCGTAGCCACATAGATAAAAGTAGATTTTGGTGAATTCAGACTACATGGGAATCAGCCATCTTCCTTTTTGGAATTAACCCGTTTTCTCAAATTGGCGACAATATATAAAAATAGGAGGGAACATCTTGAGTAACAGTAGTTGAGTAACTTCTCAAAAAATAAAAAGAACCGAAGCACAACAAAACTAACTCTCTAAAATCAACCGAAATGTAAAACGTAGAAAAGACAAATGAAGAATGGGACAACTTATTTTTTTTTGTGGTCTTTTTTTTTTACTCAATATTTTGGAAGATGCATGTGCTTCTATGTACAGGAATTACAATAGAATGGAATGCAATACTCGTTGGCCAAAGGTCTATGGGAAAGTTGAACGGATTTGGTGTTCTGTCTCTATTTTTTTTTCGTAATTCTGAAGTTTTCAGCATGAAAAATAAAATAGTTGGAATTGGATAAAGTAGTCAAGTTAGTGACATAGCAATTTTTTGAAACATGTTTTTTTGAAACAAAGTAATACACAAAATCATAAAAGAAGGTTGTACTGGCATTTTTTTCTGTTTTAAAGCGATCAGAAGACGCATTGTTTTAATGTTTAGAAAACTTAATAAAATCATCTTATAAAAGTTAAATAGGTGGGTTTTTTTTAACTTAAAGATGCAATTATACAATGTACGATATTTTGGATTTCAACAAACAGCAAAAGAAAGTTAACTGTTTTATAAATAAGTTAGCAGGAATTCGGAACATTTTGTATTTTAAGAAAAAATAACATACCATATTTTTTTTAACAATATTCTGTAATTTTTTTTTAATGGGGTGAAATTACAGGTTAACGAACAAATTACAAGCGTGCGTGACAACAATCACAGATAGCGTTTAAACTTATAATTTAAAATGACTGTAAAATGAAAAACTACATTCACTTCATTCTGAACCGTACTTAAAATGATACAGCCATTTTCTATCACAATTTTCCTTAGTAGCAAGTACAGGCAACTTTATCTTACGAGCATCTCCAGATATCACAATATTAAAATTACGAAAAAATGAAATGCAATAAAATATACTACTAAAAGATCCCTTTTGCGTAAGAACTGGACTCAAACAGTCCGTTAAATATCACACGACGTTTATCCGGGAAAAAGCAATAAAAAACGCATCAACACAACCCAAATCTCACCTTAGCTTTTTCCTATGGACGCCCCGTCGATTCAGAAGCAGTTTTGCAAACACCAGGGGTCCAGAAGAAAATATTTGGTATAAAGAAATACAAGGTGAAGGTTTATGGCTCCTAAATCAGATGTCTTTAACACTGTTCCATCCTGTCTACTTTTGGCCAAGTTTCTTTCTATTTTATTTTACCTCTTGTTGACTGTTCTTTCCTGTTTCAACTTTGGTACGTATTTCCATCCGGAACAGTTTTTATCGACTAGAACTAATCGGTGTTTTCATTTGTTTTATTTCGATTTCAACGACTCTTGGGTGGGTGGTTGTTTGTGAAGAGCGGAGGAGGTCAAAATGGAGGATCGAATGTTTCGCGAAAGCTTTTGACGAATCGTGTTGTTTTGGAGGTCCGGTTGCTGAATCCATCCGTAAAGAACTGTTTACCATGCCAATATTTAAAGGCCCTAAGACAACATGGTGTCATCAAGGTTAAAATGGTGTTCCGGTTATATCACTGATTAAAATATATATTGGCTAAAATAAGTTGTTATCTTTGTTTTATTTTTGAGAAATTATTTTGTCATCAGAAGGTTTAATTTCTGTGCTTACTTGGAATAAATTTTGTATTAGTAATATTTTATGGTAAACTAAGATTTGAAGGGTGCAGTTGCGAAACTCATTCTTTAAACTATAACTGCGTTATAGGGTTTGGTCCATTCATTGGCGACTTTTGATGATAGTAAATTCAATTGTACGAAATCGCTAATGTATTGCCCGAACATTAAATTTAACAATACAACATTGCATGAACATTAAGTTTAATAAAAAAAACTATAGGCTTCACTTTTTGGTTTCTAACTTTACCTATAGCAAAAAACACTCTGAAATTCAGAAAAAGACTTCCATATGAGGCTCTTTCATGCAACAAATATTATGTTGTTTGGTATTTGAAGCAGAGAAACGGTCTAAGTGAAACTTAATCCTAGAAAACGAACTTCACACTACAAGTTGACTCACTCCTCTAAATATAAATCACCCCTCCACATTTGTTCAAAACAGCCATTCCTCGGCTATTAGCACGTTTACAAAACACGATTCGCCCCTCACACACAAAACACACTGTACATTTTGTCCCGGGCCCACTAAATTACTCTCCATCTGTCCATACTTTATACACTTCGGGGACCGTCGCGGACCCCCCATTGAAAGGCGTGAAGTGGCCCTCTGATTGCCGGGACAATAACTGAGCTCAGTGGGGACAATGGCCCACAAATGCCGAGTCAGAAAGTGGGAGTATCGCGTTGCCCTTTGTGCTGACGCCTGTGTGGAGGGCTTTTGTACACTTTTTTTGTGATGCTCTGATGCGGGGAGGTGCCATGAAAGAGCCATGAAATGCTTATGAGGAGTCGGGGATGTTAGTGTGCCATTTTTCATACTTCCTTTGGGCCACTTTGAGGGTCTTTCGCGAGAGGGGTGAACTCAAAATATGGAAAACCCTCAATCGTTTTTAAAGAACAGTCTATTTTTGTTCTTATAGTTTAATCTTTAACTGCTATGTCTCGATATTTGATAACATTTCCATCAGTCGATGTCTGGTTTCTAAGAAACATCTAAGTATCTAAGAAAGGTTTAGTTAAAAATTTCACATTCCCTTAACTATAACATTTACAATCAGGACTATTCACTGGCGATTTTGTCTAACTAAATTTACGATTATCAAAGTCGCTAATGAACAGACGCGAGTTAAACTTTTGGAGAATGTTTTTCTCTGCATTTCATATTAAATACACTTTATAAAACTTTTGGTCCGCGGTCGAGTACTAAGCTGAATACTTGACCGCAGTCCAAATGGATTCATGAATTTTTTTTGTATAATATGCAAAATATCCACGTTCTGATCTAATTCGTAGATTGGTAACTCCAAAACTTGATCCCAAGGTAGAGATTGGTAACTTGAAAACCTAATTCCATCATTGATAACGCACGAACTTGTTCTTAGTTCATAGATCGACGTTTTTTAGATTGAAAAAATTGTTGGTTGTCCATAATTTGTATGATTTGAATAAGGAAGGTTGAAGGATTCACAAAGTTCAGACAATGCAAAATAGAAAGGGACTTATGGTTAGAGCATTAAAATAATTTTTGATTAAAGAAGTAGCTTCACGTAAAATTAAATTTAAAAAATTAGATGCTATAAATGGGCTTGTTTCACGTGGTATCTGGCAACAGCTCCGCGGTCTTGTTTTCATTTTTCTCGAATTACTTTTGCTTTGGTATTCCAAATTGGGTTTTCTAAGAATATTTTAGTTGTTATTTTTTTTAAAATTCTAAATTCTTTCAAAGCAAGTGTTCCTTGATAAATGATTAAAACAACCGACAGCACAGAAAGAAGCTGTAATTTTTAAAAAAAATAACTGAAATATTCTTAGAAAACCCAATTTGGAATACCAAAGAAAACTCAATTTCGAATATCAACAAAAGCAATTCGAGAAAAATGAATGACCGCAGAGCTGTTACCAGATCCCACGTGAAACAAGCCCATTGTATAAACAAATGTTTCCACAACTATACAATAAAAGCAAACAATATTCCACAATCTACAGAACAAGCTGCTAATGCTTCTGTTGAAAAAACAAACGAGAAATACCAAAGCGATTTTAACATTCACATCTTCTGTGGGTCTTTCATCGAATAGCGTATCCATGGCGGTTTCTCCCCATTCATTCGACCCTTGTTGAGAACCTTATACCAGTGCTGAAAGTCTGTTACTTCCATTGCCTTTTTTTTATTAACTTTCGATAAATTTAAATCGGCAATGGTTGCTGTTTGCGCCATTGTGGTGGCAATCCTGTTGAAGGTAGGCTTTTGTTCTCGTCGTTTGTGCAATATAAGGTGTGGAAAAATGGAACAAAATGCACTTTCAAGAATGGTACGCCGTGCGAGATGTAGTACATTGCACTTTTCAATAAATTGAATGTTGGTTGAAGTGGGGCGAGTTCTCACCGAGTTGGTGAAAGAAAGATTCAAAGTTCTCGTTTTCAATGTATTTTGGTACAGCAGCCCCAGCAGCTTGATAAATACTATACTTTTGGTGTATTTATGCTTTCAACAAAGTTTTAAAACTAAAGCACAGTATGTATTTGAAAGATAAAACTAAATCATATTTCATATTAAATAATATAATTCTTCTAAAAAAAAAGAAACAAAAATTTAGAAAGGACATTATTATTACATATTTTTAATTACTTTAAACATTACTCATTATTGTAACGGTAAAACTATGTATATTTCACTCATTTTCTAGTAATGTCGATTTTAAGGAAAGCACATATTGAAAAAAAAAATGCATGGGAAAAAATTGGGAGACATAATACGAGGCGCGATATATCCGAATGCGCGATGTAACGAGGCGCGATATAGCGAGGGGTTACTGTATTTAAATACTGCACAAAGTGTAGGAATTAGGTTAACCAGCACCTGACTAATGATATTCACTGAATTGTGTGCCTTTTAACTAATGTATACAAAATGCACAGATAGTATTTCACAAATTATTAATTGGTAACTTCTGTTCTTGTTTTAAAGCTTTGTTTAATAGACTTTCATTTGGGATGCAAGAGAATCAATGAAAAACAACCTTCCAATCTTTGGTACAATTTGATTGGCCGATTGATTTAAAAATCTGAAACTGACGCGAGGTTAGAAATGGAAGGAATACAACCTCAAACGTTAACTATTTTCATGTTCCATTAGAAACTTTCAGTGTAATATAGTTAACAAATTAAAATCATTCCTTATTTCTCTTACATAATAAGAAATTATATGATAACCTTCCCCATTCTTTGATATAACTAAATAGTCTTTAATTCAAAAATACCATGACAATTTAGAACTCAAAATAACTCTACCATACCTCCTTTAAAAAATAAAAGACTTCAACTTTCATTCTAACCAAACAATACATCATTCCAAGTTTCCAACACGACTTTGACACCACATTTCCGAGAAACAAATCAAAAGTGTGATATCCGCGCGAGCACGAATATTTTTATTCCACAAACAATACCACAGCCTCATTTACCATCATTTCTATCAAGAAAAGTCGGGGGGTCCATTACACGGTCCGGGTGGCCGAAATTCGCCAAGGAACCCGCGCCTAGTGTGGACAAAATCGAATCAATCTAAATTTTCACATCATAATACGCGCGACGAATCAGAAATCATAGACTCGCCAACACCGATTCGAGTGCGAGACTTGACGGAGAAAACGGATCTTGACTCGAAGAATATAAAGTTATTTTTCTTTAGTTGTTTTGAATAATGAAGAATGATTTTTAAATGGTATTTTTTTGGCTTTGTATTTTTAAAAAGTTAGTCCTTTTAATTTCGTGATAAAATTCAATTCAAAAAGTGGGAATGTTTTTGGGAAAAGTTTTAATTTTAAGTGAACGGCTGGCAAATGGTTTATGGTTCCTGAAAACTATTTTAAAAAGTGAAATTTGCAAGTTTGTTACAAGAAAATTAACGTTTTCTAAAAAAGAATATTTATTTATTTATTTTTTTGTTATTTTTTAAATATGAGCATTTAATGAGCATGTTACAGATCTTGAGTAGCACCAGAAAGGCGCCTTGAAAATAAATTGTTTCTCGAGCCTCGATTGATGAATTAGTATCACGTAAGAACAGAGCATCCAATCCGAGCACCGATAGATGAAAGAGAATGAAAAGTGGAAGGAAATACGTCACCTGAAACAAACCAATTTAAACTTGTTAGAAATACTACACACATTTCTATTTGCTCTAAATTAATATCAAGAAAGCTCAAACAACTTTTTCTATCTGACTCAAAGACCAGATGCTTAACAAAAGCTGACATACAACTATCAATTCGACATATATCCTAAAGTAAAGCAAATGAAAATTCTGCCCAGGCCTATGATTGGTCACATTGCCTCTCTCTGTTTCTGTACACTCTTAAAACAAAAGAGTGAAATCCACTCATATAGGGTAAGTGCATTTTCGGCACCGGAAAGGAGTGGAAATTAACTCAGACTGAGTTAAAACCGCTCGTTTAAGAGTGTAGGACGTAGATTGTTTTATTTCTTTTACCCACTCCACAAAAAGAGTGAAATCCACTCCTATAGGGGAAGTGCATTTTCGGCACGGAAAGAAGTGGAAATTAACTCAGACTGAGTTAAAACCGCTTGTTTGTTTTAAGAGTGTAATCTTTCCTGAAGAACTCGGGGGATAAGACTTTAGAACCATAGAAACAATAACAGCGTCTAAATACTCTCTCCAAAGAGCATTATTAGCTGCGAGTGTGAAGAACGATTTTTGAAAAAATCCGCGAGATTGACACGAGAAGAGAGAAAACGAAAATCGGTGGTAATTTCCTCACCTGCCCAGACCACCCCGTGGAAGGTAATTCTCTAAGATCTGTGGGCGGGTCTCACGCGGTGGGTGTTTTGACAACTTCGGAGAGAGATGGGCCAACTTCATATGAAAGAAATTAATCACTGAAAAACTTCTTAGTTTGAGAGAGCTACGGTATTTGTTTTTGGAGAGAGAGAGAGTAGCCAGACTTGGACCTACTGCAAAAGCAAGATTTTTAATTGATACTTTTATGTCAGTAACAGGAAACAAATACACAGGCAATAGGTACAGAGGGCTTACGAAAAACAAACCAACTACATTTGGATCTTAATAGTCCAAAATAAATTAGAGCACAACAAATTGAAGCAACTAATAAAAACAACATAGTAAAGGAAAAAAAATTGGCAACATCACATACTCACATAGCATTGTATGGAAATTGACGCTTTTTTACCTTTCCTCCCCCCCTCTATATTAGAAGAGTTAAAAATATTTACCTGGCACAGAGATTTAGTAATTGCGTCTTTTCTTGTATTTAAACAAAACCAATGAACGCTAGCTTACCTACCCATACATGTTAATTTCTCTCTATATTATTGTTTTAAAAAAATAGAGGAAGATTTTCCAAACTTAAAATTTCCGCTTCTAGTCAATGACCGCTTGATGCAGCCACCTCTCTGCAGAACCCCTTTAAAATTTTAAAGTTGACAAACATGTTTTGATTGCTCATCCACTAGTTCTTAAAAATATTGAAAATAGAAACATATCATCTTGCAACATAAAAAAAAAAAGTTTTAAGGTTTTAGATAAGAAGTCATTTCGTATAAAATGATCGTACCAAAGCGATGTTTTATGAACAGCGCATAATATAAAGTTCAATGAAAAACAGATAAATTTAAATAGTTCAAATACTATACAACATGTCCTAGTACCATAAAACCACATGTTTTATTACGAACTTCAGTGGGAAAAAAATTAGGTTCGACATCAATAGTAAAATATTCCATTCCAAAAAGCCAACTTTTTACAACGTATGTAACCCTACACTTCAAACCCAAATCTCCAACCAAAGCCCCAGAATTAAAGTCCATTGTAGACTTCATCGAAACCACACTCCTGATGCGGCTGTCATCTCTAACCATTATTCTGTAACCAAGTCTCGCCAGACATTCTCAGTACTATTTATATCACCACATATACTTGGTGTGTCTACAGCCTACATACAAAACTTCCTATACCTCTCATCTCATATCCAAACCACAAAACACGATAGGTGACAAAGACCAGGGTACAATGTGGGAACCCTGTTGTCACACATTGACTCGGTTCCGTGGATGCGTAAAGCGAAGTACAATGGATGTTGTATGGGTTTTTGGGGTTGCCTGGTTTGAGTTTGGAGCCAAAGGTGTGGGGATTTAGGTGTATGTAGACTGTGAGTCAGAAATTTGTTTTAAAAATAAATAAAAATTGGTTATCCACAAAAAACCCTACAAGGATTTGTATTCTGACCATCTAAAATTATTCGATTTGTTTTTAGGATTTGATAAATTATAATAATTGTATCGTGCATGAGAGATTAGGTTAAATTATTGTCTCACTAGAGCTACACGAGGGATATTGGTGACGGCCTTCATAATTTAGGACCACTTTCAAGTGACGGGCCGACACCCAAGTAGGCACCCATCGCAACTTTTGAGAGCAACATCGTGCGCAACGTGGGGATTTTGGAGCATGTTTAAGGTGCACTTCATTTACACGGAGTATTATTCGTCGGACTTTGTGGCTGAACATACCGTTTATAGGTCGGTAGTTAGTTTGGTAATGCCTGGACCTGAATCTAGACTTGCAAAGGCAAGCACCTTACCGACTTTGATCCACAGCCCTTCCAATGAGTAAAAAAAATTACAAAATTGTAGGAATTGGTTATCTATATAAAAAAAATACAAAAATGTGTACTTTGATTATCCAAAATTATTAGAGTTGCTTGTAGTGCTTTACTAAACTATAATTATTGTATCGCATGTGTGAGAAGTTGAAAAATAATAAGAAATAAAATGTAAGCTGAAATATGACTGATGATCCAAAGGATGACTGTGAAATGATTTTTTTAGGCTGCCTCATAATTTTTTCGAATATAAACTAATAGATGCAAGTAAAATTCTTAGACAAATATAATTTTAGTACCGTCAAATGGAGTAACTTTAGAACTGGAGAGTAACTTTATCCTAAGCTTTTCATTCTAATAACTTATCATTAATATAACCTTTAACCCTTTCAGTCCCAATGACAATTTGACAATCATTTTAGAATTTTTTTTTCTGATCGTCTATAGCTATTTATGATATCAAAAAGTACATCATTCAATTCTTCAAACTTTTTTCTATTAGAAAATATTTTTTATTAATTACAATAGATGTCAGACCTATTATTTTTTAAAATTATGATCAGAAAATGATGATGCCAAATGGCATCACCGGGACTAAGATGGTTAAATAGGTGCTTACCTTTTCAATTAGTGGCAAGTCTGCCTTGATCTATCCGTAAAAAATATTCCAGAAGAAAGTCAGTAACTAGTGTTTTTTTTATTTGTGCCAAAGTTACCCTCCAGGGCCAAAATTATCCCATTTAACAATACTATATAAAATTGATGCATTTGAGTATGATAACATATTCTATTTTTTTTTTAGTTAAGAGCTTGAAAGGTAAAATAAATAAGTCGTTATTACGTATTAAAATCTATAAATCTTGTTGTAAAACCAGGTTGTAAAAATCAGTTTAAAACCTTCTAATTCATTTCTCTTCCGAGTAAAAAAGCGATAAACCTCGCATTCCGGCAACCACAGAACTCTTCAACTCCGAAGTAAAAAGTCAGCGAGGTGGCTAAGCCCTCCAACATCATCAAGTACCCATTGACTGCGTGTAAGCCCGTGTCATATCACACGGCCTGCCTTGTTGTGGGGGGCACAAGCCCCCCTATTGTCGGGGGAGTTCGTCAAAATAGGTAAGCAGGGGGCGTTTGCGTGAGTGGCAGGGGGTGCCCCCATGGTGGCGCCTCTGCACCACGCGATTCGGAAAGGAGTCTATGCTGGATGGACAAAATGTATGGGTATAAAAGTTAAGTTGGTTTGGTTGAATTAACGTCGCCACAAAACAATGATCAGACCAGTTCTGCTGTATGCCTTGGACTGCAGTACAAAGAACACACCGAGATAAATTACAGACTTTCCGGAACAAAGCACTACGCACAAACGCCCATTGGTTTGTTAGGCACTCCATTTTCGATCCAGATTGGTAATTATGACTTGCATGTGAACTCGACCTATCAATACTTGACTGATTTTTATAGACCATTCAAATTGCTCAAGTATGTTTTTCATTTTGTCCCATTGTCCTTTTTTC
The DNA here is from genome assembly GCA_019343175.1 of Oedothorax gibbosus. Taxonomy (NCBI): domain Eukaryota; kingdom Metazoa; phylum Arthropoda; class Arachnida; order Araneae; family Linyphiidae; genus Oedothorax; species Oedothorax gibbosus. Next base: position 29,303,197 of record CM033271.1, read on the forward strand.
TTGTCCATTTTGTAAAAAGTTTCTTACTTTATATGCTCTCTAATCGTTTATTTCTTTTTCAGAAGTTTTTAGAATCTCCATTCCAGAGCCCTGCGGCACCCCCTTGACCATCTTACAGCGAAGATTTTGTCCAGTCCTATTTTCAATCACAGTTAACCCTTTTTTTGGGAAGATTTCGATGAAGGTGTAAGGACGCGTCGCGTCGACACTCGTCAGTTATTTTTCGATTTCAGATTTAATGTCGCAATAGAGATACAGATTATTTTGGCTACGAGCCTCTTCATTTGAGACTTCGGTCAAGACGAAGCCGACACCTGCACTCACAAAGCAACCTTAAGCTTTGGTTTTTCAAAGCCTCGGTTTCGCAATCATAGCATATGATCAGCATCGGGATAGCCAAGCTGCTTTGGAAAAATGTCTTTAAATACGCTATCGTTATACGTTATCGCAGGGATTGGAAAGTTACTTTTAAAAAGTAACTCTGTTACAGTTACTTAATAAAAAAAGTAACTCTGTTTCCGTTACAGTTACTTAATATGAAAAGTAACACGTTACAGTTACTTAGTACGAAAAGTAACGATTCACCGTTACTTTTTGAAATTTCAAGTTATGAGAAAAATTGTAATTTAGCCATCTTACCATTTTTCAAAGAAAATCATTATTAACGAAACATAAGCACAAACAAAATGCTGAAATTATAGTTAATATTTTTTTTATATTTAATTTCAATCCTGGTTCAATCCAAGAAATAGGTGTGAACGTGCCCTCTCCCCCCCTCGCTTCTTTAAGGGGAGATACTTTGTTGTTGGTCATTGCTGTAGAACCCATTCAGGTTCAGGCAACACATAGGGCTTGGCACTGGCTGGTCGAAACTTGCCGAACGACAACCTGCTTGACAATCAGCGTGACTTATTTCAAAACCCTTCTTTTCGGTAGAAGCCTGTAATTACGGATCTTATAATGTGATACTTGGAAAGGTAAACAGACAAGGATAAACATTTGTACTTTAACAATTCTGGCTGAAAACAGCCGTCACGCCTTTAGCAGCCAAAGTGGACAATGCTAGTTTGCTTTTTCCCTCCCAAGAAAAGCTCATATTTCGGGAATGCGAAATGTTCCCTTTTCTCTCTCTCTCTCTCTTAGGAGTGGAATTTATAAATAGGCATCAGACAGCCTTCGGAAAGTAACGGAAAAGTAACGCAATTTTTCGTTACTTCGTTACCGCTAAAAGTAACTAAGTTACAGTTACAGTTACTTTCTGAAAAATGTAACGGCGTTACCCGACGTTACCAAAAAAAAGTAACTGTTACAAGTAACGCGTTACTCCAATCCCTGCGTTATCGTTTAAATTTCTGTGACTTGATGAGAGTGTGACGATGGATAACGATTATTACCTTAGGAAACCATAGGTAACGATCGTTATCGATAGTAACACTTGTATTACGTCACAGAAATATTAACGTATAGCAATATAGCGCATTTACAGCAATGTTTCCAAAGCAGAGTGTCGATCGTGATGACAGCGCAGCGTACGATTACGATGCTTAAGAAACCCAGGGTCTTTGTAGCGGCATCGTAAGCGGCGTCATGACATATAACTCCATAGATATAACGAGTACGCGAGTCCCAGTGTACTCATTATTTTTATGGGAGTGTGACTGCATTTTTCGTTCATGGGAAGGATTAGGTTGAATTATCAGTACACTATAGAGCTACACGTGGGCTAATGGTAACATCGTACACGTACGATGTCACGGTAGCATGACATCGTACACGTCGTCTGCTTATATAGGAAATCAGAGTGGGCAACCGGGAATCGATCCGAAGTCAACGAATGCTAATATGGCCGATATTATTATGTCCAATGATATACCAACCCGGCAACTCCTGTCGCTATAAAATTTGGTAAAATGTTTATTAGATGCAGCTAAACTATAAAGCATAATATAAGTTACGTTTGAAGTTCTTTAGGTGATTCCAATAGCAGTTCACATGGCCCCACTGCTGAATTGGGCCCTATACCAGTTTTCAAAAAGCCATAAAATTTGAACCAGATAACCCGGTTTAAAATATGGTAACACCAATTACATTTATGTATTTTAAAATTTGTTATAAGTGACTCCAGAACAGTTTGTTGTTCCACCAAATACTTATTCACCGTGAATCATGAAATTTAACTAAAATACTTAAATTAATGATTTAGTCAGTCACACAGCGAGGGCCCGAGAGGGCATCACAAAAATTCGTTTGTCTCCCTTTTACTGAAATCTGTATCTGTCCCAGGTGAAATGGATGCAAAGTTGTAGCCTAACTTGTGGTATATAAGTTTAAATATCCTTTGGGTTTAAGCTTTAAATTTTGTGAATGGGTTTCACTGACAGACAACAAAGTAAACGTCACGAGTAGTCAAGTTAAAAGGCGTCAACTTCAATATACCGAGACGGGCGATATCTGATTTTTTGCACAAGCGTACTACAGATAAAATCTTTTGCGCGTGTTTCTAAGTCAACTTAAACAGCAAAAAGATGGATGATTAATGCAGTATGATAGCAGCAGTTTATTTTAACAAAATTTCTCTCAAGATTCAAGAATTCGAAATTAAAGAGGTCAAAATAAACAAAATAGACTTACTTTGGATCGAATCCGGCAAATACAACTAGAAACAGCACATAGTTGACAAAGAAGTAAAAAGAATAGTGGTGTCATCCCTTTTTCTCATTAATCCAAAATTTCCCGCTAAACGTTTCAGAAATTTTTTATGCAGTGATGTTATTGTAAGCTTCTGGCTGCATATTTGTAACCTCCATAAGAAGCTCTAACACTACCTCTTTCGCGTCGTAATGTAGAACCGTGGTTGAGTGACGAGGTTGACACCTGAGCCAGCCCCTAACGCGACCTTCAAGTGACATCGTACGCTACTCGTTGTCGGGTCTTAGGACTCCACAAACTACTAAACTAAAATTAAGCCTCATAATTAGTAGCAGTGGTCTCCCGCCTAAGTGGTTCGTTGAGTTGAATTATCGTCACACTAGAGCTACAAAAGAGCTATTGGCGATGGACTTCATACTTTAGAACTACAGTCAAGTGACGAGCCGACACTTGAGTAGGCACAAAACGCAACTTTTAAGGGCGACATCGTACGCGGGCGTTTGGTGCATATTTAACATGCACTCGCCTCTCGATCACGGGATATTATTCGTCGGATTTCTTTTGGCTGCACAGGCCATTTATTGGTCGGTAGTTATTTGGGCTATGCCCGGACCCGAACCTGGGACCGTTCTCATAAAAGGCAAGCGCCGTACCGACTGGGTTCCCCATCCCCTAGTTGTTCTAAAGATTTGACACACAAATTTAGCTAGATCAAGCAAAAGAAGATTCATGATTTCGAGAACAAGAAGCCATAGCTCACCGTGAGTGGGGTGCCATTTCAGCAGTAGCTAAACACATCCTGTTTTTTGTCTTGATGCATGTCTTCAGAAGGCAGATGTAAATCAAGATGACAATGCGACAGATAACCTGCAGAATGTCCAGAGATTAAAAGCAGTGACAGAGTCATGTTTCTTTTGTGAAGGTCGCCATTCTTAGAGTTGTTTGTGATCATTCTTGGAAAGCGTTGAAAGGTCATTGGGACTGTGAGAAATGCTAGTTTTGCAGGTTTGTTAATTTTTTTTGAATAAATGTGTGACTCTTAAAATTAGATGGGGATTTTCAGGTGTAGAATGGCAACAGAAATGCTGAATGAAAATAAATTCTTCCTTGGGTCTCTATCGGTGAATTCATGACATTGTACATGTAACGTGGGAACAGAAGCACATATTATGGAAGGTGAAAGAATGATAGTTGAAACGAATTTTATTGACTGAAACAACTCAATAAGATAAATATAAAATGAAAAAAATAATATAAATGTTCAAGAAATTATCATTTTAAGAATTTGCAATTATTTGTTTTAATTTTTATACACTCTTAAAACAAACGAGCGGTTTTAACTCAGTCTGAGTTAATTTCCACTCCTTTCCGTGCCGAAAATGCACTTCTCCTATAAGAGTGAATTTCACTCTTTTGTTTTAAGAGTGTACTTGTATGGGGTTGTTTCACGTCGTGAATGACAACAGCTCCAGCGTCTTATTTTAATTTTTTGTTTAGGATGACTTTTGTTTTGATATTCGAAAATGAGTTTTCTAACAATATTTTACTTATTACTTTTTTTAAAATGCCAACTTCTTGACGGAAAAATGAAAACCAGAGCGTTACATCATCTGAAACATTCCCATTGCTGTTTAAAATCGGCTCACACAGTTGCCCAAGGATTTTGAAAAGGAAAATTGGCATTGTTATATAATGCAAAATAAAAGAGGTATTAGTATATACCGCAGTTCACACTCAGTGATTTTTTCAAAAAATAAATAATGTAGTTAAATTTTGATTTTAGTAATAGTTTTATTTTGCGATTGCATATATCTAAAGGTTATAGTAATACACTTAATACTAGTTTTTAAAGCTATGTATAGCGTAATTAAAAGAAGCAGATGCAATTGAAAGCGTAAATCGCAACATTTCTTGGGATTTTGTCGAGTTTTTAAAGACATTTAAACTCGAATACATTTTACAATAACTACCTTTGTTAAACTTTATAAATATTATTCTTGTACTTACTTGAAATATATCGAGGTATACTTGATTTTATTGCGTATCTTTAATTAAATAAAAATTGTAATTTAAATAATGTTGAAATTAAAATATCAAACAAATTTTCTTTTTATTCAACGAATCCGAGTTACGACAATTTTTTTGTCTAATCCCTGTGAGTCCTTAATATATATTTTTTCAGTTTATTTGGATGTTAAATGTTTCAGAATCCCGTAGACTGTAATGCTATCGAAATATAAGGTTCGGTACAAATTACACAATCGTATGGTAGCAAACACTTCTGCACTTATTCGATAGATGGCGCTTACAGTTGCCAAATTGAAACCGAAGTTTTCACACGCGCAAAACTGTGCAGTTCTTTTTCCCTGATAAATTTCCAACAACAACTAAGTTTATATAAACTAAAATTTGTAGGACATTTTATCCTAAATATATATTTTAAAATAAATTTGGAGAAATTTATGTTGCGCAGATAAACTGAATGGTCTCTATTGTATTAAATTTATTGTTATACATTTTCTTTCATAAAAATTTGATTTTATCCAATTTGGGTTTATCCAATTCTTTCAAGTTAAAAAGGGTTTTGTACAATTACAGTAATATTTTAAGGAAATAAAGAAAGAGAAAAATATAAATTTCCATAAGAGCTTTGACTTTTAATTTCTATAGAAAATAAAAATAGAGTATCGGTAGTATTTAAAATATGTTAAGATTTTTTATGTAATTTTTGTCTGATTAAAAAAAAGAGCATTCAATTAAATAATAAATCTAGGTTTAAGTCTCTACTTGTCTTTAAAGGGTAAAACAGTTAACATACTATCTTTTAAACTATGTATGTAATAGGTTTAGTTAAATAATTTAAAAGTTGCATTAAATGATAAAATGTTATTAGTTTTAATTTTGGAAAGTATCTTTTTTTTTGCAAAAATATTAAAATGTGATAGTTTTTTTCTGTTTAGAATAAAGTTGATTTTCTATTTTTTTTTATGACGTTGTGTATTTTATAGAGTAAATTTACTATTAATTATTAGGTTTCAAACATTGTCTTAATGAACTTAATTAGTAAATTGATTGAACAAAATACGTGACACGAAAGAAATTAATGCAAAACATTTGTTTTAGAAGTAAAATTTTATTACCTTAAAGCTTTATCTTAATAATGTCATCGTAATATTCGTTTATCTGGAGTAATAAAACTAAATTAACTGACTTTCAAACAATCATTAATTTCTGCCACCCCATTAACTACCCTTAAAACGAACAAATATTGGGGGAGCCTTTGCATCGCTAAACAATTCATCCCTTAAAAATTAACGCCACTAAAAACGAAGGGAGAGATGACAACGCGTGGAAAAAATATTAATAAACACAAATCTCTTATCCTCAATATAAAAGCACTTAAAACGCTGTCGTTAACCGTAAAGATAAAATATACGAGACTCGGCGCTTAATCTGACACATTCCACTACAAAAAAAAACTACCTAGGAGTCATAATTAATTTACACTTTATTCATTAACCGATCATATCTCTTAATCGCCATTCTTCAGTGACGACACATACAACCCCGCCCATTAAAGGCGGTCCTTAATCATCTGCCCATTCACAGTACAGGTAGGCGTGATTTCATCAAGCACCGCCTACCTGTTTTTGCTCCGCCCATTTTGCGCGTTGAAGCAAGTGCTACAACGCGGTAGTGTCAGTAGTTAAGTGAAAAGTGCGGGGAGTAAAAGTGGCTGTGAAGAGTCCACTTTTGTGATATGTAAGTGACATCATTTGTGAGGGGGAAAAGTGATAGTTGGGTGGTTGTATGACCCTCACTTCCTAATGTTTTGACCCTCTCTCGGCTTCGCTAATGTTTTTGTTGTGAAAGATGAATCGGACACTTGCTGTGTGATGTGGACTCATGCAAGTTGGACTTTGAAGTTTTTGTTAGGATAAAGACTATTATTTGTTTTTATCGGAGGAAGATTTTTTATAACATACGATACATTGATTGACATACGATTCAATATCTGACTGGTTGTCTTTTCGAATGAATTATTGACACAGGAATTTAAAGGTATGTAATACTTTGTTTTAATTATCCAAACAAACCTTTGTAAAGCTTTAAAAGTTAATTTATTTTAATAATTGTGATTTTTATATAATAAATATTAATCGTAACAGGATTTGAAATATTAGTCTAAAGCCAACTGATTAATATGAGATATTTACGAAAAAAAGGACAAGAATATAAGTGAAAAAAAATTTAGCTTAGAAAACCAAACACTATTTTTTAAAAATTGAGATGTTGTTGGAAATTACTAACATTTCTATCTAAAAAGATGTAAGAACTACTCGAATGTTTATATGTACTTTTTCTGTGTACTTTTTGTTGTAGAACTCCATTTGCCGTGATTAGAATTAAATATTTTTTAAATAAATTAATTTAATAACGTCTATTCGAACTTCATTGATTATTATTAACCCTAACAAAACAAATTTCTTTCTTGCTACGTAACAGTTGAATTATAAGCACGTTTCAAACTAAGTGTATGTTTATCTCAACAGGACATGCTATTAATGCGCACATCGCTCGACAATTATATCACCTATATGAAACCAACTGAACAATCCGACACCAGAACTCAATGACCAAACCATCTCATCCAGGCCAATCTCACTAAGACTATCCAGCACCAAGCTAACCGGCGATGCTGCTTGTGGGGCCGGACTCTTCAGTTGCCCCGATGCAGGACGTCCAGTCCGGGTCGAATGGCAAGAATTCGGCAGCCACGGATTTCTCCATTGCTGCCATCATGGCCAAAGGGGCGAAGGAAAAGACAGGATCGGAAGGTAAGCGATTCACTAGTTTGTTTAGGGTTTAGATTCTCAAACACATTTTAAAATACTTTGGCTAATTCCATGTAGTGTAAGTCACAATTGAAGAGGACAGATTAGATTACAAGTTCTTTAAATTTGAAAAATAAATCAAGTTAAAAGTAAAGCACGTTACATTATTTAGTTTTAATGAGTGTAGATCAGCTATTCCGCTAATTTTAATTAGTTTGTGTTATAGCTGCGGAAAAAACAGTCTGTACAGCTCCACATCTTCATGATAATATTATATAAAGAGGCGATCGTGGTTTTTTTAAATACAAAATATCAATACTTTACATTTCATTACGCAGGTCAACATTAAACAAAATAAATATGCTCTACAAAAGACACATATTACAAAATATCAATGCTTTATACATTCTATTGTACCTGCTAACATTTACAATTTTTGTGTAACTATAAACAATATACTATGATTTACATCTTTATTATACAGGTAAACTATAAATGCATACATTTCTGTTAACATAAATACCCATAACAACATATCAAAGCTTTAGAGGACATTATACAGGCCGGCATCAAAAATTGTTTGTGGGCAGTCTCATATCACAGTACACCGAGCAATACTTTACGCTTTACGTCCATGATGATTTACGTCCTATTACCACTGGCTAACGTTTCCTTTTGTGCGTGTGCGTATTACAATACATCAATGCTTTTAATCTCACTGCTCAAACCAACAATAAATTGAAAACTTTTCAAAAATTAATAACTTATAAATGTTAAATATTCGATTACAACGTTCATTTGTTCCCAATTATTTTTATGGTATCCGTATCAATTATTAATCCGCAATTACACTTTGTAAAATTCAAAAGCGGAAGAAAAAAAAACACTACAGGGTATAAAAAATAAAGTAATGTTACAGATAACTTTCAGTCTTGCTGAAATTTGAAAATGTATTTGTTTATTATTGCTAGGCTTGATTGACTGGCTTGTAATGTTGTTTATTTGACGTTTCTAATCTAGACTCGTATAGAATTTGTATAAATATTGGGAGAAAATACTGTACTTGTTAGGGATATGGATGTCACATTAGGTTTTAGAACCTTTGAAACTACAAAATAAGCAAATGTATTTAAAAATTATATGTTTTTTTATCATTGGTCAGTGTAAATATCATTAGTCGTATACAATTTTTATCTAGAATACAAAAGGTAATAAAAAATTAATTATTTTTAATCATAGGAATTTTTTAAGTATTTAGAAGTTGCTGTTGCAAAGGAAGAATGCTATATCGGTAGGGCACTTTCCAAGGCCGTATAAATTTAAAATTTTTAATTTATTCCTACCAAAATCGAAATCAGTATCTACAAAAAAGATTATTTACACAATTTGAAATCAAATTATAGATAAAAAAAATTATTTTCCTGTATAGTTTACAAACGGATAAGAAAATAAATATAACAACCATTGTAAACTTTTTATGACAGCAAAATCTGTAATTTCAAAATATAATTAGCAAGTTTTTTTAGAACATCATTAAAAAAGTACTTTTATATAGAACTGTAACTAAAAACAAGCAGAAACCTTATATTTAGCATTCATTTATTTTTTGAAATATTTTTGAAAGCACAAAGAGTATTGTTATTGGATTTTATTAAGTAATATTTCAAATAGAATTTCAATTAAACACGGTGGCAGAACAAGCTGCTTTCGGTTTTACGAAGTAACATTTCACCAAAGTTTTACAGTGTATTGTAAACAGAGTTTAACTTGTTAAATGTTTAACGTTCTTAAATTCTGAGGATGAAATACATAGAGGTTGGAAAAAGATGCTCCTTCATACACCTCTATGATGAAATATATATAAAGGGGGAAATTTTCAAATCTGGGGATTTGATTCAGGTGAATTATCATCATCCTAGAGCTATACCAGAGCTTTTGGGAAACCTGGTAATGATAGTTTTGTGGGATTGATAACGAAAGATGATTGTTTTACTGTCAACGTTTTTTTATATTTGATGTACAGGGCCTCATATATTTATTCCTGGTTTTAGAAAACATGGCTCTAAAGTTAATAGAACTCTAAAAATCATTCTACATTAACTCTACTTATGGGTGAAAATAGTTTATCATTCATTAGTTGATGATTTTAACGTGTTATTTAAAAAAATCGGCTTTATCCAAATGGTTCTTGTCTTTTAACCCTTTCAGTCCCAATGACAATTTGGCATCATCATTTTAGAAATTTTTTCTGATCGTCTATAGCCATTTGATATCAAAAAGCACATCATTCGATTCTTCAAACTTTTTTCTATTAGAAAATATTTTTTATTAATCCCAATAGATGTCAGCCCTATTATTTTTTTAATTATGATCAGAAACATGTTGATGCCAAATGCCATCACTGGGACTGAAATGGTTAATTTAACAAAATTTTCAAATTAACGGAGATTTTTTGTTAAACTCTTTCATTCCAACACTAAAATAAATTCAAATGTTTAGTAAGACCTTAAATTCAATTCAATTACCGTAATTTGGGGTCACTTTCAGCCAAGAATAAAAACGTTACTACTAGCTTTCTAATCGAGTAATTTTTTCCTTATAAGGAAAGGAAAGTTTTGCCATTGATTGAAAAAGCAAAAAAAAAATAATACGGTTAATTAGTGAGGACCTATCAAGGATCCGATCACCCAGATTGAGAAAAACTATTTTGTGGTTAAGTTGCATTGTTTTGGTGTTTTAAACGAGATTATAAAGAACTCTTTTCATGTTATATCTTTATACAGCGGTATATGGTAATATAAAGAAAGTAACTCTTTCATTCCACACGCATCCTGTCATTTTTCAAAGACCATGTCTCAGTAAGATGAGACTCCGGGAATCCAAATTAAATTATTTTTCACACACATTCACAATATTTCATGTAAAGTTTCATTTAAACTAATTACTAAAAAAGTTAAGAAATTAAGTGAGGAGGAGTGGAGAAACATCAAATATAATCTCTAATGAAAAATCGTTTGCTTTAGAGTCAACTAATCAATATTATTCTACTCATTGTTTCCCTGAAAACAGATTAAAAACCTATCGTCAAAAGTTTCATACGCAGCTGTAACAAAACGCTAATAGCAACCACGCTAATGCCCTTTTCATTAAAAAACCTCCTAATAATGATGAAAGATCCTTTTTTTCATGCTGTGCCCAAACCCCGCCAAGGAGAGACCACATGAATACCAAACTAAGTCATTCTTCGAGGTTCCTGACAAAACAAAGTATCTCTTCTACATTCTGGCACTGGGAAGGCTCAATCATGGCCTGAAGGTGGAAAAAAATGTCGATTAGACCTCGCAAGAGGAGGGGGAACACACGAGCCCCCCTGTGAAATTAACACCCGAAATACCCGGCCCCTACAATCAAAAAGCCATTAAACATAAGCAGGGCAAAAAAACAAGCAGATAACAGCTCCGTCCAGGTGCCGGGTTATGAAGATGTCTTTTTTATGTCTTATGTTCAAAGACGAAGGGAGGTTGTTTTTATGCATTGTGGTAGTTGCCGATTATCCGAAGTAGGACCAGACTCTAAATGAGGCTGTGTTTGAAGTTTCATCCTCTTTGGATGCGAAGGGAATAGTTCATAGAGGATTTTTTTTGTTTTAGATTAATTGGAAAATGCCATGATTTTCTCACGAAAATCATGTTGAGTAAATTAATAGGCTATCAAAATGACAGGTGGTATCGCCTTTTTAATGGGAGAGTTTGATTTGCAATAACACCGTTCGTTGTATATTGATTCAAGTCTTTAAACTGTTGAAATCTTACGATATTGTTCATTGAAAAAATTTAGTGTAAAGTTACTCTCTATAAAAATGTTAGCAGCATTCATGTTTTTGGCGACTTCAGCTTTATGGGATAAAGATCCACCACAAAATATAAGAAAGAATAGAATTAAGTTTCAAAGAGCATAATCTTATTTTGTGGTGTAACGTAACTCCATAAAGCAGGAGGTCATTGCTGAAGCAAAAACTAGACACCGCCACTAGTTTTAGGGAATAAAATTTCCCCTAATACTTTTAAAGTTTACCAAAGAATTTTTAGAAAAATAGATAATGTTGATTTTTAATCCAACTTCAAGTATTTAATTATTCTTATTTTTTTTAAATCCCAGTTTTAACCGATTCGCTCAAGTGTTTAAGGAAAAATCAAAATGAGTTTAAAATTATTCATTACTTATCATTATTTTTTTTTAAATAATGATAATCAAAATCAATCCAATTCAAACAATAAAAATCGTAAAAAGTAGTTCTGGATTCCACTCAATACGTATTCAATCGTGGTATAGGAAATGGTGCCAATAAAGTAGTCAGTATAATATAATTAGCCATTTCCGTTTATATGACTTATAAAAGCTACATTAAAAATTATAAATGAACTATCTTTGGAGCAAAGGTAAAATCAATTATAAAAAAATCTATATTTTATATACGATTCGTGTACAGTTTCATTACTTTTATATCGTATGACTAATATTAGTTATTAAATCTTGCAAATGGAACATGATCGAATGGTGCCTTTACAAACTCAATGCACCTGCATGTTCATATAAAGTCGCAAATATAAACTTCATTCAATATAGGCAAGGTGGATAGTGTGACCTTTAGCCCTTTCATATAAAACTCATGTCTAAGTGTAGAATGGTTAAATTACTATATTGCGTGCGCTTTCTATTGGTAACAACATGCTGTACTTTTGTAATTGTACTTTTGCAGGTACTTTTGTAATTAACGTATAAGATGGGTTTTTAATGAGACTTTTCAACAATTATGATAGTTTTTTTTAAAGAAAAACTTCTGACAGAAAAAGTAGTAGAAGAGTAATTTTTATACAGAAGTTGGTTAGGACTTGTAATTTGTAGGTGATTTCGAATTCATAATTTGCCAAATTTGTATTTAATTGTATATATTTTAAAAAGGGTTTTCGTAGGGTGAAATGAGTTCAAAAGGGATTATTTGATAGGCTAATGGTTATTGCTTCTTTTATTCCTTTTTGAGAGTTTTGATCCATAAAACTCTAAAGAAGAAGTCTTGATTGAAAAATACAAAGTTTGAAACTTATTATTTTTTTGCGAAGTTAATGAAACCTATTTACTTAAAAATGATAACTTGACTTCTTAAGATAGAAGTAATTCAATTTAACGCTTTTTTATACTTTATTTACTAACGATACTTATTACGGATTGCATGTTCCGTTTATTTGGAAAATACACATTTTGGCACAGTTATATAGAAGTGTAAGGTGGCAGAGTGTAAAAGCATTAAAGCAGTTTTGAGTTATTGCCATAAATATTGAATTAAGCCATTTTGCACCTAGTAAAACTCTTTTGAGTTGAGTAAATTGATTTTTTAGAATTGTGGCTTAGAGCATAGATTGAGGTACGCCAACAATTTAAATTCAACGGAATATCTGTTGACGGTTGCAAAAATGATTAGCCTCTAGGGGCATACGTAGATATTAGAAAGAAAATGTGGATTTATATAAAACTCAATGACCACTTTTTATGCAGACTATCACTATCTATCACCTCAAAACATAACTACACGAAGTGATTTAGAAATAATATTTAAAAAAAACAATGAACAACGTAAAATCTAATCAAAAGGAGTAATTAGAATTAAGATGTCATTATTCATTGATAAATGCTTAAATGTAAATAAAAAAATCGCCTTTTTTAATAAAAAAAAAGAATACATTGTTCCTTTTCCTAAACAAATAATGCGAACCATCAAAGAATCCCATTGTTATATAAATTATGAAGTCATGCAAAACTGATTTATATCGCAAAAATAAATTTTGCTCAGAATTGTTTTATTTTACATTGATAAGGTTTCTCCTGTTCAGTGCCAATAGCGTTCTAATTCAATAAAAATAGCCTACTGATGTTATTTAAATGTACTTTTAATTCGAAATTTGTGATGAAATTTGTAATATAACCTAGAATAATATTTTACTTCAAATTGCCGCATCACATTTCTCTGTGGTATTTGTGGCTGTAAAAGTGGGTGACAGACTGATGGACAGACAGAAGGATTATTATACCTTCCACTTTTTACGTTATAAACGTAGTGTAGAAGCTAACCAGTCAAAAAGAAAGTTAACAAAAAGGGTTTATGCTTCTACCAAAGTTACAAAAGCACAAAAAATGTCTCAATCTACTGTACTAGGATGCTAGAAGCTTTTAGTCATTACCAAATATAAAATAACTATAATTTCTCTAAAATCGTTTGAACATAACATTAAGAACTAAGATAGTGTTGATAGCTATTCTTACATGGGAATACCTATCATTTTCTATGAATGAGCGAACGTGCTGTTAACTGACCATCTATTATTCCACGCCAAGATGCTTATGAGCCTTCGCCTTTACGACAAAAAAATAGTATTTTATGACTTTTATCGTACTTGTAAAGTACCAATAAGTGAAGCTTAAATCACATATTCTCTTGAAGATAAGCAAGAAAACACTACTTAAATCCTTTGATCACCTATTTCGTCACCTCACACTGGATACCTAACCGACAAAAAAGAAGATAAAACAGTTCATGCGTAACCCACCTTACCATCTCTGCGGACAGCCATTGGTGCATTCCCAGAAGAAAATTACAAACTGTCCAACCAAACGACACTGTCAACTGATGCCACTCGGTCCGTAACTAATCCATCACCTAAAAACAAAAGAAAAGGACTTTTGGAAATGATTGGCGGCTTGCTATATGGCACCCGAAAACATGAATGATGAGTTATCGGGGAATTAACAGTCTGTGAGATGATGGAGTAGCTTGTAGAAAAGGGAAAAATATGCACATCCCAACATAGAATTCTATCAACACGACCACACTGTTAAATTTTAGTGTGACTTGATGTAACGCTACCCCATAAAACTGGTGGAACTAGCTATATGGTTAATGTTAACCAACAATTTATTTTGAAAAAGATATGAATAAAATTAAACAGACTGCTTTTTGGTGAAGGTTGTAGAATCATATTTTCTTCAAGTTACAACACTGTAAAAATTTGGCGTAAGGTTATTCCGAGTTTATGGAGTAACATTACATCAAATTTATGTAACAACGTTACACAAATAAGAAGTTTACTCTATAGAACTAGTGAAAGCATGCACTGTCTCCATTACACTAAATTTATGGTGTAACATTGCTTTATAAAGCTAGAGCATGCAGCTACCAGTGTAATGGAGTAACATTTCACCACATTTTTACTGTGCAGGGAATCACACTAGTGATTCTTGGTTACCTGAAGGGGTGAAGGGGAATGGGCGCGCTGGACCGCGGGTCTCTAAACTCCTCAAGTGCCTCAGTGTTAATCCAATGGCGAAAAAACTATTTTCTCTGCCACATTTCTCCGGCTGTATTGAATATTTTTACAAACGATTTTTTTTTAATAATAAATGTAGAAAACTTACAGGTCTCTATCTTCCCACTTTTTGAAATTGCTTCGAATATTTTGTGTAAAATTATTTATTGAAAATTAAAACAAATATTCGAACCGATTTCAAAAAGTGCGAAGGTCGGAACCTGTAAGTCAGCTACATTTATCACATCAAAAAATCCGCTTGTAAAAATATTCAATACAGCCGGAGAAATGTGGCAGAGAAAATATTTTTTTTCGCCATAGGATTAACACTGATGCACTTTGCTTTGGAGACCCCCGGTACAGCGAGCCCATTCCCCCTTAATATTATACTACATCACTATAGAAAGTTGTAGCATAGATTAATGCTTAACCCTTTCAGTCCTAAAGACAATTTAGCATCATCATTTTAGAAAAAAAAAATTCTGATCGTCTATAGCCATTTATGATATCAAAAAGCACATCATTCGATTCGTCAAACTTTTTTCTATTAGAAAATATTTTTTTATTAATCCCAATATATGTCAGCCCTATTATTATTTTTAATTATGATTAGAAACATGACGATGCCAAATGGCCATCACTGGGACTGAAAGGGTTAAAATGATATAAAAAGTAACATAATGGAGCCAATATAGAGCAAAATGATTTTATTCGGTAAAGAGTAAGATAGAATATTGTAATAAAGAGCGATGGAGTATTGGTAAAACGAAACATTCAACGAAATATTGTATCTTGACTTGACTGAGAAAGTTTTTACTAACCAGTAAACTATGCAATTGACTATGGAATTTTAATAGGGAAATTTATAATGCTCTTCCGAGGCACTTTATCAGGTTGTGTTCTAGAACATGTAGGCTTACATTTTCTGTAACGGGATATTTCGACAGAAGTTCTTCGCAAAAAAGTACGTTGCATTCCAATTTTGTGGCAGTTCTTTAATTATAAAAATGTATTTTTGGAATGGTTTGACAAATTTAAAGATATTTGTCTTCATAACCTCTTAAAACCCCAGCAAAATCCTACACATATATTCTTAATCTGAACATACATTTCATACAAATATGTACTAAAATGTATGTTTTGCAATATAATTGTTAAAAAAAATTATGTTTAATAGTTACTGAGAGACACGACTTAAGCTCTAAAAATACACATATTTTGTGCTATTAAATGCAAAAAAAGGCCGTATCACTTATTTGTAGTTAACAGTTTATTTTAACATCGTTTTTAATGCAAAATGCCTTTAAAATTAACCACTAAAACAGATTTTTGAAAAGTTAAAAAAAAAGAGTTTAAAGTTATTTTTTAAGAACTCTAATATCGTATTGACCCGCGTTCAACTTCATTTTTTATAGGAATAAATGACTGATACCTGTTAATCAAAGCCTGAAAAGTGATTTTCTAATCTTCTTCTATCGGACCAGGTCAATTCCAAAACTAATTAACATGTTAATTGTTTGTGGAGAGGTTTTAAAAAATGTCCCCGAATGGGGACACCAGGTCGCAAGAGGTTAAATATATTTCCAAATATAAAAGCTACAATCATGATTAATGAAACAAGCATCAATAAAAAGAAAAATAACAATTTATCTTTTATGATGATTAATATTATTCCAAAAATAACTCAAATGGAAATTAGTTCCGATTTAAAAGACAAACTTATGCATACAATATACAGATCTATAGATGCAACACGAAGATTTTTTTAATCCATTCAGTTAATAATTTTGGTTCAAGATTGCACCGGAATCCTGGAACTTTCCATCTTCCACCACTATATGGATCGTTGATTTACCACTGTTGTGGTACACCAAAGTTATGGTTATACCACAAAATTGGTAAATTTACGCTCCGAATAGTGGTGGCAGGTTCCACGATACCGGTGCAATCTTGCACCAAACTTTTAACAGTGTACAAGTGAACACAAAGTTTGATCTTCTAAAAGATACTGAATTGGGATTAGCAAATAACCTAGCAAGGATCTAAAAGGGGTAGGATTTCCTTCACAGATGTGATTGAGTGCATCTTATAGTGGGACTCAAAGGGTAGTTCTGCGTCCGGAGATAGTTATTATCTAGAGGAAATGGTGTGTTTATTGTTTTGGAGATAACAACATATAGAAAGAAGCTAGATATTTTTAGAAAATAAAAGCCCTTGTAACACCAGTAGCGCTGATAAGTGATAAGTCAAAATGGAATCCGATGGTTTTGAACAATAGATATCTATTAAAGGGAATTTCATTGCTTCCAATTTCAAAGACCATTAAGGGTTGTTTATCTATTATCTGTCGTTGAATTGAATCTATTGAATCTTTGGCGGGATGAATACTAACTGACAGGAAGTTTTCAATTAAGATGAATTAACTCTCACGGAATGAAAAGCATTTTTTCTTTTAAAAATGTAGAAATTATTAAGTCCACGTGAAAGTTAATGTTATGGATGTTTAACCGAGCTAAAGAAAAAGGGGCAAATATATGTTGTTGTTTTTTAAACCAAGAATATTATTGCGACAAATATTTTTTTTTTAAAGTAACTAAATATTTTATAATTATCTAGCATTTTAAGCAAAACAAACTTATACCAACCGAAAATTTTAGATTAAACAAAATGAGTCAGAAAAAGGAATGCATACGTTTCATTTTTATTAAAGGCCTTTAATTTTATTTGTGAAGTTAATTTGTTGATATGTTTTAGTAGCCAATGTTAATGCATGTGTTTATTATCAACGATGGTTTAGTAGTATTTATTTTAAAAATTGTTTCTTTAAATGGAAAAAAGTAGTTTTGTATATATTTTCTAAATGAATACATGTAATATTAAAATTTTAAAACCTCTCAAATTTAAGGCGATTATAAAATCCAATTGGCTTAAAGTAAATATCTTACAAAAAATGTTTTAATTATTAACATTTACTTTGAATAAAGTAAATGTAAATATTTTAATAATTAAAATAACGCTCAAAAATATACAAAAACAAATAACTGCAAAAAACTCACTCGATTTCACTTCTTTAATAAACATATTCTCACTTTGCATAACACATTTATTAGAGAAACTTAATTTTTGTTCTGTTAATACTAAAAAGATAGCAACCCAACAATAAACTGCGTAATTTTGAATAATTCATAACATCGTACACAATCTTCCTATGCAAATATTCTTCTCCCCATCAGAGGAAAGCAAACGATAATGAAAGCCACAACTCGTAGTGTTGTACCCTTATCCAAATTCCACATCAACATCAAGAAAACTAGATTTTTTTACCGTGGCTAAATAGTTGGAATCTGATAGCATTCTCGTTTTGAACATCACATTAAAAAATACAAATTTATTCTTTTATTAACTCAACTCCATTTTAAGATATTATTTTTAGTGTTCCGAAGCGAGAGAAGTAACTGAAGTGATTTGAATTGCAAATTTCGGGATAATATCCTTTGACGCTTTCTAACTTCTTGTTCTTTGTTTAAGTAATTGAGGGTTGTGTCGGTTTTATTTTGTGGGCGTAGCATTTACATGATGCTTGTGTGATTTTTTCTTTTTTACTTTTCATGATTGAATAGTTTTATTTGTAAAAATGACTAATGGATGATTAGAGGTCTGATTTCATAATGAAAGATTGATTAGTTTTTATTCTTTGCTAACACATTTGGAGAATTCAACTTGTTTATTGAGTAATTGTGTATAATTTATTAGATTTCATATCGTAAACTGAAACTCAATAACTGTGATTATGAATTAAATAACTTAAAAACGAGTGTTTTTTATTCACTATTTAGTGAATAAAAAAAACTCGTTTTTAAGTTTAAAGAGTTATTTTTTAAAATTCCATCTTTTAAAAAAATGCGTCGAGAGTACATTTATACAAAATTGAATGATAATACAGTTTAAAATTATTGACAAATATTTTTCTCACTTAAATATAATGCGTTTATTTTTTTTATCTTAAGAATTTATTTATTATAGTGCAAAATAAGGTAACTGCAAATTTTTATCGCAACGTGGCAACAGTGTGAGATTGAAAACCGTATTTCAAAATACGTATTCTCACTGTTTACAAGATCTTGTTTCACTGATAATTTTTTTTATAGAATTATTTCTAAAAAAATAATTTTTATTGATTTAATAATTTATTGATTTAATAATTGACTTTAATAATTTTTATTGATTATAAATAAAAAATATTCCACCAAATTACATTGCATTTTCAATCGTCTATATTCCAACTGTGCCTTATGATCGACAGTACCGAGCGAGTGTTTCGGCTGGTTTAAAGTTGTTGTGTAGAACATGCTGGATTTTAAGAACTTGTATGATCTGAGATTTCCAAGTATTCGCTTTCTAAAATATTCTTCTCACAATAAAACAAGAACATCTCATTACTCATTTTTGAGAGTTTCATTTTCAACATTGTATCAAAACTAACTTAAAAAACATTTTTTTCAGACTATTTACTACAAGAATGATATACAATAAACCACAATCATTTCTCCGTCTTTCCTAATAGGTGACCTCCTTTCCCATAGGACATCCAAATACACATTTTTGAGAGTTTAATTTTCAACAGCGTATCAAAACTACCTTAAAAACACATTTATTTTATACCATTTATAAACAAAAAGTTTCCAAAACAAACCTCAATCGTTTCTTTATCTTTTCCAATAGGTGACCTTCTTTCCCATAGGACATCCAAATACACATTTTTGAGAGTTTCATTTTTAACAGTGTATCAAAAACAACTTAAAAAGCATTTATTTTACACCACTTCAACTTAAAAAACATTTATTTTACACAATTTCAACTTAAAAAAACATTTATTTTACACCATTTACTACACGGATGATATAAAACCACACTGATTTCTCTATCCTTCCAATTAGGTGACCTTCTATCGTGGCCCGCTCGGTCCCCCTTTGCATCCGACTCTGAAGGTAGCAGTGCGAGGGGTCCATCCCCTACGTGGGACAGACCCGCGGGACAGAAGAGGGACAGGACAACTCCGGCGTCCAGTGTACAGGAGGAAGATGAACCGGAAGTGGATGAGGTAAGAATGGGTTTTAATTTAAATTTTGAATTAATATTATGTACGGTGTTTAGGACATTAACCTTATGAGGGATATAGACGTATACAGTCCCTGGACAAATTATTAGACGCACTGCAAGATTTCATGTATCAATCAATGATGAACAAAATACCTTTAGAAGGACATTTGTGTTCCTAAACTTAAGCTATTGAATAGAAAATACTATCTGCTATACTTCATACATATATCGACATCTTTTTTAATGATTTGGCATTCTTTGGTATGTTTTCATCATTACTAAAAAAAAACAGGACGTCTAATAATTTGTCCAGGGACTGTAAATCCAGATCAGGTTTTCCATCAATACACGTAAAATTTAGAATTTTATAAATTTTATAATTTTACTGAAGTTTAAAATTTAAAGCAAGGAGGAGTCATTTATAATCATTTGCTACATAAATAAAAAAATTCAGTTTAAAATTTAAATTTTAATATCGTGCAGTGAAAAAAATTCAAACTTTAGCCACTTTATTCATCCCTCAGATGATTTAAGAAATGTCTTGCAATGGGCAAACAATGCTACATTGGGCAGTAAAGTAATGCGGGTAAATAATATGCATTTTTGGTATAAAGGGAAAAAAATTATGAATTGCAATAATTCTCCATATTTTTCATTAGACAAAAAATGTATCTAGTAGGCAGCGTAAAATTAGGATAACAATTTACATTGTAAAATTAGGTTCTCATAACTCCAATAATTTCTCCAATTTGTGTACATTGTTATCTTATTTTAGAGTAAAATCAGAATAAATTGATTTAAATGAAAATCGATGTAATTAAAAGTCACGAGTATTTTATGTTATAATTAAAACTTTAATTGAATGAAGAAATGGAATCAAATCATGTTGGTCTTAAAGCTATAGAGAGTATGGATGGATTAAGATTTTGATACATTTAAATCTTCAGGTTTTATCACAAATAAACAATAATTTTTAGAAGAAAAACCTTTATGCGTGAGATATATTTTATACGTATAAAAACTAAACTCCCATTTCATAAAACTAGTAGAACATCCAAAATTATTTGTATGCATATTTAATTCTTTTAAACATCAAGCCCTTTTCATTTCCCTCACAATCCTTTTTCCTTCCAGGGCAGCGACTTCAACGAAGATCCCCCTACGGACCCCCACACCAAATCTCCCCGCCCTAGGAAGGGCAGCGGGCCGCCGCCCTCCAAGCGGCGCTCGTCGTCGGACGGCGCGGCATCCGCCACTAACCCTTACGCGGAGACGCTGAAGGGCCGTTGCAACTGCCCCGATCTGGCGAGAGTCGACTGCATCTTGGAGAATAAGGATCTGTGGGAGAAGTTCAATGAGCTGGGCACTGAGATGATCATCACCAAGACTGGGAGGTGGGTGGATTGTTGGTTTAGTGGGATTGATGTTTGGGTGTTGGTTGGGGTTTTTGGAAAGGGAATACCGAATGTTTCTTGTATGTTTAGTGTATTTTTTTTATTTGAGTAAATTAAGAAATTGTTTGGTGAATTGCAGGCTTCTGATTATCTAGTGTGTTACACTTAAATGTGAATAAACAAAAAAAACCTTAATTTTTTTTCGAGTGTATTATCCCACTTAATGATTTGTTAAGTCTACTTTTGCAATTAAAGATTTTTTTATAGGGCATTGCACTAAGATTTTTTTTATAGTGCGTGACACTGAAGGGCTTTCTTGTGTGTTTACAATTAAGGGTTAGTTTGACTTATCGTCGCACTAGAGGCACACAAATGCTACTGCAGACGGGCAGAATAATTTAAGCCCCAGTCAAGTGACGTCAAGTTTTACGTCACTCCTGCTACGCGGGGTTTTATCCGTCGGACTTTTTGGCTGCACAGATCGTTTATAAATCTGCAGTTATTTGATCCCAGACCCAAACCTGAGAACTTTCTCATGCAAGGCGAGTACATTACCGACTGTGCTTCTCAGCCCCTTTCGGTTGTGTTAGGCTGAAAGGAATACAGAATATTTCTAGCATATTTAGTGCATAACTCTTCTGTTTGTAAATTAAGATTTTGCGAATTGCGTGGTTCTGATTTTCTAGTGTGTTACACAGGGGCTTTATTGTGCATTTTCATGTCAGAACTTTTGAGTGTATTACCAAAAGCGTGTATTACACTTAATGATATTTTTTTAAGTAAGTGAAGAACGTATAATGAGTGCCAAGTCGCCTGATTTAACTCGGTAAAAACCATGTTTCGTGCGCCGAACGAAAGTTTAATGTCTTCTGCTTCTCCTTCTAAAATCTGGCAATTGGTACACATGAGACGGAAATTCAAATTTAGATTATTGCCTAAAAATCTCGCTTAAAACTTTTATAGTGCATTACACTATGATTTTTTTTCTAATGCATCACCCTGAAGGACTTTCTTGTGTATTTACACTTAGGGATTTTCAAATGTATTATTCTGAAAAAAAAATTTACAATCCGGTAATTAAAGATTTCCAAATTAATTTTATGCATTTTGATTAGAAGGTACATAAACTACGCTACTAATTTTATAAAATAAATGCAATAAAATTAAAATAATAGTCTAACCCTCATTATAATGTACATAACCTTTACTACATGACAAATAATTATAAATAAACTTTTACCATCTAAAACTTTACAATCCTATCCCAAACTTACTATCACGTTTTTCTGCATACAAAAAGAGTTTCCAATTAAAAAAAACTACTCTTGATTATTCAATTCTTTTCCAAAATAGCAATCCAGCCCACTAATTTAGTGTGAAGGTGACGATCAAGATTGTAAACTCTTCACTGGCAAATCTCTAGGATTTTCGAGGTGTGACACAGCCAAAACTCTTTCTTGTTGACACTCGCATTGGATTGCTCGTGTTCGGTTCTATCTGTCACTGTCAGGGCTTCAAGAGAAACCGCAGATTGGGATAGATTAAATTAGATTTTGTGGAAGAGGGATTTTTGTAGAATTCTAAGGTTAAAATAGTTCGAAATTAACAGATATAGATTAAATCAGCGATTTATAAATTACTGGTGTTGTTAATTGCACTTTATGAATGATTCATTAGAACTAGAAGAGTTAGGGTGACCGGACTACACTCTTAAAACAAAAGAGTGAAATCCACTCCTAGGGGAAGTGCATTTTCGGACCGGAAAGGAGTAGAAATTAACTCAGACTGAGTTAAAACCTCGTTTTAAGAGTGTAGGAATAAGGACGTAATTGTTTTCTTTTACCCACTCCGCAAAAAGAGTGAAATCCACTCTATACGGGAAGTGCATTTTCGGCACGGAAATTAGTGGAAATTAACTCAGACTGAGTTAAAACCGCTCGTTTGTTTTAAGAGTGTATAGCATTTCGCAGTACAGTTTGTTACTTAATTTTCAAGCTATAAAAATCTTGCAAATATTCCGAGTTTTATTTTTTTATAGTTTTTTCAAACTATCGTAAATGAAATATTTACTAAAATTTAATGATGATTTTATAGTGTAAAAGTTATTCACTTATTCAACTGCAGATTGGGGTAGATTAAATTAGTTTTTGTGGAAGAGGGATTTTTTTGGTGTATTTGGATGCCTTTGATGCGAAAGAATTCTAAGATTAAAATAGTTAGAAATTAACAGATATAGACTAAATCAACGCTTTATAAATTACTTGTGTTATTATATGTGCTTTCGGGGGGATTCTTTATTCAAAAAGAAGACCAGTTAATTCTTTAGAACTAGAAGAACGTACTACATTTCGCAGTACTAGTTAGTTTGTTATGCAATTTTCAAACTATAAAAAAACGTGCAAATAGTCCAACTTTTAGTTTTTTATAGTTTTTTCAAGCCAAAATAACGTAAATAAAATATTTATAGAAATTTGATGAGTTCGTAGTCTAAAAGTTAATCACTGTCTGGTAAGGCTAAGAGAAAACAATCATAAAATAAACTTTTTTAGCGACAATAGCACATACAGTTAAAAGTGAAAGTCTGCAAGCAAAATTAAATTTTAGAATAACCTAGATAATGAGACTGACTTAGGGGTTGGAAGAATGTAGTAGAGTGTTTTCCAAAAGATAATATACTGCTCTAATTACATTTAAAGTATGTTTATTAGAATAGTAAACGTTTGAGCTTCGAAGTGTGGCATGTTAACCGCGTCCAATATTTATGTAATATAAACCTTTACCTAACCATACACTCGGCTATGATAAATGCTAATTTTTCAATACATCATAGGATTCTACTTTAGAGGAACCCATACCTTCTCGTATTATTGTCAAATATAGTTTATTTTAAATATGAATGTATAATTCAAGGAATTATACGTTTAAATTTGAGTTCATAATGTTTTATAAAATTACAATTTCAGCTTTATATTAAATGACTATTTCACCATCGTGGTTTCTTTTGTAATGAACTGTTCTTACAAGTAGTGTTTACGACACACAGTTATTATTCAAAGTACTTTCTAAGAGACACATAACCAATAATATAAAAAATAGCATCTTAAAATTACTAAAATTTCAATAAATGCATTTACAATAAATAATTTTAATCTTGAATATTACGAAATTTTCATATGTGTATGGATTTCTGTAAAAGTTGTTTTTCCTTAATAGGACATTGCTAGTAATGAAAAAAATCATATGATAATGTAACAAACTTAACAACCAATGTAAAACTTTACTAATTTATGTTAATTTTTGAATTTATTAAAATGATTTCAAATAATTCCAAGAACTATATACTTCGAGTATTTTAGCAACGAACTAATAATAAAGAAATTTAATCACAAATATTAAAAAAAAATGCAAATAATGATTGATTTCTGTAAAAGTTGTTTCGCCTTACTAGGATATTCCTTGTAAAGAAAATAAATTACATTGTATTTTAGCTATTTAATGTAGCCAATACAAAGCATTACTTATCTATCTTATTTCGGTATTCATAGAAATTATCTTGAATTTGTGTAAAAGCTGTTTTCCCTATTAAGACATTCCTAGTAATAACAGCAATAAAGGTAATGACGTAATAAAATTCAAAACATAAAACATTCCGATTATTCAAAGCAAATTTATTTCAAATAAATACATCATTAAAATATATTCTTCAAAAATACATTGCAAAGAATTAAAAAGAAATCCGAAATGCTTAGTTTAATTTATTTCCGAAGCGACAGGAGTATAAATACCAAAAAGTTCTGCACGATATAGATTTTCTTTACTACTTAATAACATTTCTAATAACTTAGAGCAACTTTTGAAATGCAGTTAATTTTATTATCAATTAAATTGTAGGAAATGTTGCTAAAATAGTTTGCCGATTTTCTGAACTTTTCAAAATTACATCAAATAACCCCGAATGCTAGTTTTCTCTTTAAAATTTTCATATTCAGAGCAAAAATGAATACCTTTCTAACGAGTTTTTTTAATCAGATGGTTAAAATGGAATTTGGAAGGATGGTACGAATGGACAGACACACGGACTGTTAGAAATCTGCGCGACCTCAAACATACATTACGTTTTTTTTTAAAATATTATTTCATATTAGGGAAAATTAAAATATCATTAATGAATTTTTCATTAAATTGTACTTTTCAAAGCAGTTTTTGGCTTTGAAGTTAATTAAAAGAAAGCAGACAGATTCTTTTTTTACATAAAAAGAGTTTCCAAGAATTTTGTCAGCACTGTTTCATCAAGGAATGTTAGCTAATCTCTGTGATTGCTATTTTGGCACGCACTTTCTCTTGGATATTTTTAACACTTGCGCTTTCTGCTTTTATTCTGAAGCGCGAAAAACTATTTCAATAACAGTGACACCATTTGCATTTTCTTGCAAGCTGAAAATATCCGATTCGTTATTTGAAGGGTGTAGTTGCAAAACTCACATTCTCAAAATGTAACTAAGGTATGAGGTCCGGTCCTGCATCGACTATTTTTAATTATGACAATTGGAATTGGACGAAGTCGCCAATGAATTGACCGGACTGTATCTTAGTTATACTTCGGAGAATGTGAGTTTTACAAATATACCTTTCCAAATGTTACTACTACTATTACATATATATTCCTGCTTGTGTGCTCGATCAGAGACCCGCTTATGAAGCCTTCGTCAAGTAAGAGAGACTCAGAAAGAATTTTTACTCTCACAGAGAAAGGAATATACACCCAGGGCAAAGGCGGGAATCGAACCCGCACCCGTTACAGCGCGCAGACTGATAGCGTAATGGTCCAAACCACTCGACCATCCGGGCCCCAAAAATGTTTTATTACTGTATTTAAAAGTTTAGGATTTTCAAATGTCTTTACTTTAATATTCCTGCAATTAAATTTCTTTATTTTAAGTTTATTTAAGAATTTATATTATTCTATTATTTTAAAATATAAAAATTTAAACATCTTCACTGTATTAATTTATAACAGTGATTTAAAACGAAATCGTACCTTTACAATTTTTCTCTACTTAAAATGTTCTAGTAAGGAGAAACAACTTTTATAGATCTAAATAATTTTAGTTGCAAATTTTTTAATACTGAGATTAAAAAAATTTAATGGCATTGTTAGTCAACTTATCTATATGCCAGACAAATTTATAAAATTTTTCACTAACTTACTTAATATTGGCTATAAATTAACAATTCCTTACGAGAACGGCCGAATATAAGCATAAAAAAGCTTCCTTCTTTAACAACAGCAGTACATCTAAAGAAGTTTTTTCCTTTACCAGGAATGTCCTAGTAAGGAAAAACAACTTTTACAGAAATCAATCTAATTTGAATTTGGATTTGATAAAAGTTGTTATATTTCTTTATAGCTTCATTTATAGAAGTAATTACACAACGAAATATACTTCTTATTTTTATTTTATCATGTTCAAAATTTTATATAAATTTGTAAAATTTCGCATGGGTTGCATTAATCTGGGAGATTGACTGTAGCATTTTGTCTTTAATTGGAATGTCCTTATCCGAAAATAAAATGTTTACGGATGATTTGAAAATGTTATACCTTGTATTAAAATTCTTAATTGCCAATCCATTTGTTGGTACCATTTGTTTTTATTAATTTTAGATATCATATTTTAAACGTTATTAAATTGTACAAATCTTAGATTAATTTAATTATGTTATGTTACACTTAACTTTAATAAGTCGTAATTACTTTATGCAATAGATCAATTTATTTGCTTATTGTCATTAATTTTTTCAATCACTAAACACAGCAATTTAACGTCCATAATGAACACAATAAATAAATTAATACAAAAAACCATTGAATTATTTAGGCCCGTTTCACATGCAAATTTTCTGGTAATGATCGCCGTACATACGGTTCAGGATGATGGCAGTGGCAATGTTAAGTCAATTGGATCTTTCAATTGCGAAGGTAGCAAAAACCGTGCTTGCGGTTTTATCTGCGGTCATTAATCCAGTATGGACAATGTTAAACGCTAATGCGGTGGCAGTGTACGGTGACTGTACAACACACACATTGAAATAAAAAGTAATTCCGCACATCAAATCCACTTAAAATTGTCACTAACCGCAAGTAAAACCGTAAATGCGGTTTTTGCAACCATCGCATGTGAAAGATGTAATGGACTTAACATAGCTACTGCATTCTTACGGCACCGCAAATACAGCGAACATAACCGGAATCGTCGCATGTGAACCAATCCTTACAGTAAAACCTCAAACAATTTCATACAGCCATCTATACAACAAGAAATTATTCTTCCCTTGACACTTATCTCCTTTAAAAATATCCCCGACATAAATTCATTTGTCCTCTCTTTATTCCCATTCATTAACCTTCAACAAACAGGGGTTCATTTAGAAAAGACACTGCACGCCATAAATTAGGCCTGGGAGATTTTTGGATCGTCTTTGGCTCTTTTGAATAGGTTGTTCAATAGAAGAGGGTTTATAAAAGGGATGGGATGGAAAAGATTTGGATGGTTTCATGTGTTGTTTAAACTTATTAAAGGTGGTTGGCAAGAAAATTTGCTACGCGAAAAAGAGCTTTCTGAATAAGTTTATTTAAGTAATAAACAATATACAGGTTGTCCGTAAAAGAATGTCCGAGTTTTAATGGTATATTACAGGAGTTTATTTTATACTAAATATAACAAATCGTACATGATAATGAAGGAAAACTAACCTAGTTTTTCCTATAAGTGCTCAATCTGTGCCCCTTTAGTGATACGGCACACATCCAAACGAAAATGCAATTCTTCCCATACTGTCTGCAGCAAGTCCGGAGTAATGGAAGCAACAGCCTGTGCAATTCTACCTTTCAAGGCTGGTAAATCGTGGGGCAGGGGTGGAACGTAGACCCGATCTTTTACGAAGCCCCACATTACAATTACACTTCAACCACAATACTATTACAATTTGAAACTAGGACATTCTTTTACGGACACCCTGTATAATACAAAAGAAAACTATTGTCCTGGATAGTTTATATAGGACTAATTAACTTACATGAAGAACGAATTCAAAACGTTTTTTTTTTAACGAACAAATTTTTACAAATTTAACGGTTTTATGCGGAAATGAAGGTGTTAATGGTGTTAACAAAGTCGTCGCTAATGGGTTAAACAAAAATGTTAACTAACAGTTGTTTATTTAAAAAAATGGAAGCTACCAGTTGTTCATAACAAAAAGTCGAAAAGTCATACTGTTAGGTAATAGTATACTTTTTAGTAGATTTTCTTAATTTTACTTTTTTAAGAAATTATTTTTGATCTAAAGATATTTGGTTGTAGTTTAACCGTATAAGAATCTATTTATTAGACTTTATAACAATTATATTTGAATGCATTCTTGGGAAATCTGATGACATATTTAACAATACTTACCTTGACATTAATTACAAATGAAGACCTCATTACTACTCAGGTAGAATTGAAATGGCTATACGATATTAAGTAATGAAAGCTTACTGGTTTTTGTCAATTAATAAAATCCAAAATATCTGGAATTCCTCAACGTCAATTAAAAATAAAGTTATATAGTAAATAAATTTTAGTAAAAAAAATCAAAATAACATAATTTTGCTTAAATAATGTTTTGACTGATGAGACAAAATTATACTTCTTGTCTAACATTTTATCAAACAAAATGTTTCAACTGAAACAAAACGTTTGAAAACCAACTTAAACCAGTAGAGAAAGGGTTAAAAGAAGTTAAGTATAGCAGACAACTGTTCCGTAACAATATCTAAAACACATCACCCCCTATTTTAAAAGTGTAGAAAATCAATTTGAAAACTGGTAAAGTGAGTTCTGCAATCGGCAGAATAAATGTTCTTAATTTGTTTTGTCTGGGGCGATTTTAACAGTTGTTCTGGGAGGTACAGACTGTTGTGGGGCCAAATTGCTTTGTCGATAGTGTCTGATCAGTATCTATCCCACGTGGATTTATGGCTCTGGAAGGGGCTTAAAACTGTGGGAGAAGTTTTGAGATCTTGGAATGGATAATAATTTAACGGGGCTGTATAATGGGAAGATTGTTCTCTTTAATTGCTACCGTAATGGAATTTTAATTTTGAGCTTATTGTGCAAAAGGGGATTCAGGAATAGTTTTTGAAAAGCAATGGAAATCCATCGGGTGTCTAGTGCAGTGCATTTATTTTAGAGTGAAATTGTGGGACAATTTATTGAACTATTTTTAATTGCAGTGATATTATCTTACTTGTTTAATTGCACTATTGTTGCGTATCTCTGCTATGCAAGATTAAAATATCAATGGATTTAACCCTCTAAAGGAAGAGAAAATTTGCTGAAGTGCAAAACGCATTACTTGTTTCATCGCTTGAGATTGAATTTTAAATTTTTAACTGAAAATTTAATTTCTTAAAAAAATTAAAATATGTTTCTATGGGAGATAATTATAAATGACTGGTCCATACTCTCAAATTTAAAATTTGGTAAAATCATAAAATGTATAATTTAAAAAAAAAATTATGTGTGTTGCTGGAAGATCCGACAGTAAGGTGACGGTTTATACGTCCCTTTCTATTCCTATGTTATTTATATGAACAAACAAGAGATATATTTTATGGAGAAAAGAGAAGATTGATAAGAGAAATATGCTGGCGAAATTTTAACACTTTCGCTTCGCAAAATATCTAAAAAAAAAAACGGTTTTAAATTCTACAAGATAATAAGTCATAGAACATTTGGGATTCTGTTATAAATACAGAAACTTCCGGTTGTTTCAAAAATAATTTTATGTATTGTTACTTATGGAAAAAAAAATTTCGTCGAACAGTTTAGTATTGATGAATGTATAACTATAAATTAACTATCAACTGTTATTTGAATGTAACATTACACCAAAATATAGCAAATTCAAAAAAAATGTGGTGATTTAAATTAAAAAAATCCTTAAAGCAGTTAAGACTTTAAACGACATTCCTTATTGTGCTATTTCATTAACAGCAGCCACTTAACTCCCACGTCAAAGGTACATCACCATTCCAGCAAGCCAACCTTTATATTCCTACCATTACACAACAACCAACTTACTAACTCTTACAACTCTTATATCATCCCATAAGGAAGTTCGAACAATCCTCCATAAAAAAAAGTACATCAATAAAGGGGGGAGCACAAAATTACGGGGAAGAGGGGGGGGGGGGGAGTCCGTTTAATTTTTAAACGCCGTGGCCAACACCTTTGCCGCACTTAAGATACATTTATCAGACGACCCTGACAAAACGTCCCTTCAGGGGTCGGCTGTTTTTTCATCTCTTTGTCTTCCTTATTCGGCACGTGAGTTCTTTTGGCGAAGATATTTGGCGATGTTTTTTCCGATAGGGATTGGAGTTTTTAGAAGAATTTTATTAGAGAGATATTGTGAGGGATTTTTCAGTTGCGATAGTTTTTGTGATTTAGGGGAAAAAATAAAATTGGATTGATCATTTGGGGTGAAGCTAATTTTAAGGATTTCAGTTAAGAGTCATATACGTTGTAATACTGTTTATATGTATTGTTCCCCGTATTTAAAGCAGTAGTTTTTAAGTATGAAATATACTCATTTTTAAAGCAACACAAATAATGTATTTTTAAAGTTAAACTATGGAATCTTTTATTAAATAATAGAAAAAAACATTAATTTCAAACATAAATGTTTTTTTAATGTGTTGCAAAACATTAAAATATTTTTATTATGAATATTTTTTCTGTACTTTTACAAAAATTATGTATGAGTATTTATGTGAACGTGATTTAAATAAAAGTGAAATGCATGAAATAATTAGGTAAAACGCTTCCAAAGTTCACTAAGCAACAAGTTTGTTTCCTCTTTTATACAAGCACTTTAATTGAAACCTTAGACTTTAATTGCTATGTTTAATAGAGTTTCTTTCCGGTAAGTCATTCAAAGTCAGCCACAAAAAAGGCTTTAAATTTCTTAGAATATTAAATTCTTTTATACGGAGAGAATTATTCCCATTTAGAAACCTGTTTACAAAAAATTAAATCTATGGAATCCATTCAAAAT
Source organism: Oedothorax gibbosus (assembly GCA_019343175.1). Classification (NCBI taxonomy): domain Eukaryota; kingdom Metazoa; phylum Arthropoda; class Arachnida; order Araneae; family Linyphiidae; genus Oedothorax; species Oedothorax gibbosus. The sequence goes on from CM033271.1 coordinate 29,334,634, forward strand.
TTCGCTTCCCCCATCATAATTTCATGCTATAATCACTGAATAAAACCCCTTCATTACATCCAAAAAACAAAAATACCTCCTAAGATGAACTCTCTCAAAAATAAAATTAAATAAAAACTACTCCATTCATTATTTTAACAACAAAAAATAAATTTTTATAAAAGTTATATTCTTCGCCAAATTGGCTACTTCTCGCATGGGTAAAGAAAAAATACCCGATTGTCACACATTATGAAGTAGTCGTTACCCGCCCTCCCCGCTAGGTGGCGCTTGCCAAAATCACAGGTTCTTTGGAAGCCGCCCTGTTATTACGGTTGCAGGTAATGAAAGGGTGCACCTAAAATCACACCTGGGGTACTTTTTTTTTATCCCCCCTCCCCCCCCTTGTAATGCTTTCTTGAAGAACGAAGATCAAAGGCACCGCCGCTCTTCTATTACCAGAGTTGATTGTTGACTGACCAATAAGAATGGGAAGAAAAGTGGCCGGAATTTTTTCAGGATGTTTTTAAGGAATAATTGGAATTGATCAATGGAGCTGGATGTTTTGTTGATTGTTTTGTTTTTATTGTGATGCATCGTAAAGTTTAATTTTAAATTAAATTTCAGCATCACGTAAAATTAATTCGAGTAAAATTCGCTACAAAATATAACCAGGAAAATAAATACTTTACAGATTCTATATCTTAATTAGATGAAACATATTCTTAATTAGTTTTTGGATTTCATAAATAATTTTAAAAACAAAATAACTTATTGAAAAAATTAAAAATAATAAATATTTAAATTTAATCATTCTCAGTTAAATGGAGGCTCGTAAAAAAAATAAAAGCGGTTTTTCTAAGTCTATTGATTCATTTTTATCCAGATTTTGCAAAATTCATTGAACAATGTCATAGACCACTTTATAAAATCTGTATATTTAGATAGATAAAAACAAACTAAATTCAAATTAGATTTCATTTCGTCCAGTAAATTAGAAAAAGAATTTACAAGACGACTCATACTTCTTTTTTTATGTAATAAAAACATTGATTTTTTTTCAAACTTTATATCCTTTAGAACTTAGATTGTTAAACAATAACTTTTAACTCATTAAATAGTTTTTCTAATTAATTTAACAAACGCGTGCGACATAAAAAAAATGTCCAATGAAGTGATATTTTTAGCTATAAAATGTTTTTCAAGGTCTAAAAGCAATGACATATCAATCTTCTTAAACTTTTTAAAAAGGCAAAAACCATTTATTTCAGGGCGTGTGGCAGCGGACATCACGTTTCCGAGAAAATTATCGTTCCATGAAACTTTTTTTTCGAGCTCAAGTGAAGAGTAATTTTAAATGGCGGTCATATTGTAATGGATATTTAGACTCTTTGGGCGTCTTAGAGTTGAACTCTCAGTTATTTCAAAGACCTAAATTGAAGAGGCATAAACACAAAGGAATATTTTAATGAAAGCCAAAGGATGAAATTGAAAATTAAGGCAATTGTCTTTTGTCAAATATTTATGGGACATTTTGAAAAGAAATTACTATATGTATTATTATTTGATAATACTTTGTGATGTGGCTAATTTTAAATACCGTAAAAATTATCTTTTATGTGCAAAATACTATATTAAAAATTAAAAAAATAGTTTCTGAAAGTTTATAAGTGACATGAAGACAATTATACACGCAATTATTACAAATTATTACAATTTTTATGATATTTATCGAAATTTTTAAAAATTTAATTGAAATTAACTCATTCGAGATGGTAACATTCTGTACATTAATACTTCTTTGACAGACCTCACTTGGAATGCAGATTCAGTTGAAACTAAATAAAACTAACGAAATAACTAATAAAACTATTACAAAGTCCAAAGTATAGTTTCAACTTTATGCGAAACATAAAATTGAAATCAAGTTATTATCATGGAAACAGTTTCCATTTATTTTGGTTATTTTTTAACTAAAACAAATCACCGGAAACTCTAAATGACACACAAAAAATCTTTTTTAGGTGGATTTAAGTAAAATAACTATCTTGCATTAATAAATCCCCCCAGTTTCATTTTTTTGGATAAAAGAAAATAATCATACTATACGAAAATTAAAACGACGCGTTACAAACGAAGTTTGATAAATTATCACAACGTGCTGAACTCAAAAATTAAACCTAAAACGTTTTGAAAAATAAAGGTAGTTATTTACAAATACTGTAATTTCAAGACAATGTACGTAGACATTTAATCCATCGCGAATAAACCATTGCAAAAAAAATCTCATTCACCTATCCATATTACAAAAAAAAGTCAGATTATTCGAAGGTTTCCGCGTGTTCTGCTTGTTCACCGCTGCTACATCGTAACTCACCCCGATGCGATCTCCCGATAAAGTCAAAAATACTTTCGCACAAGACAAAGCAAATAATGCGGTGTGTACGTTGGCAGAAGCGATACACAAGGGTGAAAAGTGGTTGTTGTATTTAGCGGAAAAAGTCTACACCCACCAGAACGAATTCTTAGAATATTTGGAAGCATCGGACATGTTTGCTGTGCATCATTGCCAATAGAACCATTTGCGGATGAATCTTTTCTTTGGCATATAAACGTAAAGCAAAACAATAAGTAAAAATGTTGGCAAACAAAATATAAATGGGAATTGCCTTCGGCCTAACCATCAATACAAAAGTAGTGATAAAAATTTGAAAAGTAATTGATTATTATTTTGGATGTAGAATTAAATATAAATTATAATAATTTGAATTAAATGAAATTCTTTTCAGATTAGCCATAAAATATATATTTTCAAATTAAGTCATTACTTTAGGTGTTTTACAGGTCATATCAAAACAGAACTATTAGTTTGTCAGCAGGCCATTTATGCCATTTATTTAAAAAAAAAGACTATAAAACTTTTATATTCAGCTAAAGGTAGGGACATACATGTAAAATTATAAACGTTAAAGTTGTTTTGCTTTTTCCTAAATAAATATCGTAAAGATTTAAAAATAATTTAAAACCCTATTAATGAATTTATAAAACACGCTGTGGCAACAGTGCGATAGATTGTAGTACTTGAGAAAATAGAAAAGAATAAAGTAGTATTCTAAATGTTCTTTTTAAATATATATAAAAAAACTTGCATTAAACTTTTAACGGTACCAAAAACGTCTTTTTTCGTCAAAAGAACGTCATAGTATTGTATCTGACTCAGTGTAGCTAAAAACATTTTTAATGCTTTACAGCATATTTAAAATACAATGTTAAGAAGTACTTTATTTTGTTAATATATTAACCAAATTTTTTTTTAGAAAATACTGTTAAATAATTTCAATATAAACAAAATATATTAAACTGTTTAAAGTATATTAAAAAAAGGAGATGGTTAGACCTTGCAACTGTGGTTCTAGTGCGATATTACATCAGCCAACAAATCTGCCAAATCTCCTAATTTAACTCAGTAATAATCATTTTCCAGATTCCGGGTGCCAAGGGGGTTGTTTCACAGAGGATCTGGCAATAGCTCTGCGGTTTTGTTTTCATGTCTCTCAAATTACTTCTGTTGATATTCGAAATTGAGTTTTCTAAGAATAAGTTATTTTAGTTGTTAATTTTTAAAATTACAACTTCTTGCTGTGCTGTTGGTTGTTTTAATCATTTATCAAGGAAAACTTGCATTGAAAGAAGTTGGAATTTAAAAAAATTAAGAACTAAAATATTCTCTTCGAAAACTTACTCCCGAATACCAAAACCACTGTAATTCGAGAGACATGAAAACAAAACCGCAGAGCTATTGCCAGATCCTCCGTGAAACAACCCCAAAGAAAGTTTAACATTTCCCTTTTCAAAAATCCGGCAGTTGGTACATATGACACGAAAATCCAGAAAATAGTTAAAAATCTGGCATTACCAGGTTAAATCCGGAGAGTTGGAAGGTCTGCCTAATATAGAGCATATCATTTTCGATTTGGAAACTTATCAACATTTAATTCAATCTCCTTTTTTTTTCCAGGCGTATGTTCCCAACCCTGAGGGTGTCCTTTTCCGGTGTCGAGACTACTTTCGACCCCCACAGCCATCCCCAACAAAACTCCAGCAAGTTCTTCGTTCTGATGGACATCGTCCCCGTGGACCAGAAGCGGTACCGGTACGCGTACCACCGGTCCTCGTGGCTGGTGGCCGGTAAAGCTGACCCCCCGTCCCCGTCGAGGCTGTACACGCACCCCGACTCGCCCTTCTCGGCCGACCAGCTCAGGAAACAGGTGGTCTCGTTCGAGAAGGTCAAGCTCACCAACAACGAGATGGACAAACAGGGACATGTGAGTGTGATTTGATTGGTATTTTTATTTAGTTTTTTTGTAGTAGTGAACGGTACAACTTGAATTTTTGAAGTTACCACTTAATAAATCAAAGCAAACTATGGCATCTTCCCTTGGCGCATGTGCGATTTTCTTGAAAATGTGATGATATCCGACGTACTGGGAAAACTCGTGTACCGCAATTGAAGTCTGTAGCTCTTTTCCGTTTTCAGCATCTTTTAAGATCAAAAAGTTCTATTGCAGCTACCCTTTGAAGACAAAAATAAAATTTAAACAAAATACGGATAAAATCAATGTTCAAAAACCACTTTTTTAGAATCAGCACCATCCACAACGTGCAGAAAACACAAGATCTCCATTTCGAATTTTCGACCTCATTGCACTACGTTCATTGCCTTATATTTCATGTTAGGTTATTAAAAGTAAAAAATTATTTATAGAATAATTGTTAACTGTTCGGTTCAAGAAAATCTGTTAGGTTAGTTTGAATTATCGTCGCACTAGAGTTACACGAGGGCTATTGGCGACGGGCGTCGTATTTTAGAACCACAGTCAAGTGACGAGCCGACACCTGAGTAGGCACCCAACGCAACCGTTAAGGGCGACATCGTACGCCGCCAAGAAAATCTGTTATTACTAGCAATTTTAATAGCATTTTAATATATAGGTGAACAGTATTCCAACTTTTTCGCCGCTGAATAATGGATAGATTTAACCCTTTCGCGGCTGAGAAAGACCGAAAAGCTCCAACGGGGGAAAACTGTTCGTGGCTGTAGGGTAATTGATAGATTCACGTACATTGCGGAAAAAGACCTGCTTAAAAATGAGTACATGTCATCTTCAAATAATTAGTTATCAAATTTAGGATTTTTGAATATTAAAAAAAATCCTCAACGTAGTATTTGACTCTTAATGATCTGTATATCCTCCTGTTATAACTCTTGAATAATTTCAACATTATCACCTATTAGATAACACAACTTTCTTAAACCTGAAGCAGCTAAAATACGTACTCAAGCGTGAAGGTTGTCACACTGTCTAGACACGACAGTTTTCCATCATTTTCTTATCATATATGATCACTTGAAGACAACTTAACCTACGTGTGAATGTGAAGAAGAACGTGCCTGAGACACTTGACGACAGGATCTTGAGATAGTTTTCGAATATCAATGGGAAGCATTCAATCGTGGCTGAGGAGACTTGGTCAATTTATTTGCATGTGGGAATATGTGAATTGAAGATTCGATTTGGCTGGAAATATGAAATTCGCTATGCCTTTCGAGCATTGTATTTACATGATATTCCGTTTTACCATGCAAGATGGAAATAAAAGAGCATTGTAAATTGCTTATTGTGAATGGTTCTTAGCTGTCGTAACTGCTCATGAGATGCTATTAGCGTAACAGATACAATTAAAATCTTTACTATAATGTAAAAGGTACAATTAATTATTCCTTTAAGTCTATTTGGCGAAATTGCCGAACCACACCAAAACTGCATACATCTAAACAATAAATAGATCCAAGGAAATATGTTTCAAAATTTTTAAAGAAGGTCAGTATATCCGAAAAGGAAATTTATGATTCAAATGTGATTTTAAGAAGACGATACTATTTATATAACATAGTCTTTAATTTAACAGGGAAAGCTTTAAAATTGCACATGATATGCTCTATAAAACAAATGTCTGATTATGCTTTCAAAATTAATAGTTTAAATCATCGCCCTAGGAAGAGAAAATATCTCTTGCCCTTAACTAAGCATCATCAAGACAAGTATATTTGTAGTGTTTTATATTAGTACATTGTTGAATATTATAAATAAGTACTTCTGTCTTTTATAAAGAAAGTAAAGAAACTTGCGTTTTATACGTAATTACAAATAATTAAATGATAATTTTTTTTCAATATTGCAGATTGTTCTGAATTCCATGCACAAATATCAACCAAGAATCCACTTAGTTAGAAGAAAGAATACACACGGATCCAACAGCCCCATCACGGATCTAGAGGCTGAAGAATACCGAACTTACGTCTTTCCAGAAACTGTTTTTACGGCGGTCACAGCCTACCAAAATCAATTGGTATGTCATTTTATTTGATGCACTGTTTAATCCATTTAAAAGTTAATACTTTTAGGTTAAATGCTCAGATATAGCTTCAAAATTTAGTTCCAAAAGTGAAGCTTATTTAATAACAAAAATTAATGATAATTTATATTTCTTCTTTGAAAAGAGCTCATATCTAGTTTTCTTTGCGTAAATGTATTGTGATTTTTTACCCTTTAATTGTGTTTTGGAAAAAAGTAGCTGTTAAATTTTTAATCACAAGTCGGGTTATTAAAATTTGAGCATATATATATATAAAATCGCAATATATGCTGAATTCAAAATTTTGTATTGCAGATAACTAAACTGAAAATAGACAGTAATCCTTTTGCTAAAGGGTTTAGAGATTCGTCTAGGCTTACAGAATTCGACAGGTAATTTTTAACGTTCGTTTTATTATAGTTTTAATGACCTTACCAATATTAGTTGGAAATGTAGCAAATGAACTGCAATGTCTACATTATTTGAAAAATGAAGTGTCATTTAAAAAATATATAATTCTGGTGTGGGACGTAATCCTGACAGCCGGAAATACGACAGGCCATAATGCCGATAGGATTGAAAACCCGATAGGGTAAAAACCCGACAACGCCAAATCCCGCCACCAGAAATACATATTTTTTTAGTCTATTTCTCTATTTTTTTTAGAATTAAGAATGGTTATTTTAAATAATATATAAACTGTTTGTTGTTAAAAATTGTTGTGTACAGTTGAATATTTGAACTCAGCGCGAAAAACATTAAATTGCTACATTACCTATATATAAGAAAAAATTACGTCCAAATTTCAAAACGAAAAACACTAAAAAAATTAACATAACAATGGACTGTTAAAAATAGTTAGATTTGTAGTAAATGTGATTTTTGCATAAACATGGATTTAGAATATAACACACCTTTTTCGAAGAAAAATCATTTTATGTTTACATAGCAAAAAAAGAAAAGTCCCTCTTCCGAAATGCAAAAATTTGTGTTTAAATTGTTCTTAACTAAGCCTAACGGCATTATTTACTGATTTGTTGGGATTATGGCCTATCGGGTTTGGTTGTCGGGTTATGTCCGGAACACTTACAATTCTACATTCACTTGGGTGGGAAATGGTGGTGGAAAATAGAGTGGATCTTTTACGCTTTTCTTCAAGACGAATGACACTTTGGTGAATGAGTTCTGTGTTCTTTGTTTACTGGGATCTCAAAGTAAGCGTTTCTGAACCAGAGATAAGATTTTTTAAAAAGAATTTGTGTTAATCGGTATTTGGAAACTAAATACTTTGTTTTGTTTCAAATCCCATTTCTATGTTACATTGTTCCTTTTAAATGTTTGTGGGTGAGCGTGTCAGACTCAGAGAAATAACTTCCAAAATATATTTTTGACGGCATCCGTATTTACATTGAATTTAACTATAAAAAATTATAATGAAACCTGAAAGTGAATGCTTCAGTACAAATCTGGAAAATCCAAATTTATTATCAATGTTGTGACTTTGGTAGACCATAATATGTTCCTTTTCGGAGCATCAATGTAGTAGCTAATTTTTTAAAAAAAGTATATAATATTTCTCGATTTTAAAGAATCTTCAAATGAGGTATTTACGAGAGAAATGAGTATACTAACCGCGATGTTTGCATTCACTGAAATGCAGGGTACTTTCTTTAGTACCACACATACCTTTTAACAGTAAATTTTTAACCCAAATCAAAGCCCGTTGTTCAAATTTTCCACTAAAAATCAACCCAATAAAAACTATTTCAAATGAATTAAACTAATAAATAAGTTTTCATAAAAATTAAAGATTTCATAAAATTTTAATGTTTATGTAAAAGTGCTAATTTTTGGACAGTTGCAACGTAAATTTGCGTTTCGCATTTGTCAGAAATTAACCAATTTACTACCAGAAAACGTGCATCCTCTCAATTCGATCATCAACAACAACAAGGAGCCCTACGTACGTCGTCCACACTACAGTAAACAGCTGCAGATGCAGCAGCTGCTTTGTTAGCCTGGTCTATAGGCTCTTACTCGAGAAATGAAGCCTGGCAGTGCATACCCTCTTGGTACGTCCTTTTTCAAAATAAACCAGCTGCTACGGTATTTGTATTTTTGGAAAGCTTGAACATTCTAGTTTATAATAAAAAAGTTAGCATTAGGAAAAATTGTAAACTGAAGTTGTGAAGTGAATTGTACAATGGTTCACGTATGTGTTTCTCTGGAGCGAAGAGGTTATATACATTATATATAATAAACATTCCTATATTTCCATTACTAAAGTAAGTTATTTCTTAACAGGGACACCATGGAAGCCTTGATCGGTGACCCGGCCTACCTCCACTCACCCTTCCGAGCACTTCTGGAGCACCCAGAGCGGGAAGATCTCCAAGCAGCTCTGGCCAGAGAAAACCTGCTAGGATTTCGGTCCCCGATCTTACCCTGGAAACCAGCTGGGCAGCTACCATCTTTCACGGACACTTACGGCATGCTGGCGAACCTGCCAGCAATGTATGCCATGAACCCCAGCAGTCGTGCAATGTGGGCCCAGTTCGGACCAGCTGGCTTGTCGCATCATCTGGGACTTTTGTGTGCTGCCAATGCCCAACAACCAGTTCTGAGGCCTTCTACTATGGCCACGGCAGCTTCGCCAGAAGCGTATGGGCTTCACAGGTACATGCCGTACTTCTATGGTGCTAAGAAGGACTCTGCCGGGGAGGGTGGTAAAGATAGTTCTGCAAGTCATACTCCATATAGGTGATGAGTGAAGGGAAGCTAGACAAGGACTTGAAAAATTAGAATTGCAATTATTAATTTGGTGACTATGAAAGAATAGATGGACAGGACAGTCTCATGTGTGAGGAAAAACTCGTTGAAGAAGCAACTCGCGCAAAACAGAATCTGTTCCAATAATTTGAAAATCTGTGGTATGCGCGATTTGAAGATTGTGGTGTAAAAACAATTGTTTTTTTCCATAGTTGTGAATGAGAAAATAGTTCGTTTACAATGAAACTAATCGTGAAATTTAATTTATTGTTAACATTGCAGAACTATTCGAATCATCTTAAAATGAAGAAAAATTTCATTGAACGAGAAACTTGTTAGGAATCAATATAGCTTATGCGCACTAGGAAATCCAGTCAATTTGAACAGAATAATGTGTTCAAAATCATTCCCGGTAAAGAAAATTATTTAGAAACTTTTTTACGAACTTGGAAACTGAACTGTATATGCCATGGACATAAAAAGTGATAATTTCCTTATGAACAACGTAATGCTTTTATAAGTCATTTGTAAGTTACTTTTATTTTAAAAAACTGAAAAAAAGATTGTATGTAGAATCTTTCTCCGAAAGGAAAAATTCCGAAGACGAGTTTACCTATACAATTCGAAATTCCGATAAAGTAGAATTTCTCCAGTTCATACAAATGTGGATGAGAGAACTTGTGAATATGTATTGTATTATTGTACTATATTTTATAAAAATAATTGGTATTTAATTTGGTTATATTCTTGAAATATTTCAATCTAAAAAAGGTGCTTCTAGTGCTTCTAAAGTGGAGCAAATGGGAATTTTTTATTGTTATGAAATTTCTGTTAAATCAATTGAAAATTTCCTAATGGCAAATTATTATTGATGCAGGCATCAGTGCATAAATAGAAATATAGAATGGTTACAGTAGAAAAACTTACCCTAAAGACCAAATCAGGTTAAATATAAAAATTAATATCCACGTCAATATTTCCCTTTTTCATTCGCTGAGAACTTATCTTACTTAGTTAGCAAAAGAACTTCCCTCTTATATATCCCCTAAAAAAACCCTCTTATTTCACATTCTGATCTGCACATTTTCAACGCATTTTTTTCTTACATAGCTTGTTTTCCTGCAAATACTTGTGAAAAATGTGATAAAAAAATTTGTTTTACATTATTTTGTTTAGTGTTTTGGTTTACAAATAAATTTAAATTGTACAAGCATTTTTTATTAATTTTGGTGTTTAAAAAATAATTATTTAAAATTTATTTTACTTCAAAACTCGAAATATAACTCCAATTCTTCCTTCAATTTAACAACCTTATAAAATTTAAAATATTTTTTTCCGAAAATTAAGTTCATTCACATAATCTTAGAATATCCCTTTTTGTGGACTTACAAACAAATATTTATACTGTTCTCTAAACTATTACATTTACTGATGAATGTAGTAACGCAATATTTCTATCTGTAATAAATAAAGTTGGTCAATTGGTATCTTTATTTATATTCAAACATAAAATCCACTCTCACTTCTCCGACACATTCGGTGCCCTAAAACCGACGTATTAGCGCCAGATTAAAGAGCGAGTCTGGTCGACTCTAAATACGTCGCACTACAGCGTACCTGCTTCAAGCCCGCAACTTTTCTACCTTATTGAAAGCTATTTATCGAGAGAGATATTGATGATGGCTCAGGATCTTTCCTGGAGGTTTGGTTTGTTTTAGACTATTTTTCGAAGCTTTTTTTTCCGACACTTCTTCGAATGACGAGTCGTTTCTTCAACTCATTGGTCGTAGTTGCATCAGACGTTCTATAGTTTATAAAAAAGTATCAACCAAGGTTGTCGGCGTATAGAAGAAAACGACGGATTAGCGGTGAACAGATAAGAGAGTGCGGATTCTATTTCATAAAATGAAGCTCCATTTAAGAGGGATTTCAGTCCCATTGAGCTAATGCATTAGTTTTGGAATCACAACGTCCGCAGATGTATTGCTTTGCCATGTTAGCCCTTTTCCCCAAGGTACGGGAATTAACATAACATCGAAATGAAACAAATTTGAAACGAAAATGTTTTCTAGTTATTTAATTATATATTTTTGAAATTTTAAAATGCCAATAATATGCAAGAGATGGCGACACTATTTAAAACTTTATCAATTAATAATTAAATAACCAGATGTTATTTTCTTTTCAATTTTGTTTTAAATTGAAGTTATGATGATTCCCATACCTGGTGAAAATGGTATAACATGGCAAAACAATTCTTTTGCAAAAGTTGTGATTTCAAAACTAATGCATTAACTCTATGGGAGTGACAGTCTCTCTTAAATTTCTCCACTAGTAAGAAATCGCTTATTATTCTGTGAGGAAGAAATTTTTTGTTCAATATAACTTAATTGCCTAATATTGTTATTAGTAGATAGGCTATAATTATCATTTTATCATTCAAGTATACAAATAAAACGCGTTATTTGACAATCAGCATTGCAAGTTTTCTAATTTGGAAATATGATATATTTTACAGGTTTTTGTTTTAAACTACACATTAGCAGTGGCCATGTATTGTATTTGGCTCTTCATGTGTATACAATTCCTCAAAATATAATAATGAAGATATTTTAGCGTTAGAAGTCAGTTTATTGGAGCCCTGACTTACTAAAGTATGTCAATAATCCATTTTATTTGGATTATCTCCGGATGGATTGACAACAAATTTTGTGTTTGATTATGTCTTGACTTTCTGAGTACTAAACTACGAAACCATGTCATATGATTATGTGGCATAATAGATCCCTTGAGTACCCAATTGGCTTGGGTTCTCTCGGCAAAATTGGTAGCGATTGTCGCCTCGATGGTGCCACAAAAAATGGCTCTCAGTTCTGGGGAATATGCCGAGTTCGCCAAGGCTTAGCCGCCAATAAAGCAGCCCTGTTGGGAGGAAAAGAACAATCAAACCAGTAAATCAGTTAGCAAAAAATATCGCTTATTTTACCAAAACTAAAAAAAAAACTTTCTAATATTTTCGAAAAACAAAATAAGTCTCTGGGCGTGTAGACAACAAGTTTTTGGATCGATCAACAACAAATTTGAAGTTTGAATGTCTTGACTTTCTGAGTACTAAACTACAATGAATGCAATAAATCAATTTAAACAAAAAAATCTTATTTCACAAAACCCCCCAAAAAACGTTCTAATATTTTCGAAAAACAAATCAAAGAGAAAATATTTCTTTAATTTCCCCGGAAACGGATGAACCACATCCGAGGGCACGCTAAAGGGGACCTCACATATCGCGGGGCCTCCCAACTGGCGTAAACCGACACTGCACACTGAAGACAGAGCGTAAAAATACGCGCAGAATTCCATGCCCGAGCGAAAAAATAAAAACAAGCCAGCTAATTAACGTCTCATGTAGTAGGCTGGGACCTTCAGAGAGGGAAGAAAGAAGAAAAATGACAGAAAGAGCACTGGAAATAGCTGCTGTCTTGCTGTCAGTAGCTAAAATGTCGGTTATTGGATAGGTTAGATAAGGAGTTTTATTTTTGAAAGAAGATAGTTTTGTGGAATATTTTTTTTAACATTGTAGCAAATGTAACGACTTTGGTATGTTAAATCTATACACCGATAAAAAGTTGCTGAAAAAAAATGACGAATTCGTTGTATTATTTCAGAGCTTGTTGCTATAGTTTCGTACTGCTGTATAAACAATTTAGATAACGCTGAGATATGATAGATAACGAAATTTACACTCAACAATTATATAATTTTAAGAGGGGATGAAATTAAACTTATAAGAAAACATACGTGGGTGAATACTCTGAAACTGAACCATTTGATGCGAAAAATCTGGAAAAAATATTGAAAGTTTTTGAAACTTACATACTACATTGAAACTATAACATAGGTCCAGAGATCATACAATAAATTTTCTCATTAAAATTTCACTTTAAAATTTTGGCTTTGCACGGATATGATAAATTATAGATTTTCAAGTACATCGAACATATTTATAAATAATAAAGATATATATAATCTACAGCTTAGTTGTATGAAACTCAAAGGAAAAATACTCGAAAATTTTATTGTATGGATGGGTCAATAGCGAAAGAACGAATGAATTCTATAGGGGAATTCATAACCATTATTCACAGTGCGATCCCTTTTTCTTTCGTTGCTCATGGCTGTGTTTCTGTTAACTTTTTTTTTCTTTTTAGCCTAAACACATGTATTTAGTACTATATATAGTATAGTCTAAGAACATAGTATAGTAACAGAACAGTCGTGCAAGACTGTTCATAATGACATCCACTTACAACTGATCTTGTCGGTAGACATACAGAGTCCACGGACGTGATGTCCACAGACGTGACAAATTACATGTTTCATCCTTGTAAAACATGGTATGTTCATATTTGAAACATAAGTTTAAAAAATTGAGCTCTTGGTACAGGGTGGCCCAGCGGGTAGTGTTTGAAACAAATGAAAAAATAAAAACAAATAAGAGACATGAGAAGAATTTAATGACGTTTATTGAATGGACATATTGGGCAATTTATGATAAAGAGGTTCGAAGTGCCCGCCATCTTTAACAAGGACAGCAGTTAGGCGGTTCTCGAATACAACCATACTCCATACTCCTTACCCATACCTTTCTCCATACTCCCGCCATACTCCTTTTGTTTGGCCAATTCTTTTTGTGGAACTTCTCACAAAAGCTAAAAAAAGCTTCCCACAAAAAGAATTGGTCAAGCAAAAGGAGTATGGAGGAAGGAGGAAGGTATTTGTAAGGAGTATGGAGTATTTTTGTATTCGAAAACCGCCTAACTGCTGTCCTTGTTAAAGATGGCGGGCACTTCGAACCTCTTTATCATAAATTGCCCAATATGTCCATTCAATAAACGTCATTAAATTCTTCTCATGTCTCTTATTTGTTTTCATTTTTTCATTTGTTTCAAACACTACCCGCTGGGCCACCCTGTATATAGTGCTATACATAATTAAGTAAGAATAGACATTTGATTAGCTTACCTAAGATCTTTCTTAGCCTCAGACGTGATGCACCCATCTTGACCTTTCAAAATCTTAAGTTTAATGAACAAAAAAAATGACTTAACAGCTGAAAACAAACTGATTTTTTTTATTTTGCTATACAATACGACTACAAATGAAAATAAAATGACATAGACACTGCATTGTACTGCCACCTATAGAATTCAATGCAAGTTTTGGTTCATGTCCACGGACGTGACTTCAGTCATTGGGGACAAGCATTGAATGATCAGTAAAATAAATACAAATTTATAAATAAAGATAAAAATTCCATTAATATTTTGCCAAAATGTATCTTTCTTTAATTCTCGAATTTAAAAAGTGAATTCATATCTTATAAGTTAGATATAAACTGCCAAACTCATGAAATTGAGGGTCGAGACATATCACTGAAAAAAACTAGGAACAAAAAAGAAAATCTTGTATAATTCTTTTCAGTCGATACTCTATAAACTATATTCTCATTTTTCCCTACTTTGTTTTTTTTAAAAAAAAGCCTATATTACTTTTAAAACTGTCAGGGACGAGAATGGTTCGTTTTTAGAGTATTCACCCACGTATTAGAAGAAAAAAAGGAATATGATTCTGGAATTTTAAAATAAGCCAAAATACAATTCGTTAATCTAGGTCAAAATAAAACTTTATATTACAAAAAGCAATGTTGGGAGAACTTAATAAACTTATTATCTTAGCTTTAGAGGTACACATAAGTAGACCTTAGAAATACCATTACCGAAGCAGCTGATTTATTACTTGTATTGAAAAAAATTACGTACGAAGAGGGTCAAGCAGATTTCGAAGTCGTCTTGCAAAAAACTAAGCTTTTTCAGCAGATAATTTATCAGACATTTAAATCAAAAACTAGTTAGGACTATTAATCATAAAAAAAAACTGAAAGAGCTTGATTGCTTATTCATAGAACACCAAAAATGTGCATTTTTAACCCTCAAAACCTCAAATTCCACTAAATTAACGTGCCCCTCAGCAAATGTGAAACGCTCATTTTTTTTTAAATTACTTGCAAAACATACTTCTAAATTCATAAGTATTTGAAAGATATGTTTATATTAAAAACGTATGTTTTTTTTTTCGGGAGCGAATGGGTTATATTACGGAGGTTTTTAATGGAACCATATCAAATCTTATTAATATAGAGCACACCAATATTTTTGTCGTAATACAATTAGTTTTACAATTGCTTATTGGTTGAGTCAATGTTAAAAATAACCTAATACTTTCGGCAAAGTTCAGTTAGACAAAATCTATTTTTACCGTTATCAGCAGCCGTTTTGAATGGTTCTTTTTCTACCAGGAACAAAAGAGCCTCATCCATCTTAAAACTCCAACAATTTGTCCATTCCTCATCAAGTGTGTGACTCCGCATACCTTTAACGCGTGATTATTCACCAAAGAAAAGTCTTCTTTTCTGTCAGTACTCAAAATTAAACTCCACGTGCCTGTATATTAGAAGAAAAATGGCTAATGTCCGAGTTAAGTTGAATTATCGTCGCCCTAGATCTACATGGGGGCTATTGGCGACGGGCGTCATAATGAAACCAAGTAGGTATGTAACAGAATCTGTCACTTAACCCGCTTCCACACAACAGTTGTGTTTAACAGGTAAAAAGGCGCCAAACACAGCATTAATTCTATAATAAACATTTACATGCAAAATTTGGCTGGTTTCATTTATTTTATTTCGAAAATTCAATAATTATTACTTATCGTTTGCAAAAACTAATTTATATTTCAAAGAATAAATATGTAATATTTTTCGATTTTAAATAGAATAAAAACATTTCATATCAACGTACAAAGAATCTCGTAGTTAAATATATTTGACGTCATTTCAAACTGATCGATGTAGCAAAAATAAATTTATTTTAATTTATTGTCTAAAAGAATTAAAGTTTCTCGAGCGATTGTTGCGAATGGCAATGGCGATTAAATTCTAATAAAAATGGCTTCCTAATGCTTTTTAAATGAGCATTAAATTTTGCAGTTTTTTAAATAATTGAAGTACTTCGAATTCGAATTCTTTTCTGAAATTTTCAAAGTATTCTAATTTCGATGCGCTGAATTTTTTTACGTATCACACTTTTCCGTAGCATTTGTAGTTTGGGCTATGAAAGTGGGCGACGGACAAACGTATGTGGAAGCTACAAATACATTATAAACTATGTCCGAAATCTACACCTTGAAGTATTTTTATTGTGTTTACCTCTAATCAGGCTAGATACACACCATGAGCAATATTTTGTTGATGTAGGACAAATTGCTGCATGAGTAACAAGCATTGTCCTACACCAGAAAAGAAACATGTTAAGAATAGAAGAAGATCAATCCGCATGTCAAGATCTTTTTAGTACAGCTTTGCAATACAAAGTGTTTCAAATTCCATTCAGAGCGATTTTCAGAAAATAGCAAGTGCTCTTAGATGTAGTCTATTCATTCTCGAGCAACCTAATGCATTACAACGAACTGTTGTAAGCCAATCTTCTTTGTGAGTTGACCTTTCTTCCAAATGGAACAAAAAAATCCTATATACATACAAGCAATGGGAACTCTACTAAAAAGGACTATTATGTGGTTGTTTAGAACGTAACGTGGGCGATTACAAAATCAATATTTCTGGAATAAACCTTAAATTTGCGCACACTGAGTGCAACAAAGATACAGCATTTGTCTTGCATCAATAAAATGTTTCAGTTGGTGTGCATCTAGCCTTATGAGGCTTTAGATAAACAAGATACACCACGTAATCGTTCAATTGATTTCAATGGACATAGGTCCTTAGTTAAATTAGATACGTCCATGTAGAATTTGTTCACATAAAAACAAGAACCTTTCTAATAAAGATAATGGTTTCCGCCTACATTTGGCAGTTTACCACATGAACTGAGGCATGGAAAGCTGCGAAGAGAGGGTAATTAGGAACTGATGACATAGCAATGAAGGATTTGTTTGGGTTTTTTCGCGTGATGGAGCGAGATTCATCAGTGGGTTGCGACGACTTTTGTGGCTGCAGTGACGAGTTGTGCTGAAAATACTTTGCAGACAAGTCCGTGGCGAAATGAGTGCCTATGAGCCAGATGGGGCGTGGCTCCAGAATGTATGCTTTTTCGAGTTCTGGAGTGCATAAGGTGATAATTAACCCTCTGAGGGATACAGAAGTATGACCCGTCACCTAGCTATCGAGTTTTACAGCATCACATACAATTTTTAAAAATTTATAAATTTAATAATTTTAAAATTTGATTGCTTTGAAGAGCGTTTTATAACCATCCACTACAATTTTTTTTTTAATTTAGAAATTAAATTTTCGGTTAAATTTTTTTTATTTAAATGTGAGGCAGTGAAAACAAATGTACACTTCAGCCCATTTCCTTATCCTTTAGGAGGGTTAAATTCAGTGCAAGAAGTATGAGTAGAAGCGAGGTGACGCATGCCCCCCACTTTTCAAGAAAATGACCATACGCCCCTTCACTTCTAATAATATTCGATTCCGCCCCACCCCCACTTCTTTTGATTACTTAACTATTTTCCACTTTTAACAGAACAAAAAGAATATTTTTAACCTTTTAATAACTTTAGTTATTCTCATTTAGCTAAACTATCAGTTGAAGCTCGTTTATGCAACGGTTCTAATGCAACGTAGCGATTCAACTTTGTCTTCATATAAATTTATATACTTGTTAAATATGGTATTTATTAACTTATTTAGGACAAGAGCAAAATGAGTTAATGCATATCAAAATGTGGGGGAGGGAGGGAAGGGGCTGAATTATAAGCATCCCTCCACTTATTTTCTCCACTTCTACCACTGATTAAAAATGCGATGACTGTAAAATGAAAATAACTGATTAACAAGATGGAAATTTTGAAGAGTTTTCGGGGTTCAATGGATTTGGCAAATATCAGAGTAGAAATGAATCAAAGCGACGATGGAATTCGGTCAAAATTCACCAAATACACAGCAATCTTTATTACCCTGAAGTTACGCATATTTAAGTGTATTCGTGCGTCCACATATACAACCAGAACATAAGAAATAAAGACCTGTCATTTGTTCACTAATTGAAAATGTTATGATATTAATATGCAAAAAAAATATCAAACACTGGTATTGTCTATCGACATATTTATATTTCATTTTACTTCGTAAGTATGTAGAATTCAAATTATCCTTTTGAGGGATACAGACGCATAAACCAGTCACTTGACATTAAGTTTCCCCAGAAACACACAATTTTTTTTGAAAAATTATTAATTTTATAATTTTGATAATTCTTAAAATTTAAAGTATGAAAGAGTTAATTATAAACATCTGCTACAGAAATATTTTTAAAAAAAAGAAGTTAAAGACATTGTGTTTCGGTTATAATTTCAAATCTTAAAATTATGCAGTGAAAACATTTCACAGTTTAGCTAATTTGCCTGTTCCTCAGAGGGTTAAATTTAAATATTATAATATTAGCCTATAAATTGGAAAGGTTAAATTATAAAGAAATTAAGTGAATAATTCACCAATTATTTACTTTTATCCGCACCGCTATTAATAACTATTCATTTAACGACTTGAAATGAAAAAAAATATTGAACTTAAATACTCAATAAACTTAAAAGTTAGTACTGATATATTTTGCTGACAACTAATTTAAAACAGATATAAAAAAGATACACCCCGTGCAAAGCAATGAGTGTGTAATCTCTGACACATTGTAAAAATAATTAAGTGGATGAGACGGATATGAAAAAACCTCTTCGTTAATTACAACTGAAAAGAAACTTAATATTAACCGCGGCTCGTTTGCCTTTGAGCACTTTTCAAGTAGCTCTCCAATCTAACTTATACCAACACAACCTGAAAAAAAATTCTCATATTATCCTCGACTCTGCCACACAAGTGCCAACACTCGATGAAATGCGATATCCACTAGATAAAAGATACTAGGAGAAGGAAAAAAAAAGAATGAAGAGGCACTCTGTATTTATACATGGTAAGATACAGACATGTCGGTCTATCACAACAAGGCTTGTTTTTATACATTTCTAGTCAGATGTAACACATCCTTCTTAGCTCCCTCCCCTCTCAGTCTTCCTTTTTTTGACACCCGTAGAACTCTGCGCTGACATTTGCAAATCGTCACTAGTCCTCGCCACCCAAGCTTCTGTCGCCAAACTTCCCGCCATTTTTTTACTCGTATATCCATAGAGTCGATTTGAAACGCCTTGTGAGGTAAACAGACCACATATCCTTAGGGCTCATTTATTTTTTTGCTTTTTGGAACTGTCATTAAGACATTTTTGGTTTGAAGGAAATGAAGCAAATGGATTAGAATGAGAATAAAAATAAATAATTTTTTAGTTGTTGTTACACAGTACCATTTTGGTGTAATTTGAGGTAACTTTAACTCCATAAAGAATGTGGAAATAGTAAATAATAATAGTCTTTCTTTAGTCTTTTGGATTAGGAAAGAGCCTCTCTTTAAAAAAAATATTAACAAGAAAATTATGCTACTAATTTTTCGAGAGTAGATTTTTTAAGCCTAAAATATCATATAAAATATCATATAAACCATAAACAAATCGTAAAGAAAATGTGAAGATTACTAATCAGTAATCAAGAAAAGGATAATGTAAATAATAAGAAAATACAAATATAAAGAAAAAATTCACATTCGATGATGTTAGCTTTGATCTTAGGATTAAAAAAAATCGTAGATGTATTAGTCTCTTTCACTGAATCGACACAGTTAAGGGGATTATGACGATTGGACCTTGTTATATTTGCCTCAGAAAAACTACAACCTTACATTTCTGAATGACCATTAGGCCCACTTTATCCCTTGTAACCACTATTTAAGTTTTAGACATAAACAAAAAAAGTTATAAAAAGAACTAGAATAGCCTATTTTCCTGTTGCTTCAAGACTCACTGAAAATCTTTTAGTCCGGAAGGATAAAATCAACGTATGAAATATAGGTATGTGATGTCATACACTCTTAAAACAAACGAACGGTTTTAACTTAGAATGAGTTAATTTCCACTCCTTTCCTTGCCGAAAATGCACTTCCCCTATAGGAGTGGATTTCACTCTTTTGTTTTAAGAGTGTACCTATTTAGCTGAATTTTTATTAAATCATACTGTCAGAACTGAAGTTAAAGCATTTACAAACAGATGGACGGACGGGCGGAAAAGCACAGGAAGGCTGATAAAAATTAAGTTTTATTTATATAATATTTTTTTAATAGGACCGTCAGAAGATAAATAATGCGGCAGAAATAAGCTTATAAACAGAGTAAAGCAAACACACATACATAAAAGTTTTACAGAATATGTAGGTATTTGATGTCTTATCTTTCTAACTAAAAAGGAATTTTTAAAATCAGTCGGTTAGAACCGAAAATATGACAGGCCCTCTTATAAAGGACAGAAGAATAAACGGACGAACGAACGTACAGACAGACAAAAAGAATAAAAGATACATCTCATGACTTACTAACATTTTTAAAAAATTGGATAGATATGATCGAATTTAGAAAAGGATTGCAGACAAAAGGGACATCTCCTCGACGTCAACACCTATTTTCCATTTTTTTTATTCATACGAAATGAAATAAGAAAGTAGGCTAAAAATAAGTTATAACTGGTTCACAAAAATGTTATATTTTAATTTCAAATTGTAATTATTTTTTTATAAAAGGTTTCTTTTTTATATACTTCAGGTTTTACTTTGATATTTTAAAACTAATTTGATTTTTGTTTAAATTTAAATGTTAAGCTAAATTTGTATTTTTAATTGTTATAACTGCAAATGTATTTACTTAAATCTATTAAAAAAAGAAAACTAAGCTTATGTAGTGAGAAACAGAATTGTAATGAAAACTTGGATAGAACAAATTATCTTCCTAAAATTGCTCCATTGCCAAAGAAGCCTAAATTAAAAATTGAGATGATGACTTTTAGATTAATAATAACACATGTTGGATTAAAGAACTATCAAATGATACAGGGTTGAAATAATTAATGCTCAAATAGAACTATCATTTTATAGAAAAAGAAGTTTGATGGGTCAAATCGATAGGTATATAGAAACCCAGCATACGTTAAATTTCGAAGTTCGTCAAAGTTGCCAATGAAAAGAACGGCCATTATATCATAGCTATAGCCAGAAATGAATTTAATTGATGTTTGCAATTGGTAAAAAACGAAGATATGGCGGAATATTTTCAAAGTTAATAAGGAGTTTGTACTTTATAAAACTTTTGCAGGCATACAAGATTATTATATCTGTTTCGTTTTCTTTTGCTTGTCATTACTGTACAGACTTGATGTATGACAATGTACAAAAATTAATATTGAAACATGTTTTGGAGAATTTGGTGGTATTTGCTACAATATCTCATGGCAGTTGAGGTGATAACTATTCTAGATCAGCTGAATACTTCTTCGAAATGCAATTCTCTCTCCATATAGCATGTTTGTGTGAGCAGCAGCAAATGAACTGTTCAACTGTTTTTTGATCCTTGAATATGTCCCGGGTCAGATTTATCTTTGTTCATGAAATTTTCTTTGCTTACTGGCAATTTTTTCAGGGGGCTATGAGAAAGCCTTTTAAGTCCAGGAAGAGCCTACGGATACAATCGGGCATCCACTTATTTTTTTTTAAAATTAATGTTAATATCAGAATGGGATAAGATTATAATATCCTGATGGTGTACTGACCAGTGGAGAGGGGATCAATTTTCATAAAATAAAATTTTACATCTAAAACAAATCACCGTTATTAAGGATACACCCGTGCAACGCCTTGTTTATAAAGCTAGTTAACTATCAAGGGCGTGGTTGACAAAAACTGGCATTATCAAAAGACTAAGATATTGGGTCCGGCTCGTTCATTGGCGACTTTGTCCAGTTGAATTTACAATCGTCAAAAGTCACCAATGAACTAATGAACCGGCTCGAACCCTATGTCTTAATGTAATGTAATCGTTTCCGGCTGCCTATTTCTAGCCTCCTGTCCTATGTCTTAGTAACTATTAGGAATATCACAAAGTGAAATGAAGATCTGGAAAAAGTATAAGAAGTGGAGGGAGGATTCTTTTTAATTCTCCATTAGTGGCATCATTTCTTCAAGGCTTATAATTCCTAGTTATTGTAATACAAAGTAATATTAGATTAATAGGGAAAAAGATCTTAGAATCCCTAAATTTTTACTGTTGAAACAAATTGCTTTAATTGTGTTGTAAAGCAAGTGCAGTTTTATTTTAGACTGTTGTGGTTTCTGTGCTCTTTAGATTGTTTGTATCCTAAAGTATTTTTATTGAGGAATTGTATTAATAAATATTTGCTAATTCTTTTTTTTTTTAATAAAATCTCAAGCTCAAAGTTTTGTCCTATTTTTCCTGTCTAAGTAAAGACCAAGTTTTTATATTCTACTTTGAATATAAAAATGGGATACATAATTTTTGTTTCACCAAGTTACCGGTTTAGACGAACTTTTTTGAAAACAAGTGTAATTCTATGCAGCGTTTTTATTCGATGCTCCAAATAGTTTAATTGGATTGTTCTAGCCTTGTTTTGCCTTTATTTTTTACGACGGCTTAAAAAAAATACTGCTTCGACTTTCTGATTTCGTAACGAACTTGAATTAAAATTTCGAAACAATATCATTAACAGAATGGTTATATAATCTGAAATGAACTCATCAGCAATATTGTGCGAGTGTGAGCCTCTAACTTGGTTTTCTAACCATGCCTCTAGCTTGACAGCCATATAATCAAGCAACTCTCCCTCTTCTTGGACTTTTTTTTCTTCTAACATCCTCATCCGAAATCTCATTTTCATTTCCACCAAAATAGACAAGACCAAACTTTCTTTTTTTCACAACCTAATTCTCCCGTTTTCACTTCAACAAACATCAGGAAAGAGAGGAAGGCCATAATTAAAAAACAAATAAACAGGCAGGCGAAGAAAAAAACTCTAGCAGTGACTTCATCATCTCTGTCGTCTGTCACCGGGTGGTGGGGTGCTCGACACATTCTGCGACCCGTTCGAATTCTGAGCGTGCCTCCACCCCTTGTTACCCCCGGGTGGGCCGTCGTGGGAGGTCTTCTCATTAAGCCCCACTGTCATCTGAAGAAAAAGAAACAGCTCCGGAAGAACTCGCGCCGAAGATTTGGATACGGAAGGAGGAGGGGGTGGTGAGGGTTGGCGATTTATGAATCGACTTGGCAACGGGATGGTGTTAAATGTAGAGATAAATTAAAAAAAAAATAATTGGATCGCTTCAGATGACGTAGTTCCTTCACAGCTTTCATTTTCTTCCTTCGATCCAATTAACAAAGAGTAGTCTGAAAGTTAGAGATTTTATTTCCTGTGTCATGATTTTGTTTTCAAATCATAATTTTAGATCATTAAGTATTTTAATTTTGAAAATTGTTAACTTTTAGATTTTAATTTTTATTTATTGGAGGTGTTATCTCTCATGATCTGTGTATTCCTTTTGTTGGACAATTGCAAATAATAAGAATAGCCCTGGTCCGTAGGTCAGCCTGTCAGTTTGAATCTTCATTTTGCATAAATGAATGTACAACATGGCCTTTTCTTATCGGGGCGTTAAGCAGTAGGTCGATTCGTATGAGGCTGGGGAGCCCAGTCTGTAAGGTGCTCGCGAAAGTTCCCAGGTTCGCTCCCTTAAAAGTTGCGTTGGGTGCTTACTCAGGTATTGGCTCGTCACTTGCCTGTGGTTTAAAATTATGAAGCCTGTCGCCAATAGCCCTCGTGTAACTCTAGTGTGACGTTAATTCCACTCAACCCTTCCTTCGATCGGTGCTCCGATTGGTGCTCAGTTCTCGCGTGACACAGATTAATCAATGGAGGTTGAGAAAAAAAATTATCTTCGTTCAGCATTTGTGTTGCCACTCAACACCTGTAGCATGCCTTTTCATCAATAGTTTTGATTTAAACCATGTAATTGATAATTAAGTAGACAAAACGAGGAATGGACTAGAGATATAACTGAGGGACACTACGGGATTCAGTTATCCAGCTACAGTTCCGGGATTCGCATCCCGGATAGTGGAAGTTTCACTCAAATTCTTGGCCCATCTCCCTCAATCTCGTGAGATGAAATGGGCACCGCAGGCCTTGCTCCCCATGAGTTGTCGTGCCACTGAGGATTTTCAAATTGAGACAAAAGTGTTAACGAAAATTTATTAAAATTATAAAATTGATAATTTTTTTCCGTAATAAATGTGTAAATCACCGCGCCCTCCCCTTTAGGTGCGAATATCGAAAAATTGCTTCCTAAAAAAAGCTTTCAGTATAAAATGAATAAACTCCTAAAATTCTATGTCTGTAACAATAGCTTCGGCTGGTCGTTGATACGTGAATCAATGAGCGAGTCAGGACGCTTCAATATAAAAGGAAAAGGCTCCTAAATATTATAGATAACGATTTCAGTCATTTATAGGTATAGATAACGATTAAAGTTATTAATAAATGTAATATAAAGTAATAAATGTGCGAATATCAGCTCAAAAGCAGTTCCTAATTTCTAAAATAATTTTATATTCTTCGTACAGCTGGTAAAAAACAATATAAATGACTAATATGGTTTTAAAATGAGAATGATTTTGGTGTTAGTATTTGAAGTATTTGTATAAATATTTCTTAAAGATTGTCACCACAGTTTTGGCGAAGGTGTGCAAGTGCAGTAACCCCCAAGCAACACAGGCAGCGGAGATAGCCAAAATATTTTCTTTGCTGAGACCTATTCCCGTCTTTTGAGAGACGTTTCCACACATTGCTTTGGATCATTTTTTCACACCATCCTGAAACCGACTTTCTCTTTAGTAAGGATGTCGGTTCTGTTTTAGATATTTGCTTCATCTGAAATTTTTATTTTCTTAACAAGGTTTTTTTTTGTCATATTATTAACGCACAGTGTGTTAATGCTAAAGAAGTATTGGTTCGCTTCTAAACGATAAGAAAAAATGATAAATTATGACCATTAATTTACAAGTATGCAAATTTTAAAGTAGCTGTATTTCTATTTTCTTGTTAGGTTTACACTATTAATCTGTAATAATTAAGTTGTGTGTGCTTAATTTTTTTTAAATTCTCCAACAACTACCAGTGTTTATAAAGAACAACTGAATTTAAAACGAATAATAGAGTTCCTTAACTTGAAAATCAACTTATTTGGTTTTTCAATTTTGAAGGTATCATATAAATTACTATGACTTTTTCATACATAATACTTTAGAAAAACACGGTTTCAAACTTTATAAACTTTTTTAATTAACTGCAATCTACTTACTTTACTTTTTCCTAGAATCTTTGCCATGTGAATGTACTACATCACAATTACCTTTCGCTTCCACTGCTGGTAGATATCAAAGAACTGACATTTCTACTAACGAAGCCATTTTAGAACGGAAGACGAGATTTTATATCAAAGTAATCAAGGGATTATATTACATAATTTGCCGCTTGTTTAATGAATCTGTTTGTGCTAGGTTGTTGAAGTCATAGAGATAGTAAATCCGTGCGATTTCGCACACTTTGTAGAGGAGACATGTGCGATAAAAAGCTGTTTCCTTTCTTCCACCATGCTGAGGTCCAATCGGGGAGTTGTGTAAAATAAAATAGTACTAAAATTACGGTTGTTTTAGAAGTTTTTAAATCAGAGTCTATGGTTAGTAGCTTTTTGAAATTTCTTTAGGCATTGTTTAGGAATCACAAAAGTACTATCAAAGATTATTTTTTTAAACAGTTTTATATATTTTTTAGCGAAATTTTAAATTCAATTTTTCACAATAAACACTTATAAATGGCCCGTAATTGAAGTCTATCAATGTTTTTTCAAATATTTTTTTTGAAAAAATAAAATAGAGTATATTAAAAGTTGCATTTCGTATTTGTATTAAATTATTAAACATTTACTACGAATATTTTTAATTTGTTAAGAATGAAAAAATTAGTAAACTTGTGCTAAGATTACCAACAAAAAAATGTCACAAAAAATGAGCAAATCTTTAAAACATATTTGAAAAAAAAATTAATAATAAAATGTATATTTTTGAGTGCTAATTTTAATAGTTGGTTAATTAAAAAATTGCAGCAACAGAACTAAACATGGACTATGATTTTATATTAAACAACACTTGCATGTTACTTTTTGGAAAAGAAACATAAATATTTCTTCAACATCATTTCTATATAACAGCAGTTCCTAACTCCACAGCTCGCAACCCTCTCATTTCTCAATGAATAATTCAATCTCTTTCTTGCTGCGGCTCGGAGAAAAAAAAAAGAAACACAATTCTGAATAATTTACAAAAACCCCTAACAACCCTCCTCCAAGTCACGAAGATATTCCCGCGATAAAAATCGTAAGGCACGCCCGGGTAAAGGGTTTCCTAACACCCCACCTGCCATTAGTCAGCCATGTCATTTTTAAGCCCGAAGTTCATGCTACCGGGAGAGAAGGAGTAAATTTAATTATTGCCCTGATATACTATCTCAGCTTTCATGCTACCTTAAATTTTGCTTCCCCCTGTAAAAGATTTGCTCCCCTAATCACCAATGCGCTGAAATTAAGTATGTTTTTCTCCTCTTCGATGCCATCCAGGTGCCTTAACTTCTTTACCCCTTTCCGGGAAAAGAAGCTATCTTCTTTGCTAATATTATGAATAAGTAATCCGTAAAAATATCTCACACGAAGCGCTTTAATTTCTTAGTGTTTGGGGTAATGGCCGTTTTCAAGGCATCCCCTCCTTTTTCCCTGTTTATGTCTCACTGACGTTTGCCTGCCTCTTTTTTTCTATATTTGCAACAAACTAGTTTTTTTGCTATTCTGAATGGGCAATTATTTTGGCGGGTAGTTTTGGCGATTAATTGTTAGCTGTTAATTATTGTGGCGCTGTTAAGAAGATTTAATTATTCAGATGGATTGGCAAAAGAAACCCCGCGCGGAGGTATTTAGTTATTCAGAGCAATGAGCGAGGTTTCAATGGCACTTGTGTTTTCTAAGTAATAGGTTTTTAATTTAGAGACATCGTTGGAACATTCGTATATGGTAACTGGTTCCACTTTATAGGGTATTTCTGGTGTTAAGAAGTTGTTAAGTTAGTTTTTATGAAGTTTTGAGACCAGTTAATTGAATGAATTTTTTCGTACCTCATTTTCCGACCATCAAAAAGTTATACACTCGTTAAGTGAAAAACTTTCCTTTTTAGTAGCTTTTCTTCTTAAAAGAAGGTGATTTAATTGGTGTGTTGGATATACTAATAAAGATAGTCACGTACGTTAATAAATTTTTATTTTAGAAATAAACGAGAGTGTTACTATAAAATCAGAAAGTCTTTTTTTGTTACTTAATTTGTTACGAGATTTAATTTATGACTTTAACCATATATGCACTGTAGATAAAAGTCTGTTGCTTTTACAGAAAAAAAAATTCAGCTGGTGTGCCAGAAAAATACTGTATAATTTGATGATAAAATATGTAATAATTCCTAATTTTAACCCAAATACTGTTCTTTAAGAGACAAACTGTAAAAAACAAATTCTACCTCACCCGGCTGGAAATCAAGCCTCCTATCACTCCATTGACCGACGGGGGTACTGACCACAATACTACCGATAAATAATTAGCTGCCAGTCTCAACTGTTATATTCTTTAAGCTCTTTTTTTGTAAAACTATGAGACTGTGTAAGGAAAAAACAAGTTTTTCTGTTTTAACCGCTTCAAAAGTACTAGACTGCAATCAGAAAAGCATTTTAACTTTTTGTTAAAACACTGTGTGTCGAAATGTTCATTTGGGAAAGCGTTTGATCTTTAGATCTTCAATCAAACACTTTCCCAAATGAGCTTTTTCAATACGCAGTGTTTCAACAAACAGTTAAAATGTATTTTGGTACTCTTAAACTCTAGTACTCTTTTAAGCTGCTAAAAAATAAAAAAAAATACTTTTTTAAGCAGCATATATTGCAGAACAATCTATTTAAAGAAAATAACACTATTTATAGCATTTAAATATTCAACAACGTTAATTTTTATTTGTTGATGAATTTCTATCTTACGTTTTTACGTGAAACAATGTTATTTTAAAACTACACACTACATTCTTTGCATATTCTGCACACACAAGTAAAATATTCATTGACCTCTCACCTACCGCAAACTAAAAACTTTAGACAGTTTAAAAGCTTCAAATATAGTCAAAAAGGAGGAAGCGCACAAAATATTCAGCCACACTTTGCATCTTAAAGTGCAGCTTGATTCCCGGAAACTTTAGTACCATGCAGCAACTCAAGCATGTTGCTCTTCTACCTTCTTGAGGAGACTAATAACTCAAAAAACATTTGTGATGCACGAACTCTCAAACTCCGCGTGACGTGCAAGGTGCTGAATTCCAAACGATCATCAGTCTCTCCAACCCCTCTTCTCGGCAAAGAACAACCCCCTTCCAATCCTCTTAATACCAACTTAGGATGAGAAGCACAAGGATAAAGTGTGGCCTGAAACCTCGTCTTTTAAACGAACCACATACAGGGCCCGACCAAGAAATAGGCAAGCCGGAGGTTACAATTTTGATATTCAAGGGGACCTAAAATCTAATCCAGTCAATTTATTTTCAAATATGCCAACTCTAACTGTATATACTTATTATCAACTTTTTTTTCCCATTTTAGCTTCCACACTACGTTTATAACTTAAAAAGTGGAAGGTATTATAATCGTTCAGTCTGTTGTCACCCACTTTCATAGCCCAATGTGTGATTCATGTGCTAAGTGACAGATTCTATTACAAACCACTTGTTTGCTTTTAATTTTCACAAATTGAGTCATTAATAGTCGAATATTTAGGGTTTGATCATCTACAAGAACGCTTGGGTCTTAAATGCTACTTTACTACTGAAAATGAACTAATTTTTCTTGAAATGGATGTGAATGAATGAAATTTATATGGCATTTTGTTCGCTGATAAAAAAAGACACAAAAATATACAAGGCCTTACAAATCATTTCAAAATTCTAACAGATTTTCACCCTACAAACTACGTATCGGTAGATCATTGAGTAAAACGCTTGGTTTCAGATATTCTAGTATATCTTGGTTTTCAGGCCGTGTGTGGTTCTATATCGAAGCTTCACAGAAGTTTTTTTTTACTTACTATTGTCTGGCTAGCTTATCTTATTGCCTGTCTTGCATTTTGATTTTTTAATATCAATTTAACTTTAAAAGATATTCGGATATTTTTCATATGTAGTATATTAAAAAAATTGCCATTTAGAAAGAATTACAAGATAGAATAGAAAATATATAATTAAATTTCCCATTTTTTAAAAGTTGTTGTTGTTTCTAAACCTTCGGTGACCTAGCAACAGCTAGATCTGGTCCATGAGTCCATGTATTCTGGCAAAGTCAATCACAAGAAGTGGAGAAGAACAGAGGTCTTCTAAACCTAGACCCAGGCTATCTAGGATATGCTCCGGAGAGATGACACTTGCTGCAGGTTGGAAAAGTTTTGCAGCCGGAGCAAAAAGTCATTCCTTTAAGATGGCCACATTTTTTAAAACTAATGATGTGAAGGTACACTGACTAAAAAATTGTTCTAAAATGTATTTAAGATTTTATCATTTAATTTTATGAATTCGGGCTTCATTTCAGTAGAAACTGTGTAATGAAACTTTCACGTGTCATTTTTCAAACCAAGATTGGATAGGATGAAAACATTTTTTCCAATAAGCTAAACTTAGCAAGAAACTCAAGCAACTACTCTCTACAAAAACCACCCCAAACACCCCCTCCTTAATACCGACCTCTTTCCTCCATTACCTTTCTTGAAATTGAAATATGAAGAGAGCAAAACTCGCGTTCGGTACTAGATAGACCTCGCTCTATTATGCAAAAGAACGAAGGCCTGTGACGTAGTAACGCCGAGGAAGAAAGGAATACGATGCTGTGCCTCGTTCCAAAATGGATTTGTCTCAGGAATATTCTAAATGATATGAGAGCGGGGGAAGGGGGAGTAATGTGTGCAGGGTTGACATTGATTTAATTTAGAAGTGTTTATGGAATATCGTGGCGGTTTTTGGCGGGAATCAATCATTGGGTTATCTCTAAAGTTGATGATGTCGAATCACGAGATAGATTGGGTTATAAGATTACTGATAAGTAAAGTTCAATGAAGATGCGGTGCATTTAATTAAAATAATCTTATATTTTAATAAAATGAAAATGTGATGGGATTATGTTAAGAATTGATCAATTTTCTGTATTTTTTTTACTTAAATTTGTTGTAAAAATCATTAAATATTAAAGTATGTCAATTTATTAGGTTAGATTATTTGTAATAAAATTTGAAGTTCCTAAAAATAGTGAATATTCATATAAATTATTGCAACAAATATATTCCAAGACGATAAAAAAAATAATGTACGTCTAGGGTTCGTCAAAAAAATTTCAGAAAATACGGCCGCTACCTCCTTTGCATTTTTATTTCTAAACCAATTTTTCCACTGTTTACTCAGTGGTACGCACGTTTGGTTGTGTACAAAATGAGATGCATATGATTTCATTGTATCTAAAAGTAATCAAAATCGTGGGTATCATACTCATAATAATTATAAAAAATTAATAAAGGAAGCAGAAACACAAAACATGCAGAGCTGATTTAATATCAAGTAACAGAGAGGGATGGGCAGAAACTGCAAACAAGACTCTAAAACCTTAGATCCATTAAAGCGCCGTGGTTTTAAATTACGACGCCAGTAACTTTCGTGTAGCTCTAGTTCTACAATAACACAACTCAACCATCAAAGCGTTTCTTAATTTACAAATAAAAATAGAAATCTAATAATATAAAAAATCTAGAGTTAAGTGATTATATGAGCGTAATTCTTAGAACAAGAAATCAGATCAAACAGCATCAAAAATGACACAACCCACATACAAAATCAAAACTAAAATCCTATAATCCACCTGCTCATGCATCACTGTATACACGCGCATGATACACGAACATTCATTTCCCGTTCTGTAAAAAAAAGCTAATAAAAATTGGGCCGTGCCCTCTCAATATTAAATTACAAGCCTTGGCAGTCGGTAGGTCCTGACCCCTGGCGGTAACTTTTACACCTCCCCATACAATTTAAATCCATTAAACGGCCGTAGATTGCAATGTCTACTCACTTTGATGGATAGAAAGGCCCACGAGTGTTAAATGGTGGCCGCTTGCAGGCAAATGGTTTGAGAGCACGAAGATTTCACTTGGCAATCTAGGGCTGTGTGTGTGGTATCTACTCCGGAGGTATTTTCATCCTAATAAGTGTTGCAGTGAGGATAGAAGGTTTTTGATGAAATTTTTAATGGGTTTGGCAGATTTGGTTACGTATAGTAACTATCTGTTATGTGTCTTCGACATTTGTTTAAAAAAAATTGAGAACGAATTTGGTTGGGAAACTGGAAAAATCAATTGTTATCATAAGAATTGTACTCAGAATGACAGACAGCTGACATCACCCATATTTAAAGATCACTTTATAGAAACCGCACCCTCCAAAACGGGAAGAAAACACAAAATTTCGATTTTCAACCCAATCGCAATGCTTTCATTACCTTATATTTAATATTACGTAATTAAAAGTAAATAAAAGAAGGGTTTCGTCAGTAGTGCACAAAAAAGAAAATAGCAATACTGAACCTTACATTACAAAAAAAAATGAAAACTTGTTAACATATGCAATGGAAATTTAGGGTGCCTAATGTCGTGGAACAAAAAGCCCATCACATATCAAATAGTGGCCACATTCGAATAACTCTGAATCGTAAAATTTCTCTTAATTCGACTTTGTTGCTGTTTAGGTTATTAATCATAGTGGTAATTTTATGAAGAGAAATATTTTAATCTACTAAAGACAATAATAGGTCAGATGTGACATGTACATTGTACAACTGTATTAATAAATTGACATTTACCTGCATAAAATTAATTTTATAGAGCCAAAAAAAAAAAGAGTCTGAAACATGACATTACAGAATATGACCATTAAAAGAATTTAGATACATTGATAATATCTATAATTAAAATTTTACAGTGTCTAATACCTTAACGAATTGAAAAATGAAACAATTGCAATTTTACCATTAACTTGATTTGCTGTGTCCTTAATGGATATCAAAAGACCGTTTTCAATGTTATTAAGCTTCAAAAAGGGGAAAGTAATATGTAGATTTTTGATGGATTAAAGGCTGCGAAGGAATGCATAGACGAAACTCGGCTTTCTTCAAAGGATCACATTTGGGGGTTAACTTCTAATTAACGCACATTTTTTTTATTAAACACTAACCTAAATTAAAATTTAAAAGTAGTTTAAAAATATACGGATAAATAAATTATAAAAATATACAAAAAAAAAACCCAGGATACTTAACTATTTAGCAAGTCGCCAAAAATTTACAACCACCGCCAAGGAATGTTTTCATTTGGCGAGATTTGCGCCTGCGAAGTGGAAAAATATCAAAAATAATATGTTTTTTTAATGTAAAAGAATGCACTGATTTCTTTGCTGCGTTAGTATTTGCTCAATCCAGACGATTACTTTATTCTCCCACGTTGTTAAAAAAAATTATAAATATTCAATATTCATAACGCATAACATCAAGGCTTTGAAACATCAATTCGATGAGATAATTATTAGCATGATAATGATTTTCTACGAAATAAAATCAATGAAATTTCATGGAACGCTATAGCAAAAACACGTCATTTAAAATCAATTAAACCATACAAACGCAGAAAAAGTAAAAAACATCAAAGTACCCCTTTATCTAACCACAGCAAATCTCCAAGGCGTTGCACCAATCCAACAGTCGCATACTTAAGTAATTTGTCCATCTGGCGAGAGTCGGAAAACTACAAAAGCGAAATAACTACCTTCGTAATTCCAAAGCTATAGTCTTTGAAAGGGTGTCAAATCGTTAGTGGAATCATCACCAAAGACCTGAGAAATCATAAACTGCGCATTGGCAAACCTAAAAGGGGACTTTCATCAATGGGAAAGTTATGTGACTCTTCGAAAAAAGTTCGCATAATTCCTGACCATCACGATGCTTTAATTTTTTTTTATATGTTTTCTTAAATAGATATAACTATTTTTCAACAATATCACGTATGTATGAAACATAAACGTAGGTAATGGTCATAAATTAAAAAAAAATCCTGCTTCAAAAAAGTGGTAAGATAACATTTGTACCATAGAGTTGTCAATGAGTGGGATGCTTTACCTGATTATGTTGTTTATTCGAAGAAAGTAGAAGAATTCAAGAAGAATCTCTATAGTTACTGGAGACTGGTAAAGAATTGGAATTATTTTGGACCAACCTTGATGAGCCACTGGCCTGTTTGTTGGTCAACAATATTTGTATTTGTAGCGAAACTGCAGCACAAATAAGTTTCAAGTATAGTTTTTCCGTCATTTTTAATATATACTCAAACGACAGCGATAAGTTCCAAATGTGGCAAGCTTTCCCGCCAAACTATGGTCATATCATCTGGTCCCCTCATCAATCAGCCTTTTTAATATTACATCACCGTTCATTAAATCAGCGTCGTTGATCATCACCAGGTGCTTTTCCTTCTTCATTGCTTCGATGATGAGCTATAATTTAATTCGAAATACACAGACAAAAAAAACTAAAGGGCGTCACATTCGTAAAAGTTGTTGTGTGGCAATCTTTGCCCCTAAGCGTCGAAGATTCTCATTGGGAGGTTGGTTGTGTTAATTGATATTCGTGACAAAGTTCTGTCTGGAATAGATTGTTTTCGTGTATATTTTTCAATGAAAAATTGTTTTTCGAACAAATAAAAGGTTTTTGAATGATAGGATTTAGAAATATATAATCAAATGCAAAATTAAAGGAGCTTATATTTATTAAAATGAATAGCTTTTTAAATATTTGTTTCCAATCTAATCGCAAATTTTCAAATGAATAACAAAAAAAAAATTTAACTCAAGCTTTAGAGAACCCCCCCCCCCCCCCCCTCTAATGATCCATACAATTTCAAATACATACGTATCATTAAACTTATTATTTGTGCAGTTAACAGGATTTTTTTTTGGCTTGATAAAGAACATTATTTTTGACTCTAAAAGAAAAAAAAACATTTCAAATGTTTAAAATGGAAACCATTTTAATCTTTATCACAACATGCTTTCAGTTAAAGCTTTCTAAATATTTTAATTGTGTTCGTATGATGCATATTGTTATATATTAATTAAAGTAAATTTTTTAATGTTTTCTCAAGTGTTGTGTTTAAAAAAGAATTTTCAAAATTTAAAATGCAATACGATAAAAACGTTGGCTTTTTTTGGTTTAGTTATAAAACTAATAAAGATATTATAGAAAAATCCTAATTATTTAGTTCATTTGAAATTAAACAAGCGGGAAAACAATTACAAGTTTTAAGTAAGTAAGCGTTCCAATCTCAACTTTCATTGACATTCGATTTTCTTTAGTAATCCTTTCTTACTGTTCAATATACTGTAAACAACATTTTTTTATTCTGTTACCTGGTCATTTTAATATAGTATCTAAACACGCCACATTTACGTGCTCCCATACTTTTCACCTCCAACCTCTCCAAAGATACATCTCAATTTGACCTCAAACAAAAAATAATTATTATTTGCTAACACACAGTCCTTCTTGCCCACATCCAAGTGTGTGGACGACAATGACAACGAAGCAGTCACGATCTGAAGTAATGACATAATCTGGCATTGTGGTCTCAAAAGAATCAATGGCAAAGTGTTATAATTATCCATATAATAACGTTATTTGGTTTTTAATGGCATGAAGGATATTAAGGAGCCTACGTGAATCAAGACGGCACCCTTTGATTGCGAGAAGTGGGATGTCAATTATGTATTTTTTCATCTTTGTAGTTTAGAAATCGATAAATGATTTTTATATTTGTTTTCATTTCTCTTATTGGTTATTCAATGGTCGTTTTTAACTTTGTGTGGGCCTTGCGATGTTTAGACTTGCATTACTAATTTTGTGCGATATTTTATAGCGTAAGCGACTTTGTTGAGTGTTGATGTTTTCGAAACACAATAAGTAAATTTCTTGAAATTACTTCAATGAAGAAGTAACCATACACATTTATCATTTTCATAAACTATATTTTATTAAAATATACTTTTTATCATGCCAACTCTAACATGGAATTGATATGCAAGATAAAAAATTTATCTAAATTTAGAAATTTTAAAAAAGTTTTAAAAAAACGGTAAAATATATATGTTAGATTAACCGAACACTAAACCAAAAATATGTTACCAAAATAAGCCCAAAAATACCAAAAATAAGTCATTAAGTAAAAAAAAATTCTTCCCAAATTATAACACAGTTTTAAAAAAATTCAAATTCTTTATCAAAATCTGTGTTTTAAATATAGCAATTTAGAATAAAAGTTTAATTTAGAATTCCACAATGAGAGTTTTTGTGCCCATTTGTAAAAGGGGGAAAATATAAATGTAATTCGATAAATTAAAACGAGAAAGTTCAACTTAAAAAAACTGCGATTGGGTTGTTTTGTAGAAGCAATTTCTAATTATGACTTAAAATCTTCAATAGCGGGCCAAAACTCATCTAAATTGCATATTTCATCAAATCCTTTTCCCACCAGCCCCATATTCCACAGAACACTTTCCTAATTACATAGAACACCGGAATTGATTAATCGCCTTCTTTTGCGTTAAAATCGTAATCGTTTCCATTCAAGAAAAGGAATCCCCCGACACCAAGACAACTTAATAAAGAGGGGGAGACTCTAATGAAAATCAATGAGTAGGGGCAGCCATTTTTAAGCTATCTTTTAACTGATAGACCCTGAACCAGAACGAAATAACTCACACGCAGAATTAGGCCATTGTTTTACCAAGCCACATATTTTACATTGTGCTGAAAAGTGTATCGGACAAATATTACATTTAG
The DNA here is from genome assembly GCA_019343175.1 of Oedothorax gibbosus. Classification (NCBI taxonomy): domain Eukaryota; kingdom Metazoa; phylum Arthropoda; class Arachnida; order Araneae; family Linyphiidae; genus Oedothorax; species Oedothorax gibbosus. The sequence continues at coordinate 29,370,860 of CM033271.1, forward strand.
AGTTAAATATATATTTAAAAATTTGAAATTTGAAACTAGCAATTGAATCAAATTCAAGCATATTAATTAGAATATAGCTAAGCTGTTACTTTATTTCCTAGAATAAAATGCAATGGAAAAGTTACATTTCAGACGATTTTTCTAAAAATATGTTTTTTACCTATACGCCGCTTTACCGCGCAATATGCGATTCATTTCCTCGAGTTTAGGCTAAGAGTTAGATGAAAAGTGTCGTAAAGAAGTTTGCGAGTTATTTTCTTAGCACTTGAAAACTCGCTGTTTTTCGCTGAGTGAGAGCGATTAATTTAACTCCGAGACCCTTCCCATTGATCCGCTAGTGATTTAGTAGCCCAGCTTCTGTGTATTATGCGGGAAATGAGAGCTAGGAATTTGATTTTATAATTGGATTGAAGTTTTGTATAGCTTTTCATTAGTTGTATTTTTTGTTCAGATTTAAGATTTTTCCGATGCATTGAGAAGAACTTAATTTATAAGGATGTAAAAAGTAGTGGTATATGGTTTTTCCTCCGTTTAAAAAAACCTACCTATATTGTATTTTTTTAATTATATGAAATTTGTTTTTAATATTGCTTCACATTACTAAAAATAAATATAATTATATTTTAAAGTTTTTTACGAAAACATTTACTTTTAACAGTTTTTAACTTAGATTTTTAATATCACAAAATGACTTATTTAACGAAAATACCTGCAACAACTTAAATAAGAATTAATAATGACTTTATTTATCTGTTAAGCCAGTCAAGGTTTTAATGTCCATTTTGCAAAATTTAGCTCTTTTGCAATTAAAGCTGATAATGTTGGGTGCCATCAAATCCTAAATTTCCGGTTTAATCCAACTCTGCCCCACCCACTAAAATTTGATAATGTATTCAATGTTAGTACTTCACTTCTTCAACAAGTAATATATTTACCGTGATATAAAAATAATCATTTCGCATGCTTCATTCATAGTCACGATTCGAAGCATGTATCACCTATTTTAATGCGTTAATTAAGTATAGTAAATTCGTTGTTTGGCTGAAAAGTGGAGAAACATACGTCTTTACGCAACTATTTCTACCTCTAAAATATTTCATTCTACAAATAAAAAAATCACACTTCCACTATTCATTGTTGCAATTCGACGTTTTTCACTGTACCGTCACCCCTGTACCTAGAAACCTATAAAATTGCAATTCTTTTTCTGCAAAACTAAAAAACCTTTGGAGGTAGGAGGATTGAGATACTTGGCAAGAAAAAGCGAATCATCTGAAAGTTTCCAAATCGGTGCGATAGGTGCAAACAAACTGCTCTCTCGGTGTCTTTTCCATACCAAATGCTTCATTTTATTTCTTAAGAGAGTTTAATTGAAATTTATATATTATAAATTGTGCAGTTGTAGACTGAAGTACAGAAGTTGGACCAAATAATTGACACACTTTGCAGTTTTAAATTTTTTTTCACATTTGTTATAAACTACTAAAAAACATAAAATGCTTAGTTACTTGTAGAATACGAACTGCCTCAAATTTATTTATGTTTGTTTATATTATCAAGATCTAAGGAATATTGTGCTTATATGAATCTTATATTATGAACTGATATAAATTGGAAATGTGATTTATCCCCCTTCGAAACTGCATCAAATGGGCGCAAACAAAAACTAAACAATGAAACTTTTAAAAACTCAATAAATCTGGTTTCATTTAATATGCGCAGTAATATTGGTTCTTATTTCCTTTGCCAGCATTTTCCCATTATTTCCCCAAGTCGGATATAAAAGATGTCACAAAATGTACACTCTATAAAAACAAACGAGCGTTTTAAACTCAGTCTGAGTTAATTTCCATCCTTTCCGTACGATAATGCATTCCCTATAGGAGTGATTTCACTCTTTTTCGGAGTGATTAAAAGAATAAGAAAAAATCTACGTCCACATCTTAAAACGAGCGGATTTAACTCAGTCTGAGTTGATTTCCACTCCTTTCCGGTGCCGAAAATGCACTTCTCCTATAGGAGTTTATTTCACTCTTTTGTTTTAAGAGTGTAGCCTTCTCTCAGTTATAGCATGAGTGGATTGCTAGCTTTAATCAAGATTAACAGGCAAAATTTTGCTTGGTTTGGGTCTGTTGTTGAAGTTACTAATTCTCCATGTTATAGATCAAGTCCAGGAGATCGCACACCCTCAAAAAGTCCATAACTTGGGCAGGATATTCTCCAGCAAGTCAGTCTTATCCAGCGCCCCAAACAAGCAAGGAGGCGGCCAGGGGGGGGGGGCGGTGCGAAACACAAAAATTCTTACACTACTGTTCAAAGGAAAGCGATTAGCTTCTGAAGACAGCGTCTGGTGCACACAATGGTAGAAGTCTGGTTTGGGTCTATAATGGGGAAGCAATAAGTTGCTTCACTTGGCAAACCTTTTCAGCATTAGCTCCTCGCCAAACACCACTTCCACCCCATTCCTACCTCAATGTAAAAAAAAACCATTCAAAGTGTACCAAAAGAAGCACCAAAAAACTCCACCAAAAGAAGTTTCTGAATATGTATCACCGAGGTCCCATGTGGGCTCGCGGAAACAGAGCGGCGTGACAATTTTGCGTATTCAACGAGGCCAAGTGGCGCGCCGCCCAGGCGTGTAATTGAGGCAGGGGCGGCGTTATTATTCATGCAGATGGGGCGGTTCAGGTGGTCCCGGATCGCGCCCCTGGCACTGACGAAGTGCCACTTCGGTCAGTCCTGGGGAAGATATTTATATGTGCTTTCTGATGTCTTGGGGTGGGTTTCAGTGTAGTCCTGGTGGACGTTTCTATATTTAGAAAACCTATACCTTAAAAATGTAATGTAGATAAATTTAGTTTTAATGTAAGGTAGATAAGTCTAGATACTTGATAATTTGGAATATTAGTTTGAAAAAAACACGTAAAACCACTCTTTTACGTGTCTATTTCGTCCTAAGGCAGAATGTAAAACGTTAGTGCAGATTCTTTATTTTTAGTGTTGTTTTTTGAAGTAAACGTGAAAGCATTTGAAATCAGCGTTTTTCGAAGTAGTTTTTTTATTGTTTAAATAATGGTGTAAGTATTTCGTCCAAAGATTGAATGTAAGATGTTAGGGTTATTTTAAGCTTTTATTTCAAACACTACGTTCATAAGGGTTAGGGTAAGGTTGAACCATCGTCGCACTAGAGCACGAGGGCTATTGGCGACAAGACGTCGTAATTTAGAACCACAGTCAAGTGGCGAGCCGACACCTGAGTAGGCATTGGATAGATGGATGTTTGGGTTTTATGGCCCGAGTAGGCATTCACTCCAAGTTCGAACACATAGACTTTGATCCCTATTATTTCGATGGATGGATGTTTGGTTTTAATAGCGCAAGGGCATCAAAGTAGTCCATACTACACTTATAATTTCGATAGAATAAAGTATTGTTTCTTCTAAAATTCGAAGGATGGTTATTTATATGCAGTTTCTACAGCAAGACTTTCCTCATATACTATTTTCCTGACATACATTATGTTTATTTTATTTTTATAATGGAAGTAGCGCGACATGCAGTCGGTTATTCCCGGGACGAATATTTATATGTATTTCTGCGGGTGACACTTGACGTTGTGGTGGGTTTCAGTGGAGTATTGGTGAAAAGTGACAGTTACGTAACAAACCTATACTTGTTTAGTAAGAGGAAAGCCCGTATTTTTGATTTCCCATAAGATATTCTGCGTTTGTGTCTAAAGAAACAATTGAAGAAACGTGGAAATCTGGAATCGTATGTGTTGAACTTTGCCATTAGCTTATCGAGTTTTTAAATGCATTTACTATTTTTCTAGTGTCATTTATTATGAAGAGAAATTACACTTTCGTTATCTATTGATAGAAGTAGTTTAGATAGTCCATTTTTGGGGGGGGGTTGGGTTCTGCTTTGGGATGGGAAAGGGTTTTTTTGCTACACTCTCAAAATTAGCATTTTTCAATTTTGGGAAAGCAAAGTGCTTTGAAAGCCTGTTTTTAAGTTTTAAAATAAGTTTTTCTAGTTGCGTACTTTCTCAAGATTTTTTTCCTACGGCCACAGTTCCTTCGTACTGAAATACAAAAAAAACCTCTGAAAAGGTTCCATATTAACTCAATTTCAAGAATTTCATCTAATTTTAATATGTGAATGCTAACAAATAAAACTTTGAGACTGATAGCAATACATTTTGTAATATCCTCTACCGAATTTCCACTCATAAAAATGACATTATAAAACATCAGCATAATATTTCAAACTTTAAGAATTCTTTTTAATAAGCAAAGTCGGATTTTTAAATAACAAATCATAATCATTGTAGACATTCCCTGATACTAAAGCTGGAGTTACATCTACTCATTTTAGACAATATTTAGTCTGATCAGATTCATTACAATAATTAACTTTTCGACTATAAAATCATTAAATTTTCATAAATAATTTAATTTGTTATTTTTGTTCAGAAAAACTACTAAAAAAAGCGAAGACAATTTGTACAGTTGGTATAACCAAATTAGTTGAATAACAAACTAAACTGTATACTGTGAAATGTGCAATACGGCTGGTCCCCCTAAATATATTTCAGAAAAACTAGTATGAGAAAGTTTTTGTTATCATTTTTAAACAGTGCATTTTACGATCCCGTTCAATATAAAAATAAAAATTGGCCACCGATTGCAATAATTACCCTTCGCAATTACTCAGTCCCCCCATATGAGGCCACGACTAAAGGTTCACGGTGCGTGAACGATGAAAGTGGCAAAACAATGAAAATATGATTCCCGTTTTCACGGTCGGCAGCGCCGAAGAATCGGGCGGGCATTTCACCAAACTATCAATACTCGTCACCAGCTACTTAAATATTTAATAGTTAAGAGAAGGGCGGGCGCAAAAAACCTCTCACCGGCCCATTACGTGGACGCCATTAGCCCGCAAATGAATTGCAATGCTGTTGGCTATTTCATTAAGTGCGCCGTCTTCTGAAAGATGGCCGATCGCAGAGTGAGAAAGAAAGTGGGTTGGTTTTTTATTTTATGTAGAATATTTGAAGAATGTTTTAATTGTTTGGTTTTAGCTGGTTTTAGTTTCAATAACTATTTCATTTCGTTCAAAGTAATAGTGATAATTTCCTTTAAATAATTCGTTGAACTAAACTTAAGAAAGATATGAAATATAAATTAATGTTTGAACTTTATATAAATATTTTAATAAATCTATCAAGATAAAAGACAAAAGGGAAATCATAAATGTCCTCTAACCTTTTAAGGACCTGACACTCCTACAAAGAAAAAGTCGAAATCGTCATGTCTTTTATCGTTTGATTGCAAGTCAAATCTTCACCGAGTAAAAGCAAGCAGATTCCTTGCCGAAAAATTTCAGTCGCCGTCCATATGCAAAGTCTATCTTAAAGAATCTGGATTAGAGGAAAGAAATTCATTTCTATGTATTTATTTTCACTTTCTACAGATAAAAATTATCAACTCACTTCCAATAAAAATTTATAAAAAGATTTAAAAGGAATTAATCAAAATATAAATTTATTGAAAACTAATAATAATATTCGTTTTATTTATATCCGCTTCCACACGTACCAACAATGCATTGATGGATTTGTATATATAAAAAAGTTCAAAACTTGTATTATGACTTTCATGAATATATAAGCAGACCTGCCAACTCTCCGGATTTAACCCGGCAATACCGGATTTGGAACTGGTCTAATTTTTACCCAAGGATATGTAAAAAAAACAAAAACCGGATTTTTAACTACTTTCTGAATTTTTGTGTCATATATGTTCCAATTTCCGGATTTTCGAAGGGTGAAACATTCAACCTTGTCTTGGTGCCAAGGATCTGGAAAATGGTTATTACCAGGTTGAATTAACGTCGCACAAGAGTCACCTTTGCCAAATAGAGTATAAGTCTCAAAATATTCACATAACTGGCCCAATAAAAATATTTATACTAAATATACACCATGCTATACAATGCAAATACTTCTATCACAAAACCAACAACAAAGACCACTTCTCCCCGAATGTACTGGTCATCGAAATCGAACAGAATCGCTGTCCAAATGAATCGTTGCCCGAGTTCTTTTGACAAAACGATTAATCGTTTACTAGAGATGGCAATCATCCCTCTGATGATATCCAGAAACGCTTGGCCGATCAAGTATGATTCGGTACGCGGCGGCATTCCATTTTCAGTTTGTATCGATATTATCTGAAGGCATCGTATTAACAAATACATGTAATGGCGGCGAGTGGAATATTCTAGAAACGGAACTGAACAATGCCATTTAAGTTAATTTACGGATCAAAACTACTTGCAATTTTGCGTGCATATGACTTTGGGAACTACAGGTCTTTGCTCGTTCACTTTGGGAAAATTTTTGAACAGTATTTCATGATCTGAAATTGAGAAAAGTCTGAATGAAATGTGCAACCAAATAGGTAACAGACATTAAAACATCAAAATCAATCTTTTTTTTTTTTTTTTAGAAAATGGACAATGGCAGGTTTTGGGTTTTGAGTAGCAACCGAAATGATGAATGAAAAATTCTTTCTCGGGCCTCGATTGGGGAATCAATCACCGATTCAAGGAAATGCAAGAATGAAAGCATATGGGATTTACGTCACGTAAAACAAGCCAATTCCTTATTTTTCTAAAATGTAAGCTGATTAAATAAAAAATCAATAAAAGATTCCATAATTTTATAAAATAAATATTTTAAAGTTATTGAATTTGTAACTAATCTAGACTAAGTTAGTAACTTGAGTTAAATATCCAATATTGGATCACTAAGAAGAGTTTGTATTTTAATTACTAAATTATTTAATCTTTATTGACATCAATAATTGGAATAAAAGCGGTTTAAGTCAATCGGGTATTGCAGTTGCAGTCTGTTCTATATAAAATAGCTAAAAAAATCTTATAGATAATAAAAAATATCTGTACTAATAGTAAGGAAAAATAATGTGTATCTTAAAAGTTTTACACCGTTAGCTTTTCTAACACTGCGCATCGTTCAACATAACTACAAAACATACCATGCTTCAAACCCTCATTGTTACACAACCAAATAAATGTCTCAAACTCTACATATAATGTCAACTATTGACTTAATAGCTTCCACACTACGTTTATACCGTAAAAAGTGGTAAGTAATATAATCGTTCAGTCCGTCTGTCTGTCCGTCACCCACTTTCACAGCCCAAACAGCAAATGCTACGGACAAGTGTTTGACGTCAAAAAATTCAGAGTATCGAAATTAGAATACATTGAAAATTTCAGAAAAGAATTCGAATTCGAAGTACTTCATTTATTTAAAAAACAGCAAAATTTAATGTTCATTTAAAAAGCATATAGGAAGCCATTCTTATTAGAAATAAATCACCATTGCCATTCGCAACAATCGCTCGCGAAACTTTAATTCATTTAGACAATAAATTAAAATAAATTTATTTTTGCGACATCGATCAGTTTGAAATGACGTCCAATATATTTCACTACGAGATTCTTTGTACGTTGATATGAAATGTTTTAATTCTATTTAAAAGCGAGGAATATTACATATTTATTCTTTGAAATATAAATTAAATTTTGCAAACGATAAGTAATAATTATTGAATTTTCGAAATAAAGCAAGTAGGTTTGTTACAGAATCTGTCACTTAAACCGCTTCCACACAATATTTGTGCTCAACAAAAAACGCACTATTTATACACCTCAGAAAGAAATTCACCAAACAAGGCCTTTAGCTAATAATTTATTTCTAATTCAAACTTTTAAACGCAACTGTTGTGTGGAAGCGGGTTAAGTGTCAGATTCTGTTACAAACCTACTTGTTTTTATAGCGTCAGACTGTCTCATTGCCGTTATGACTTCAGCATCTCCACCCGTGATAAATAACGAATCCGTAACGAATCTCCTGCTTCGTGACGAATCGGGATTAGAACCGGAAAAAAGTCGGGATTATCTTCTGGTTCTCACGCTTCGATGGC
>CM033271.1:29978977-30131367 GCA_019343175.1 Oedothorax gibbosus
ATAACCTCAGAGCTCTACCCTGAAGCAAGGTAGGTTTAGAACACGACGCTAACGTCGTTCTTGGAGAGCCACACAAGGTGGTGGGGGAAACCAAGCTTGCGTTGTAATCGTACATACTATAGTTTTAATTAAAATAGTCAGTTAGTAATTTACTCATTGTATGAGCTTTAATATTGACACCAAAGAATATGCCTTAAACACGCTGATAAATCGTTCCGTGTTAGATTAATTTCTATCACAGGAATTATAAAAAGGGTATCAAAGCAGGTGAGTTAAAGAGGGGGGGGTTTATAATTAATTCTGCTCCTCAAAAGTAAATTATTTTATTTGTATCTATGAATTAAAAAATATGCATTGAAGACTCACGCAAGAAACAAGATTCAACCTAATTAAATACATACAATAATGATTACAATACATATAACAGAAAATGTAAGATATTACTTCCCCATAGTAACTAATTAAAAAAAAAAAGAACTAACCACTCTTTGGAGGATATCGGTAAGCATTGCAGGAGGTCGATTCCAGTTCTTCTATCCTAGCATTTTCACGACTAAATATTAACCCCATATTGAATTAGTCGTTTAATTATCAAAAGGGGTTTGGCAAATTACAGCATATTTACAGTGTGTGACAGTTGACTTATGCACAGCACGACCACGAAACACGGTTTCCTTTACGGTTTTAGTTGAAAAACACAAACGTTTGCATTTAATTTTATGGATAAAATTGATATTTTAGCTGAATAATATTTGGGCATTTTGTGGCTTCAAGTACAATAACAACTTTAGACTTCAGATGTGTTACGATTTTGTGTTTACGTCGAGTCAGTGATTGTGATTGTCATTGTTCTGAATGGAATGGATACTATTCCCCATACCTAAGCACAGCACTGAAGCCCAGATTTGGGATGATTAGAGTGAAGTAGTGAAGGAGTGCCAGATTGGCTTTGTTTCTCGCTTTATTTTTCGATTCAAGAGGGATTGTCAGTCCCATAGAGCTAATGCATTAGTTTTGGAATCACAACTTCCGCAGAAGTATTGCTTTGCCATGTTAGCCATTTTCTCCCAGGTATAGGAATCAACATCACATCGAAATGAAAAAAAAAATGAAACGAAAATGTTATCTAGTTATTTTATTATATATGTTTAAAGTTTTAAAATGCCAAAAATATACAGCACATCGCGACACTATTTTAAAACTTTATCAATTAATAATCAAATAACCGGATGTTATTTTCTTTTAAATATTGTTTTAAATTGATGTTATGATGATTCCCATACCTGGTGAAAATGGGATAACATGGCAAAGCAATTCTTTTGCAAAAGTTGTGATTTCAAAACTAATGCATTAGCTCTATGGGACTGACAGTCCCTCTAAGTTCAAAATAAAACACACACGCATGCATCATAATGCAATCGTCAAAAGCTCTATTCGCGACCAAATTTGACAACATATCCTTGCCATAAAGTGAAGAACAAAAACATATTAAAACGTATAAAATAACCAATTTTTTCCCCTACAATTCGCAATGTAAGTATAACTGTTTAAGTTGTATGATCTGTTTAGACAAAAAAAAAAAAAAAAAAACGCACCCACCCACAATGCGCAGTAATTTTTTTAAAAAGGCAAATTTCCCGTAGAGTCTCCATTGAAAAACAGAAATTCGGGGTTGACCTAGGAGAAAAGGGATTTCCAGCTCTCGCTAAACAGAATGCGTTATCTTATCTGCGACCCATTATCCCAAAGATAAGAATTTCCTTGTTTCAGGTGACGTATTTGCTTCCAGCTATTTTCCTGCATTTTCTTCGATCGGTGTTCTGTTCCCACGTGACATTTGTTCACCAATGATGGGGGATCGAGAAAAAATGTATTTTCATTCATCATTTCTGTTGCTACTCAAGACTTGACATATCCCCACTATTTTTCTTTAATGTAATTGGCTTGTTTCATGAAAACTCTTTCCAATTTTCATCCTTGTATTTCCGCGATTTCTTCGTTGTTTCGGTTTCACTCTAAATGCGTGGTCTTTTTGTGTGCTGTGTTTTATTTTAAAGTTCTTTACTTACAACTTGTTCTGTTTTCTGTTATTTATTATTAAACTGTATCGGATTTTTTGGGCGATTGAATCGGGACTTGTAGTCTGTTTGTAGAGTAAAAATAGACAATGTTTGACATGGCTGGACCACTAAAGACAACAGGCATGGCCGTACTAATTGGGGCGAATTATATACCGAGTGAGTTTGTGGGGTATACGGAAAAATTAAGCGAAATTGTAGAACAGCAATTTAACGTGATTCACAAACAGAGAAAAAGCTTTGGTTCGACTTAAAAGAAAAGTTTATACGCAACTCACACAACAAGCCCTTTCCAAAAAAAAACCAGAGACATTAAATAGAATGGACTGCGCATTGGCAAACCTAAAGGCGATCCCCTCATGGTCACGTGATGAGGCATAGCCTCCTACATAGAATGCCGCGTATACTCGAGAAATAACATAGATTCATAGGCTGTCCTAAAAAAGTACTCTGGTCGCGCCATCTGTTGGTAGTCGGTCGCATATTTTAGTAGGAATGTATTCGCGGTGAATGACGGATCCAGCTGGCTATTTCGAATACCGTTCGGTCCGAGTAACATAATAAACAAATGAGTTATTTTTTTTATTTTGTTTCTGCTTCCAAGCAATATTATTTGCCAGAGAAATTCATAAAATACCATTTTAAATTTTAAAAAATCTTTCTTCAACATGTTTGCATAGTGTAAAAACTGTTACAGAATACTACTGCCAAAAATCCCAATTTTTAGAAATTTAAGATTAAAAAGCTAAAAATAGCAAGCACATATTTTTAAAAACATAATCATATAATGAGTTTCTTTGTTTTTTTGACTATAAAAAAACCCGCTATAGAACTATTCATTTAAAATCCCCGTATAAGAATTTTCTACTGGAGATTAAAACACTAATGAAGTAATTTGAACCTTGTTCAGACGTTCCATTATTAAAAAAAAAATAGCTTTGGCTTCTTAAAGAAAAATTAACAAATACTATAACACTTATTAAAAATGCTTCGGTTTAGAATAACAGTCCCTTAATAATAATACTATAATTTCGAACAACAACAACATTTTAAAATGAGATAGATCATATAAATCTCAACTATAAAATGCATTTAAAGTATTAGAATTTATGCGAATATAGATATTGAAAAGTTTTTTTTTTAAACTTATCAATTCAAAAACACATTTATTAGAAAACAGAATGCCCGAACTAAAATGAATATAAATCTAGATAGAACAAAAGTAAATATGTGTTTAAACTATATATCATGAGGGAAAAAACAGAAAATAACAATTAATGCATTACGAAAAGATTCAAGAATAAAAATATTTAGAAATTTTCACCAAAAAAGAATAATTTTAAAAACTCCTTACCTTCCATTTCGTAGGAATTCCTATATGAAAACACCGTGTTCTTTCTTTGCCTTATAGGATAGTATGATGCAAAAAACTAGCCATTATTTGTTGCATTTACAAAAGTTTAAAAAAAAAATATATAAATGTCGAACTCTTGTAACCAAATTTTCTTATCAAAATCACAGCGAACTGGGTGTAAACAAACAACATATGTCACCGAGCACAATGTTTGTTGCGTCATGGCGCCATCTATTGATAGCTTTCTCACGACTTCCAATTTTGATCGAGCTTGGACGGCATATCGGGTCTCATCACGTGATCGCGACCAGTTCGCCAGTTTTTTCACAACGACTTGAACATATGAGGCCGACAATCTGATGGTATGAAAAATAAGTTGGGAAAGGAACAAAGATGAATTGCTATTTCGGTGAAAAAGATTGCTATTTTTGGCAACTTATCGCAGCTGTTTTAATAAAAAGCGCTAAACATTATTTTTTTATAGTTATATTATCGTTCGTGGATCTGATCAATGTATGTTGCGCAGAAGGCTAATTCGAATTTTTACAGAATATTTTTATCAAGAAAATAATCCCTGACTTTTAAAAGAGTTTATAGAATAATTTACTCTAATCAAAGTATAGGCTTTTAGGAATAAATTACTATAAATAAATATACCTATCTAAACAATCTTACCTGTAAAGTATCACAGATCTTTTTTAATTTATGTTTACATTTTATAAACTGCGCAAAAAATTAGGCATCTAACAGAGATAAAACGAATGGAAGCAAATATTTCTTATTGAACACAACAGCAAACCCACGTGACTTGGACATTGATGTGAGTCACCATTGCGGTTTGCCAGGCTAGTTTTATCTGATTTTCAGGTCTGGCGACAATTGCATAGTTCTAACGAAAGAGTAGCGATAGGTTGCCATATGTTGCAACCTTTCTCCTCTTGGCGATTTTCATGTTTGGTACGTTTTTAGAAGCTGCTTGACTATTGAATGAGCAGTCCATTCTATTTATGTCTATGGAGGATAACAAAACATGTGAAGTAATTTAATAGTTTCCGGCTGTATACTTCTAGCCTCCTTTAGGAGCTTTAACGCAGCCAATTACGCCTCATGATTTAGAACCACGGTCAAGTGACGAGGTTGATGCTTGAGCTGGCACAACTGGACTTCGAGCGACATAAAAAACAAATGTAAATTCACAAGACCAAGAATGAAAACAGTAGCACTGAAGGTGTTGCCACTCAAGACGTGAAACATATTCATCGATGTGTGATTTCATTAAAAATTATTTTATAAATTAGTTTGTTTCGATTGATGTGTTTCATTCCTTCTTTCATTTATGGATTTCATTGGTGGTTTCGGTGATTTGGTAATTTGACACGGTAAGCCCCGCCCACTTCATTGATTAACCAACCCAGATGTTATTTCCATTCCTATGGAACTGTTGCCACTCAACACATGAAACATACTTATTTGAAGGACACGTAAACTGGAAGAACACAATAAAAAACGCCTACATTTAAATGCTCCTTTCTCTCCAAACAATAAAATGAAAATCTAAACAAACTTTGCAACAGTGTTCTATTTTGTGAAAATAATACAAAATGCAACGATTAAATACTATAGTTAAACTCCTAGTTTCCTTGCACAGAAGCCACGACCATGGGCGGAGCTATAAAACGCGCGGAGCAATCAGATGAAGAGGAAATTTCAGCCGTTTTATTTTGTCTTCATCTGCTTGCTCCGCGCGTTTTATAGCTCCGCTCGTAGTCGTGGCTTCTGTGCAAGGAAACTATGAGTTTAACTATAATTGTAAGGCATACATTTCTTCTGCCAACAATATTCTTACAACAGAACACGGTGTATTGCATATTTATTCACTTCAACAATGTCAAAAATTGGTTCTGTGTTAAATTACACATTATAAAATTTATCATTTACTAATAAAATGAATATTATAGTGAAATGAATTTTTCATCTTATAACATTTAAATATTGAATATTTAAATGCTTCAGTATTTAGAATGAATATGTTAAATACTTACGAAAGAAAACAAATATTTAATATAAAGATAATATTTTAAATGTATTAGGGGAAAATAAAGGTTTCGAATCAGTCTTTTACCCCCCTAAATTACTCTTATATATAAAAATAACATATTAAAAATAATAATGATTAATATTTAAAATTTATTTATAATATAACTCTAAAAAAGAGCTCTAAATTTAAATGAAAAAATATATATTTATGTTTTTCTCTTTAAATAATAAGCATCAAGTTTATTTTCTATCTATTTTTTTTTTCTCAAGAGTTGATTTTGAACGAATAAAATAATCAAATTTAATTTGTTTTGTGTAAAGTGTTTCTTGATAACTCTAGAACCAAAAATGCTTACATTTTAATGCTTTTTTTCCCTCTAAAAATAAATAAAATGAAAAGGTAAACGAACAAGTCAACTACGTGCTACATTGGTAAAAATTTAAAAATTACAATGATTGGACAATCGTAGTAAATGCATAAGTTGTATGTTCTACCAACAATAGTTTCTTATAATATAACTCTCCACATTTCATTGTTATTCGATTTGAACATTATAAATAGTTTTCTTTGTGTTAGATTATTTTTAAATATTTATTATTTATCTTTATTTTGTTATTTTATTTATTTACTAGCAAACTTATACCCGTTCTTCGCACGGAATAAAAAAATATCAAATAGATTCCAAATATGTGTACCATATACCCTGTTATAGGATCATAAACTTATTATTGTTTCCGCTCGTTATAAATTATAAATCCCGTTTCATTGCCTTAAAATTCCAAAATGAAAAATACGCTTTAAAATGCACTCATAAATGTCATCACAATTCCCTCATAAATACATAAAACCTTTTAGCTCATTTGGCGCGTTTTGGGAAATAATTTGGCGAGAAAATAGATATAGCTACCCACACCCATTATACAGCTCTAACACAATGACCTTCGAACAACCGACAAGCTTATAAATTATTTATAAAAGAAATCGCCTAATTGGTGAATTTTAGTTAATAATTTGGCGAGTTTGGCACCGTATTTGGCGAAAAAATAAAGACATAAAACATTAATAGCTCTAGTGCGATGGCCTTTATTAACCATCATAGTTCCAGTAATAGCTTAACTATACATTTATTGCTTAAATATGCATACATGCAGTCAACAGAAAAATCAACGAAAAAATCATCAAATAAACCCACAATAAAATCCAGGAATGAAGACTGGCGGAATTACGTCACTTGAAACATGTCAATTATTTTTCAAATAATGAATTTAGTTTCTGATAGTAATGGCAAAAGAATAAAATAAAAATTTTGAATTTTAAATGTTTTCGTTAAAAGTTTTATTTAATTTTTTCAGCCGATGGCATCAGGAAAGAGAAAAAATGATCGGATTTGAGCGAAAGTGGTGTATTTTTTTAAAAAAATGCGAATTTTCTCTAAAAATGGAACAAATATGAAAAATCTAAGCCTCAGGTGCACACGTTGGTATAAAGGGAATCTATCTTGAAAATTTCGAATTTCTGAGGGCAGTATAAGTAGGTCTTTTACGATCCGAATACAAACACACAGACACACACACAGACTCTTTCTTTTATTATTATAGACTAGCAAATTTATACCCGTTCTTCGCACGGAATAAAAAAATATCAAATAGATTCCAAATATGTGTACCATATACCATGTTATAGGATCATAAACTTATTATTGCGCTCGTTATAAATTATAAAATCCCGTTTCATTGCCTTAAAATTCCAAAATGAAAAATACGCTATAAAATGCACTCATAAATGTCATCACAATTCCCTCATAAATACATAAAACCTTTTAGCTCATTTGGCGCGTTTTGGAAAATAATTTGGCGAGAAAATAGATATAGCTACCCACACCCATTATACAGCTCTAACACAATGACCTTCGAACAACCGACCAGCTTATAAATTATTTATAAAAGAAATCGCCTATTTGGCGAATTTTAGTTAATAATTTGGCGAGTTTGGCAACGTCTTTGGCGAAAAAATAAAGACATAAAACATTAATAGCTCTAGTGCGATGGCCTTTATTAACCATCGTAGTTCAGTAATAGCTTAACTATACATTTATTGCTTAAATATGCCTACTAATGAATTTAGTTTCTGAAAGTAATGGCAAAAGAATAAAAAATAAACATTTTGAATTTTAAATGTTTTCGTTAAAAGTTTTATTTAATTTTTTCAGCCGATGGCATCAGGAAAGAGAAAAAATTATCGGATTTGAGCGAAAGTGGTGTATTTTTTAGAGAAAATTCGAATTTTCTCTAAAAATGGAACAAATATGAAAAAACTAAGCCTCAGGTGCACACGTTAGTATTAAAGGGAATCTATCTTTAAAATTTCGAATTCCTGTGGGCAGTATAAGTAGGTCTTTTACGATCCGATAACAGACACACAGACAGACAGACTCTTTCTTTTATTATTATAGATTATAGTTAAACTCATAGTTTCCTTGCACAGAAGCCACGGCAACTGGCGGAGCTATAAAACGTGCGGAGCAATCAGATGAAGACAAAATAAACCGACTGAAATTTAATCTTCATCTGATTGCTCCACGCGTTTTATGGCTCCGCCTATGGTCGTGGCTTCTGTGCAAGGAAACTATGAGTTTAACTATAGAGCAATCAAAAGTGTATTGAAGTAAATTCTAAAACTTTTTTTCAAACAAACACTTTATTAACATAAAGCAAACATTACAATAATAATTTTTTTTCGTCACAAGGGAGTTAAAAAAAACCGTATATGTGACTAATTAATTATAATTATAATTGAAAGACACATTATAAGTTAACAAACATATTTTTAATTGTTTATTTTAAAAAAATGCTTAAATTTTGACGACAAATTACTTTAATAATGACTAATCATAATTAAACGTGTACAAGCATCTCTAAGATAGTTTGTTAAGTTGAATTAAGAATTATGTAAAAACGTATCGAATTCATTTTAAATAATATAATAATTATTGAG
The DNA here is from genome assembly GCA_019343175.1 of Oedothorax gibbosus. NCBI lineage: Eukaryota > Metazoa > Arthropoda > Arachnida > Araneae > Linyphiidae > Oedothorax > Oedothorax gibbosus. The sequence continues at coordinate 29,987,442 of CM033271.1, forward strand.
TTTAGCTTATCTGTTGATTTTCCTCCCAAACTTTTATGTTTGAATGCTAAAATATTGAATGTAATTAGCAAAATGAAAGTCAATTAATAGCTCTTCTGTTAATTGACTTTAAACTGATTTTGTTAAAGCAACAATGAATTATTATACTAAAACATTACACATTTTATTGTATTATTACTTTAAGCACAAACAATTAGTTTTATGTGTTTCTAAATTGTATTGTTTTATATTATTTTATTATTTGTCACGGTACAAAGAAAAGTGTATGAATCAAATAGGCTTGTTGCAACACATTTGTCAAAGAAAACAAACAACCAATGAAATCGTAGTATGGAGAGCGTGACACCATAAGAAATATTTCCATTGTAGTAATATTTATTGTTATTTTTAGCTTCCACACTACGTTTATAACGTAAAAAGTGGAAGGTATTATAATCGTTCAGTCCGTCTGCCTGTCCGTATGTCTGTCCGTCCGTCACCCTCTTTCATAGCCCAAACTACAAATGGTACGGACAAGTGTGATACGTCAAAAAAAATTCAGCTCATCGAAATGTGAATACATTGAAAGTTTCAGAAAAGAATTCGAATTCGAAGTACTTCAATTATTTAAAAAACTGCCAAATTTAATGCTCATTTAAAAAGCATAAGAAGCCATTTTTATTAGAATTAAATCACCATTGCCATGCGCAACAATCAATCGAGAAACTTTAAAATTCTTTTAAACAATAAATTAAAATAAATTTATTTATGCGCCATAAATCAGTTTAAAATGACGTAAATATATTTCACATATAGATTCTTTGACTGTATGTTGATATGAAATGTTTTCCTTCCATTTAAAAGCGAGGAATATTACATATTTATTCTTTGAAATATAAATTATTTTAGCATACGATAACAAAAAAATATTGAATTTTCAAAAGAAAAAAGTGAATTTTAGCGTGTAAGTTTTTAATATAGAATTAATGCTGTGTTTGGCGCGTTTTTTTCTGCTAAACACAAATGTTGTGTGGAAGCGGGTTAAGTGACAGACTCTGTTACAAACCTACTTGTTTTTAATGCAGTCGTCCTAAAAATATTGATATTAAAAAAATTACTTTTTAAACAACTACTTCTTCTGTGTCACATACTTTAAGTATAACTTCTAAGAAGTAAAAAAAAAACCAGTTTATTTCTTTTTTAACCTTTAAAAAGCAGTAATTGAGCGTAATTGGGCAAATGATAAAATAAAATAAATTAATGTAAATTTGTAACAGGTTGTTTTTTAATGTTGTTTGGCATAAGCAACCCGTTTACGACTGCATAAAAATAGTTCAAACTTATCGACTTCAAAAGAACATTTTTAAATTGGTAATTGTGAGAGTTATAGCTTTGAAACTACACAGCAATATATATTTTTGATCGATGTATGATTCGAAATGGTTTAGTTAACTTCAAACAATCCATCTGTGTAAAGATTTATAGCAATTAATTAGTTATACAGTGTTACCTTATATTTAAAATTTAATAGTAGATTAATATATTTTATGGGGAATCGGTACACCAATTTTTTTTCTTTAAATTGAGATTGACATAGATGTTTTGATAAATCGGTATAAAATTGTATAAAATAGAGATTTTATAAATAAAACCTTAAATCATTCTTTTTAATTTTTTGTGCCAATTTTAAAACCTTTCTTTTACTTTATATTAATTTTCCCCAGTGAATTTGTTTTGTAAGCAACATTGATTAATTCTTAGTAACTTTAGGGATTAAATTTTTGAAGCATGGCATAGTTTTGGAAAAATTATTAGAACTTCAAACTTTTTATTTTATTAAAAAATCTATAAAATATTTTCAGAAATTACTTTCCCAATTCTTTTCAATATACTCTTATGTTTATTAAAATAAATTCTCTTTTCAAAAATATTTATTGGAGTTTTAGAATTTTAAGTACGGGTATGTTTTCATATGTTTATGTATGTTATATGTTTATTACAAACTGAGTAAAATAAATTTAAAGAATTAATTGTTAGTGAACATACGATGTCAATTAAAATGAAAGGGCTTATATGTGAAAATTATTTCTCCAATTGTTTTGCATTTTCAGGAAAACGTACTAAAGGCTTTACATAGTATTTTAGAATGGCAAAACTAATCGATATTTATTGAGGTACTGAGTCCCTTAAAAGAATCACTAAAAGTTAATTAACTTTCTTTAGTAATAGTCAAAATAGAACTGCTTAAGTGTTATTTTTCTATCGGGAGATAATGTAAAATTTAAAAGAACGTCTTTGCAGGAAAGTACAAAATGGTAGTATCATCGTGGATTAAAGGTTATAGTGAGAGTGTGATCTAAGTATGTCATTAGTAGGTTAAGAGTCAAGGTTGTACCCAACATAAAAAGGGTGTTTTAAAGTGATGGGATTTTTAAAGTGTTTTTATCTTCAATAAACAACACAACATAAACGATAAAATCTATTTTATTGAACAAAGTAAATCTATTAACTAAGACACAAAAATAAATAAAATTTTATTTGATAAAACCAAAATTACAACTAAAATAAATAGAATTTTGTTTAAAAATATATGTATATGAAATGTACAGTAGAATTATTCTAAGATAAATGAGATAACATAACTGTCAACATTTAATCAACCAAACAAAGACAATCAACATTTGCTTGTTTGTAGACAAAAGCACTATAAACAGCAAGCATTGGTTAATACTTTTTAAGCTCATTGAAAACTCAAAATATTGTAACAGAACAGCATAAGGATTGAAAGACATTTAAGTTGAAATGCCTTAAACTATTTTTCCCTGCCGAAATTGTTGAAAGTAATTTAAATATACATATTATGATTAAAGTGTTTTTTTTCTTACTATGTAAAAACATTTTTTTTTAATATAAGGCACGTTTGGGAGTGTTTTGATGAACTTTTTTGATGCACTAATATCTAGTGAAAATACAGTAATTGTAAAAGTTATAATGTAACCTTTATTGTGAGTGTAAATAACAATCACAATGCAGTATATGATGTGTACATAAATTGATTTTAGCTTATATTTAGTGCGGTATTGTTGTTCAAGTATAACAATAATCAAAGTAATTATTCTTCACGCACAGTGTTTGTTGTAATATTACTTAAGATAAACCAAATTTTACTGTTAAATCTAAAATCTAAACGTTAGACTTTTAAAAGTTATCACTCGATTTTTTTTTCAGAAACCTCAAAGGCAATATTTTAAAAAGAGAGCTAAACTTACAGAATGTTATTGATTGAGTGTACTATAATGTAATTACTTAGACATTGTTAAGTTATACAAAATGCATGTAAGTTAAAAATATATATTTCTTAATAAAACTCATTAAAAATTACGAAAAAGTAGGCATTGAAAAATTAAAAATAAATAAGTTTCATATTTACAGTTAATTTAATATATTATGACAAAATTTTGAAACAGTCATGTAAATAAAAAAAATCTTTGGTAGTTTTGTTCAGTTAATATCGAAACCAAGAGTACTTTCAACGACACAATCAAGATCACAACCATTCTCAGTCTAAAATATTCTTAGTAGCACATGATACCGTAGGATATCACTTCTCAATATCGCAATATCATGATGATATCGAAAATATTCGAAATGAAAAATTAGGATATTATATGCACTAGCCATGTGAAGGATAAAGCGAGAAAACAATTTCGACCCGCCCTTTATTTTAATACTTAATGGTCATAGCGTGAAAACATTTCATCTTTATTTTGAAACTAATTCATCAACTTTCATCTTATGACTATCTTAGCCCTCCGAGCGTTAGACCCGGCTTTTTCCGTATTTTGTGTATCAATCTTTCTTGCAATAACCTTAAATTTTTAAATTTTATAACTAATAAATTTTATGCATAATGTACTTATTTGGAAATGTTTTTAAGGTCATCTCTTCCTGTAAATAAAACTAATTTGGATTTTTTTTTGAACAAATGTCATTCGAAATAAATTTAATTAAAAAGTAATGCAGTGAATAAAACCATACATATTTGCCTTTTCCAGGACGTTCGAAAGGCATTTAACAGTTTTATTTATTAAAATTGTTAAATTATTATTGGTTGAGGTTCTGGTTGGGCATTTTAAATTAAAAGGAATCACCTGGGGACCACAATTTAACCAAGTGGATGCTAACAATGAAAACTAATGATAAAATTGTACTGGATTCACCATATATATAATAGTGGTTTCTAGTAGTTTAAACTGCTGTGTGGTGAAATGTTTCACCATTTCGGTATTCGGTTGAACCATTTTTTTTAGGTTTTGGAAACAAAAACCTGTGAAATGGTTCAACCAAATACCGGGGAAAATGTAGCGAAACATTTCACCACACAGTCGTTACACAGCTACTTGAAACCATATTTTTGGTGAATCCAGGTGCCAAATGTTTAACAGTGCAAGAATAAGTACCGCAAACGTAAAAGGCCAATAGCCGATGTAAATTTGGACGTTATTTTTTATATGGGCCCATAATGAGTTATCAAATATTTTCTTCGGCTAACAGCTTCCTTAAAATTTTTGTTTTCCTAATGGTGGATTGAAGTAGTTCTCCCCGTACCCTTCACTAATAAGCTACGATTTCTTAGAGTAGCGATCGTTAACGACCATCACTCTCATAATACGTCAATGAAATATCAACGTAAAGCAATGGCGTACTTAAAGCGATTTTCCAAAGCAGCGTGTTCATCATGACATACGCTATGATTACGATGCTTTGGAAATCTATGTTTTTAAACCAGACAAGAAAGTTGGAAAATCTATGTAAGAGGTGGGATTCGCAGCCATTCCTGAACTTTCAACATGAATAAGTGTGCATCTTCTCTTAAGATGACAGTGCGGGTTCGACAGGCCTGTAATCTAGGAACTCTCTGCACCAACTGGCGACGCCCTTCTTGTCTTGGCAGCATAAGGGGAAGACGACTTCGTTTTTGGTGACTTTGGCGCACTTTTCACACAGATTTCTCACCTCGCCGCCATGTCTGTAAAACGAACGATATTATTATATATACTTATATAACTGGGTTCTTTTTGTATTTAACTCCTTGGCGCAACAGCCCGTTAATGGGCCAAAGTCTGCCGTGCCCATTTCAGCTTACGTGACCAAGGGCTCCGGGGTGCTAGGCATTTGTCCCGGTTAGGTGGTCAACCTCACGCGGAAACCCCAGTGTTTTGTTCCCAAGCAGGTCCTCATTTTATAGACCCATTTAAGGGATGAGAGGATAAGTCAACCTCTCCCAATCCCCGGACTTGTGGCATGGTATAATGGCAATGCGAAGCACTACCACTAAGCCACTGGGCCTCGGGTTCTTGTTAGAAAAATATTTTATTTTACATAATACTTTTGAAATTTGTGTTTATAAAGTGTATTAAAAATTAATTAAAAACTTAAATGATATAAATGGATGCTTGGTGAGTTTTTTTAAGCAAACCAAGATAAAATTATTCTATGTGGTATTAAGAGAAGGTTTTCTATTTCAATGTAAAACGAAATTCAAATGTTCAAAACAAATCAAATGTATGTTATTTCTATCAAGATACTCTATTACTGCTGTGAAATATTCTTTTTTAATACTTTTTAGAATATGGCTTCTTTATTAATCACTTTTATTCTTATAAACTAAAAATATCGTTTAAAAAACTCATCAGAACGTATTTAAAACACCTTGCAAATGTCATACAATAACTTGATCATCAAAATAGAGATAATTTTAAAATAGATAAAAATAATTAAGATATATGTCGTGATTTATTTCAATGGATTTCCATCTTTACCGGTTTTTGAATACCGTGTTTTAAATATTTTAAAGTATTACAGGGATTAATGAAAAAACATGTATTTTTAGAAATGTTCCTTGATTGCATAAAAAGCGTTTTTTAAATTTCTGATGTTGATCAGGTATAAATATGCCATGTAAGCAGGAAAATGCAAATAACATATATTTTATTAGAGCAAAATTATAGAATACTTTAAAAATAATTCCTTTAATGCTGTTTAAAAAAAATACTGAAAATTTGAAAATAACGCATTAACATAAAAAAATTATACATTACAATCTGAAAATAACTGATTAAAATTAGAAAAAAAAATTTAAAATTTGAAAATATGTCATTAAAATTTAAAAAATAACTCAAACAATGAAGTTTAAATGCACCCTACCTGCACTTGTTGTCTTTGCTATACAGAAACTCGTCTTTGGACATTCTGACGTATTCGTCCCATTTGCTGTATTGTATAGGATTCGAATGAACCTGGTGATTCGTTGAAGTTAAGAACACCACCAAGATGCTCAGAGACACGGTTATGATGAGTGAAGAATGCATCTAAAATTAAAAAATAAATATCTTTTAATTATTCTTATTATTGAATAACTTGAAGTAGTAATGGGGTAACTTTCTATCCATATTTCTAGCCATACTATTAGCAGTTACGTGCTAAATAGATCCGTAATATATTTTATATCGTCTGTAATCGTACAAGTGTAAATATATTTTATACGTAAAAGAAAATTCAGTGTATAAGTTTGATTTACAACATATTTACATATATTTTAAAAAAAAATTGTAGTTAGAACACGAATTTTCTGCAATACATTTTTGTTAGATGTTTAATCTAAAAATTAAACAGTGTGCAAGATTTAAACGAAGAATGAATTTAAAGTTAAGAACAAGTTCAAATATTTTCACTATTTAAATTTTTTAAATAACAAAATCTTTTTTATGAACCTCCAGCTAAAAAAATATTATTAAAAAACTAAAAAAGTAACTATATAGTAGGTAAAACTAAAATATTTAATATTTTATAAGTCATTTAAGTTTACAATAAAATAAGATAGTAATACAAGAGCAATATGTATGTTTCAGAGTAGTTTTGATTAAACTTGTATAAAATATGATACATGATCTTTTAAAAAATAGTTATGCGTAAATAAAACAATAGTAACGTCAAAATAGACCCACAGAAAATGTCAAGTAAGGTTTTTTTAGATGAAATAATTTTGTTAAAAATATTTACGATTAAAGGGCTTTAGAATGATTCGAACAGTTCTTAATACAACTATTTATGCTATATGTAAAATTCATTTATGTTGCATAAGATATGCGTATAAATAGCTTATCAAAATTCTAATATACAAATCACAAATGTCTTAATTATTACTATAGAAATTAATTAGCAAAAAAATCCATTAGGTAAAAAAATCCTCGTGATTTTAGAAAATTAAAATTTTACAAACTTAAATAAATTCAAAGAAAACTAACCATATATTTAATTCTTCGAGCATTATTAATTCAAAAATGAATTAAACTACAAAATTTTATATTTCTCAACAATAATTATTTGAATATTTACCTTTTGAAGTAAAACGAAGAATGAAAAAAATTCTTAGAGTAAAATCACCGGAAAAGTTTTCTAGTTCTAAGAGAAAAATATCTTATATACCCTTTACTGCACGCGTTGAAATTTATATATAGGTTACAAAACTTTATCATATCTGACCCCTTTCTAAGCGACCATCAGGGGCCATGGGATGCGACGACATTTTGAAGAGCTTTGGGTTCATGGGAGTTTCTTAGAATTGTTTCTTAGTATTGGAATATTTCTTTAAGTGCAATCAACTTTTGAAATATATTAATATATGAGAGTTGAATTATCTCGTTGATTTCGAGTTATTGTTATTGTATTTTATTAGGATTATATCTTCCTACTGGGGTTCATGGCAGTTTCTTAGAATGGTTTCTTGGTAGTGAAATTCGAATGTTTATTTAAAAGTGGAATAACCTTTTTAAGATATATATTGGGCAATTGACAATTGATAGTTAAATTTTAATTTCGATTAGAAACGTTATTGCAATATTATCATTATTAAATCTTCTCTTTACGGTTCATGGCAGTTTCTAAGACTGGTTTCTTGGTACTGCAATTGGAGTGAGTTTCTAAATATTCCGTTAACTCTTTTGAAGAATATATATTCGGGAAATATTTGACTTTTAAGGCTTCTTTTACTATTCTGTTATAGTTGTTTTATCAGGATTAAAATGTCTTATTTGTCATTTGAGTTCATGGAAATTTTTAGATTGTTTTTGGAAAAACGATGATGGTACTTGAGGTTTGTGCATTAAGAATTGGTATTGAAATTTTTTTTAAACCTAAATTACCATTTTGATTAAGAATTTATAGAGTGAATAACTTTTGGAAAGTGTATGAACATTTGATCAATTATTAGAATTGTAATATATTTACTCTTGTATCTATTATATATAAATCTTTCAGTTAATGGTTTAGTTCATGAAATTTTCTTATATGTATTGATTTCATTAAACTTTAGGCTTCAAAGTGTATTGATTCAAATTGTGTTACTAATGTAGTATGAAAACGTAAATTTCAGACATGAAACATTCTAAATATCTTTAATTAAAAATTTATTTATCAGGCATAAAATTTTCTAATTCACCGTGGTTAATACTTGTTATCTATAGTCATTTGGGGTAAAATTCTACAAATTGACGATTTAGAAATGTTTTAATAACAAGTTGATAAATGCTGAAGATCTGTATTTCAAACTATTTTGACTTCTAAAGTTCAAATAACTTTTGGATTTGGGATTAAGTTTTTTTTTTATCAGAAGCTGTTAAAAAGCTAAAGATGACTTTCTACTTTATGTTTATGGAGGGTTTTCATATTGGTTTTGTCACACGAAATCTATAGATTTTTCAAATTATCAGCGAGAAATTCACAACATTGAAAAATTAATTAAATTCAATGGTGGTGGACTTTAAATGCAGAGGATTAACCGAATTTAACACATTTCAGCATGTTTGGAAAATCAAAGTTTAAAATTAAACATAAAGTTTCAAATTTTTTATCATTATTTTATATCATTTGAACAAAGTGTAGTTTTTACAACCTTATTGTATGGCGTTTTGTTTGGTTCTAGAAATCAAAATTTTCAAACTCAGATCTCTTTGTAAGCTACTGCAAACGTTTTTAACAGTACTAATATATTTAAAATTAATATACACTCACCTGATTAGTGAGAAAATTCTTAGAACTCAGAAGCATAACAACAATATCTCACTTGGAAGATTTACAAACTCATAAAATCGCTGATACAATTCAATCTTTATATGAGTAACGTTTTCCACGCATAAATTTCATTGTTTATTAGAATCAATAGGAAAGACTTCTCTTAAATTTCGACCAATGTAAAATGATCTTCCATTCCAAGCCGTAAACAATATAATCCCAGTGTAAACATAGAAAATCACAGTATACTCCATTGTGTACTTAATCCTTTAAGTATCGTAGATAATTTTTTCATTATCTACATTAACTAAAGGTGTTAAAAATGGGAACAAAATTGTTATGTGATAGGGACGCTATATGTGTATTTTTCATAGATTTTTTGTGATGATTTTGCATGACGATAAGATAAACTTTGTTGAACTTTTGATCTAAATTCAGTGACGAAGGGGAAAATATCTTGAGAGCAGTCAATGTCTAGAGCTAATTTCGTAGAAGTTCTTATATCATCAAAGCGCACGTTTTTCAAACAAGACGGTAAACAACTTTTTTACTCCATCACTTTTATAGAACAGCTGCAATTGACTTTGGATCTATTATTTAAAAGCTTAATGTAAGCAGTTTATGTGAATGTCATAATATCAAAAACTGCTTAAAGGGGAAAATGTTGCACTGTTTCTAAGTAAAAGGATTGCGTTTATACACCCAAAACCAAACAAAACCAGCTATTAATGCTCTCTGGAAAGCTTTACATAGTTAAGTATAGAAATTCTACACATTTCTCGTAGCTTAATGGTGCAATGTAAGTTTCAGTTAATGTTAAGTTATCTAAAGCATGCAGTACCAAAACTAATGATGCCCATATATATTTCCAGAGATGCTAATAATAGCCCTCGTTTAGCTGTAATGCGATGATAGTTCAAACTAATCCTAACCCTGAAATGCTAATTGCTAGCGAATGCCCATGTCAAATAGGCTAGTTTAAAGATGGCCTTCCATTTAGCATCTTAATAAAGCCTGATGGAGTGAAAGGTTTCTAACCCAAAAGAGCGAAGCCTTCTGACCAGCTATCCAGCCTGTTCTGGAATCGGCAGTAAGCCAATTGATAATACAGGGTGGCAATTTTAAAAGAGGGTCCCTTGTGTTTTGGGTCCTCACCCTGTAGTAGAATCAGCTAATGTTAAAAATGGCCAAATTTGTCACCTAATACAACAACAAGTAGGTTTGTAACAGAATCTGTCACTCAGCCCGCTTCCACACAACATTTGTGCTCAACAGGAAAAGAGTCGCCAAACACAATATTAATTCTATTATAAACCTTTAAACGCTAAATTTAGCTAGTTTCATTTATTTTATTTCAAAAATGCAATTATTATTTCTTCAATAATTTTTGTCGTTTGCAAAAATTAATTTATATTAAAAAAATGTAATATTCCTCTCTTTTAAATAGAACCAAAACATTTCATACAAACAACAAACAAAGAATCTCTTGGTGAACTATATTTGACGTCATTTCAAACTGATCGATGTTGCAAAAATAAATATATTTTAATTTATTGTCTAAAAGAATTAAAGTTTCTCGAATGATTGTTGCGAATGGAAATGGTGATTTAATTCTAATAAAAATGGCCAGTGAAAAATTGTAGAATAACTTAGGAATTTCCATACTATTTCACAATTCATTGGTCCTATAATCCAAAAAAGTTATTTTAAACTCAGAAGAATGAAATGTTCGTTGGTTTTAATAATTTTTTATTTAGTTTGATGATTTTATCCTAGCTTATCATAAATTTATCAATAATCGATTAAACAATAAACAAAAGTGTTCAAGAATTACTGTGCCTTTTGAATTTGCATTTAACCCAATTATCATTGAGGTCAAGTTATAGCGATAAAATTTCACCCTGCCCTACATTTAAATGTGAGTGTTAAATATAAAAGATTCATTGATAATGCAGTATGTCAATATAAAAACATATTTGCTAAGTACAGATCTTGTTTTGTGAATGTATGCAATTTAAAGAACGTGCCTTAAAACTTATAAGGGGCACCTTTGAACACTTTTGGTAAATTTTATTTTCAAATTTATTCAAAAGTAAAAAATATTGATATTAGATTGATATAATTATTTATTTTTAATAATGTATTAAAATATACTAAAAATATTATTTTAGGTGTTAAGATTAGTTAGTGTTCATATGAGTCGTTGAAATTAGACTAATATTTTATTATAGTCTCACGTTTGTATAGGTCTTTTAACTTCCGATAATTAATTATATTCTGAATTTGCAATACTTAAGAAAATAAATACAATTCAAATAGAAAATTATAAGTGATAACTTAAATTAAAGTTATACATAAAGTTATAATTGAAAAGATAAATTATCGTCACAAACACACATTTAAGTCTATTCATCAATATTTATTAAGTTAAATAGGCATAAATAGCATACAATTATCTTTTTAGGTTTTAAAAATGTGTGTAAACTTTTTAATTTATTAAGTTACAAATTATAAACACTTTCTTTTAATTTTTCTTTCAGGGATGCAAAGATTCTTAACTAATGATATTATTAGTGCGTTGGAACTGATAATCGACATACACTCGTACCTAATCACAGTTACTTTTGATCGCCCCGGTTATAGCGTCCTATCCGGTTAAAGCGTACACATACGAGATATATGTTAAGTAACTAATATTTTATTTGAATTTAACGAGTGCATTTATATTTACAAGAACATTTATTAATGTGTTAAACAACCAATGACTGAAACTATCTGCATTTTTATTTATAAATAATTTTGAATAAATATTTTTATCATTTTTAAATTTACCCAAAATTAAGTTTAAGATTATTTATGATTATTTTATCCAACATATTTTTGACTTTCTGAAACAAAGGCTACCAAAAACCTTGTGCCATTGTCATGAAATAATAGTTTTTTTTTGAACAAATGACAAAAAAGTACAAAATTCATTAAAATTATGAATTATGGGAAAGGCATGTATCTAGGTCCGTATTTTTTTTTAATTTACATAATTCTACAATTGAAATGATTCAAAGTTTGTAACTTTTTACGCTGATATAAGTGGACCAATCCTTTCCCATTGAAACTATTTATTTTTAAATTGATAAATTTTCGAAAATGGAAGGCTTTTCAAATATTTTAAAATAAGCCAATACCAATATTGTTCCTAGATATAACAGCTTTTGTACCTAGAACCATTCTCTTAAATTTACTTTTAACTCATCAATGAGTAAAAAAACAATCATAAAAATATCTGATTTCATCAAACATGATTAATTTATTATCTCATAAACAACGGAATATTAACTAATTACAAGTATTTTATAATTTTTTCAAAATCAACGTTAGAGAAACTACGAGCTGCATTGTATGTCATTCTAAATCAACAAATATATTAGTTCAGGAAATTAAAATCTAATTAGGTAGGTAGGTAGGTTTTTAGACATATATTTTCAGGCTTGTGTGCTTGGTCACAAAGACCCGCTTAATCTAATTATTTATAATGGGCTTTTTTCACGAGGGATCTGGCAACAGCTTCGCGGTCTTGTTTTTATTTTCCTCGAATTACTTTTGCCTTGGCATTCCAAATTGAGTTTTCTAAGAATATTTTAGTTGTTATATATTTTTTTAAAATTCTAACTTCTTTCAATGCAAGTTTTCCTTGAAAAATGATTAAAACAACCCACAGCACAGCAATAAGTTGGAATTTTAAAAAATAACAACTAAAATAACTTAATCTTAGAAAACTCAATTTCGAATATCAACAAAAGTAATTCGAGAAAAATGAAAACAAGACCGCAGAGCTGTTGCCAGATCCCACGTGAAACAAGCCCATTAAGTTTATTAACCGCCTTTTTAGATATATATCTTTTGGAATAAACATTGTTAGTAAGACTATTAACAGTACTTTAATTTCCATTTATTAATACTACAACATCAAAATATAGATATTTTTAAAAAGTAATTTTTTATATAAAATTAAACTTCACATTTCTGCAGATTCACTTAAGTCATCCCCTGAAAAATATGTGCATATTATCCACAGAATTGGAAAAATACACTATGTTGTCTGATATTGCAAACAAATAGTCCAATTTCATGTATTTTTTTTATTTCCCCCCAGTTGATTATTACAATTTATAATGTTAAGATGTAAAAATAATAACAGTACAGAAATTAGTCTTACATAATTTTGTTTGTAAATAGATTTTGGCAGCCTATTATATATGCAAGAGGCTTTGTTTCGCTTTACTGCCATGGTCCTAGGTACAAGACATTGCAAGTTTATGAAAACGTCTTTTATTCAAAAACCAAATTTTTGGTTAATTAGTATATTATTTGTACACAAACTTATGAACTGTTTTTAGTAAAGTTCACTAACAAATATTGAAATTATATTTGTAAAATAAAAAAAAGGGAGGAGAATGGAAGTTTTAGTTTCGCTCACCAAAAACCATCTTTCATATTTAACTTACCCCATGCTACTCATGCAAGACTTAAAAGTAGTTTAAATAAAGGCAATTATGGGGTGTTAGTATTTACTCATATAAGTAACAACGCTTGGAACCAAATATTATTAAATAAAAGTACTATGTTCCTAGGTACACAGTGCCCTATGTGCATCTCCACCATTAAATTTTCGAACAAAAAATTATTATTTAACGAAACGCACATAACTTCTTTAAATGCGAGTGCTTTTCCATGGTCTTAAAAAAATTGTTATTAAAAATGTTTAAAGTTCTTACCTTTAAGAAAATTCTTTGGTGGAAATGAACTAAAATGCGAGTGATGGAATTTAAGCGTCTTCACTTTTTGACCACCATATTTGAAAAGACCGGTTTATTTTAAAATGCATCTCATACAGACAACCATCTGTCAGGTTTAGCGTTCGAAATAAGATAACTCCTATCAAGCTCCGTCGAATAAAAATCCTTTATCTGTATAGCAACCAAACTCTTACTCTTAAGTCCATTTATTACCACAAATTATTTTTCCCTGCTAAAAAGACTCGATTTCTCTGCTAAAATCGAAATAATCGCTAATTCAAATTTGTGCTAAATGTTTATAGCATTAACAACTTTAACAAAGTCACTCATTTAAGATTTAGCGCCCTTTTCGATTTGTATTAGTTAAATGAGCTCATTGTAAAATTTTGGAGTAACTTGGTAACGTTACTCCATAAAACTGGTAGAAATAGTTTCATGAGCCAAAAACGTTTTTTGTATGAGAAAAGAATAAATTACAAAAGCTGTTCACTACTTGATTCACAAATGTCTACGTAACAACGTTTTAACTTCTTAAGGGGGAATGGGCGCGCTGGACCGGGGGTCTCCAGAGCAAAGTGCATCAGTGTTAATCTTATGGAGAAAAAAATATTTTCTCTGCCACATTTCTCCGGCTGTATTGAATATTTTTACAAGCGGATTTTTTACGTAATAAATGTAGCTGACTTACAGGTCCCGACCTTCCCACTTTTTGAAATTGGTTCGAATATTTTTTAAAATTTTCAATAAATAATTTTACGCAAAATATTCGAAGCAATTTCAAAAAGTGGGAAGATAGAGACCTGTAAGTTATCTACATTTATTATTTAAAAAAAACTGTTTGTAAAAATATTCAATACAGCCGGAGAAATGTGGCAGAGAAAATAGTTTTTTCGCCATTGGATTAACACTGAGTCACTTAAGTTTGGAGACCCTCGGTCCAGCGCGCCCATTCCCCCTTAAAATGTCTTTTATTATGAAGTCTCCTATACACACCGAAAAAAAAATTGGTGTAACGTTACTCTATAAAACTGGTGGCACCATGTGCTGCCTCCAGGTTTAGGGAGTAATGATACACTAAAGGGTGTAACGTTACACCACAAAGTATGATCAGAGCTAGCAGGATTCGATAATGGTGTTTTTATGCCGGTATTTGACAAATGTGTTAAAAGCAATCTTAAGGTTTCTTTATTGAAAAAAATATGGAGACGGAATTTAGAGATATATTTAGTATATCCCCCAGTTTGGACATGAAAACAAAACTTTAGTTGCTCAAACCCTTAAAAGTGTTGAAAAATATAATACGCAACAAACTACATACATTTAATTCTAATACGAGTTCGCCTAAACACTAAAATTGCTTGTTCCAGTTTTTTACTAGTCGAATTATTTGATCAAAATAGAAATTATATGTGAAAATGTATGGAAAATGTAGTGTAAAAAGACGAGTTTGGCAGTGTATAATGAAACTTTTTATTACTTTTTTTTAACTAATACTATTAAAGAAATTTAATTGAATACCAAAATACATTGTTTACATTTCTATCAATAAATACAGACAAAAAATATTTATTTTAAGATATTAACTGATTTTTTTACCTTTCTAAATAAAATATGATTCTGGTTTTACAAGTTAATATTTGTGGAAAATTTTGTATCCTGCAAAGGCACCACCAATGAAATTTTAAATAATACTGAATAGATATGGTATCTTTAACATTTCAAAAATAGGGTTCAACGGTGGTGTCAAAAGTGTATTTAAATCGAATTACAAATTTTATTTATTATATTATTTTTTTCAAACGGTAATATTATTAAAACTAATTTTCACATCCAAAGGATAAAGTCATATACGATTTTATTATTTTGTAGTTTTTCCATGAAAAATAATTTAAGTTAGAAACTCAGTTTTGCTAACAAATCTTTACAAATTGCAAATATATAAGAGCTTTCTTAAACTTTTTGTGACCAAATATGTGGCAACACCGTGTTTGAGTTTCCATGCCCCTTTGAAATTAAGTGACGTATTGGACTGAGAAAAGGCATACGTAATCTCTCTCATCCGTCTTATCAAACGATTAAGAATCGGATAGGGACAATGACCAACCTATGACACTATCAACATACAAATTTCGGAGTTTTTGAGAGTTATTTTTAGAACAGATTATACTAGGAAGTTTAATTTTACCTAACGAATAATCTTTTTATGTTTTTTACGAGATTATCAACTGCTTAAGAATTTGATAAAATTCTAAAGCGGAAACATAACCATAGGATTAAGACTATCGCAGATCGGTGCAACGGAGTTTTAATACAAGCATAAAATCCTATTACTATTTTCTGTTTGTATTTTTTGTTAATAAGACAAAGCTATGTTGACACTAATTGATCATAATAGTAATAATATTACATTTAGTGAGAAGTTATTAAGGACAAAACTTGTGCCAAAATTAAATTTTAAGACCAAAGTTTGCTCATTTCCAAAGTACTTTAAGTCAATAACTAACATATAATTTAATTTTAATTTAATTTTGCATTAAAAATATATTTAAGTTTTAGGTGCAATAAGTCTATAATAGAAAACATGCTCCTGAGAAGCCTAAAAGTAGCTTAGGTTTGTATTCAATCGATACAAATGAAACATAAAATATTATGGCCAAAATTATTTTAATTAACTTCTTTAGTCAACTTTTTTTCTGAAAAAATGGCTTTATTACAAAAACTACAAATGCCATCAGGATGCTAAAAATAAAAGTTTATATTTTAAAAGCAATTTCACATAAAGATTAAAAAAAGGGGGTTGAAATTCTTTTTTGTATAGTTGAAATTAATGAAAAATATTCCACATAAAACTATTTTTAAATTTAATTGGATGTGTAACACAGCGAAGCTTCAAAATATCGACTTTTCATGTAAACTTTTAATTCTTTAAATATCTATTTACAGAAAAAAAACCTAATGCAATACAATCTGTATATGGGTCTGCATTTGGCAGGGATGGTAATTAATTTGAATATAACTTTCTTGCCATTTTCATACGACATTATTAAAATAAAAAATCAGTCTTTAGGTTCAATTTTCAGGACATGCACTTGAAAATAATTTTATATATAAATAAAAAAAGGTTAATTAAACCACCAAGGTTGTGAACCATAAGGTTGACGATAAAAAAATCATTACACATTTTAAGTTATTTTCATAAACAGATTTTTCTCATTGTTTAAATTAGTAAAATCCACTTATGATATTTTAAAATATTAGTAGTTTAATGTGTTGAAAAGGCATGTATGCTAGAGCACAGAAATTTTAAATCTTCCAAGAAAAATAGAAAGAGAGAAAAATGTGTCTTAAGTCTAAAATTTTGAGTTTTCGAATCATGGACACTTGAATTTGGTAAATTATAGCCCCCTATTCTAATATATTTTATATTAGTTTTTTCGTAAATAGAAATTTAAGTGTAAGTTAGAATGAAAAATCGATATTTTGAATCTTCGCTATGAAATCTTTGCTTACGTTTTTGTATACATTGAAAGATAAAAGGTAAAACGAAATATTTTTTAACGTTTCTTTAATCCTACCCATTGTAATCAATGGTCTTAAAATATGGTTAATTAATATCTAATCATATCAATAAAGTTTTAAATGTATATTTAGTTAAAATTGTTTAGAAATTAAAAATTTGCATGAATAGTAATACATATAATAGTATAAGGAATTGGTAAAAAGTAAAAGGTGTGCATTTATTAATATATATTTAAAAAAAAATAATTGTGAAATGTAGTATGTAGTTAAACATTTTTTTGTGAAAAGCAAAAAATGCTTGGAATGCCAGACGTTTAAAGAGTTAAAACAAGATAAATCATTTAAAATATTTTAAGCGTGGTTGGTTGTTTAAGTTATAGCCACAATGGAACTACTGCGTTCTTTTTGAAATAATTTTTTAAAATAAAAGAAATATATTTCCTTTTTACGTTTTTCATATCATTATCTGATAATAACTTATAAACTTCTCACAACATCGTTCTTTTCTTATGAGTTTAAGAATTAATATATATTAAATTTTTCACTGAAAAACAATTTTTTTTTTAAAAGCCTGGTGTTTTTTTTTGCAATATAAAATTCTGGAATATTTTTAAAATGAGTCTTCAAAGACACATAGTTTATCAATACAACTACAGATATTTAAATTATGCGTATTTAAAATGAACTTAAATATTATAAATGCATATAGCAATTGAAAAAGTGTTGTAGCACAAAGTCCCATATATTTTTTAAACGCAGTTTTAATTCTATACAAATTTAATTTAAACACATTATGTAAGATTAAATATTACAACAATTACTTAACAAATAATGGTATATTGTATTAATAAAAATCTTACTTTATTTTGGCTGATTTCACAGTTTTTTTCCTATAAAATTAAGGTTTACTCAATTGATTGATATATAAACTTAGTACACACTTGGAGACAGTTACAGTAAAAAAATTTATATCTTGTTGTTGTCGATACCCTTTAAACATCTCTTATCAATCAAAGTTCAAAATCAACGACAAAAAAAATCTATGATAACACACGCGTTGAACTGCACCATACATCTAGCATTTTTTCCCAACTTCATGAAAGGAGTTTCCAAATTTGTTCACGTGCGGGCCGATCAGATGTTACACATGTATCCCACCTAACATTCCTTAAAATCTGATGAACAAATGAATGATTTGGGTAAAAATGTAATAATTTTATACTATTAGTTTTGAGTAGGCTTTTAAAGAAATGTTGATTGAAGATAAGTTGCTGTGTTAAAGAAAAAAGTTAGTAGGAAATACTGAAATGGAAATACTGAAATCGACAACAAATAATACAGAGATTTAAGGGGATTCGGATGGGTGTTTGGGTCAAAAATTTCGATTTTCTGTTTTTCTTTTATTTTTAATCTGGATATCTATAACTTTAATTTAAGACCACGATTATCGATTTCTGTTTAGTAGTTTTCTTTGTATAAGCATTTTTCAGAAGCTCTGTATATCAGTTCTTACCTATAACTTAATTTTCTTTTGCGTTTCCTGAAATATAAGGTTTTTCAACAGTTAGGAACATTTTTCTCAGGAACTATAATATA
The DNA here is from genome assembly GCA_019343175.1 of Oedothorax gibbosus. Taxonomy (NCBI): domain Eukaryota; kingdom Metazoa; phylum Arthropoda; class Arachnida; order Araneae; family Linyphiidae; genus Oedothorax; species Oedothorax gibbosus. The sequence continues at coordinate 30,006,401 of CM033271.1, forward strand.
TATCAACATGTTTTGATTTATTACTTCTTCCCCATTAATAGTTCTTTGATTTAAACTGATGAATTTTAAATATCTCAGCTAAAAAAAGTTATAGAACTTTAAATTAAAAAAAAATTTGGGTTTTTTTAATGCATATTTTTAAAAAATCACTGTAGAAGTATTCTTTATACTGTGAAATATCCTCAGTTTAAATCAAAGAGCTATATATAAGGAACAAACTATAAAACAAGAAGTTCATAAAGAACTAAAATAGCCTACTTTCCTGTTACTTAAATACTTACTGAAGTTCTAATCGGGAAAAAAAAACTAGGTTCCTAAAGTAAATATCATCAACAGCCGTTTCTACACTATATTTATACACATTAGAAAAAAAATCGAAACACAGCACCCAGCTATAATTTAAACTTCTAAAAGCCAAAATCAACTATTTTCCTTAATATTCTTTCGCAAATTAATTAAATATTATTTATCATCTGCTCGTGATTTATTTGTAGTTCGAAGAATAATTAAATATTTATTAATAACAAAAGTAATGAAACTATATCCGAACTGCATTAAAAAATAAGAAATGTAAATTAAAACTAAGCATAATTGCATGCAAAAGTATGCCTTGCCGCTTTCTTGGTAGATAATTAATGAATAATCAAAGAATCAAATTGTGCTACTTTTTATGACGTCATTCCAAACTGATTCATGAAAATATTATTTTGCTTCAAATATGTTTAAATAAATAAAGTTTCTCATGCCATTGTTGATTTGGCAACAGTGATTTAAATGACTCAAAATTGAATTTCAATGCTAATTCAATGGGGAAGATAGTAGATTTATGTCCGTCCGGACGTACAGACAGACTGACAAAAAGTATGAAAGTTGGGTATCTGAGGTCATAGCTTTCTAACAAAAAAGAATTTTTAAGATCCGAGGGATAGAACCGATTTTGGAAGAGGGATACGGACAGACGGACAGACAGACGAAAGACAGACAGACATACGAACAGACAGACAGATGGACATCAACCGCATTTCAATACCTACAGTGATTTAAATGACTCAAAATTGAATTTCAATGCTAATTCAATGGGAAATTCGCCGACAGATAGTAGATTTATGTCCGTCCGGACGTACAGACAGACGGACAAAAAGTATGAAAGTTGGGTATCTGAGGTATAGCTTTATAAACAAAAAAGAATTTTTAAGATCCGATGGATGGAACCGATTTTGGATGGGGGTACGGACGGACAGACGGACAGACAGACGCGGCATGTCAATACCTACTTTTTCATTTTTTTTAAATTCTTTCGAATTAAAAAAAGAAAAGTAGGCTAAAAAATTCATAATGATATCTCATATTGTTCCTGAGAAAAATGTACCTACAGTTAGTAAAATTATCATGTCCGAGATTGAACCATCCGACTCCCCTAAAGCGAAAGAGAAGATTGTAGCAGGAAAACATACTGAAGAGCAATGATTAAATTTAAAAAAAAGAGTAATTTTAAATTTAATTTTCAAATATTTTTCAGTATATGGTAGAGATGTTTCTAGAACATTCAGTAGTCATTTGTTACGAAGGTGGGTGGTTAATAAGAGTCAATCCTGTACGTATAAGTGATTAAGTTTATTTTCAAAATTAACCTTCAGATGGCACTGCATCTGTAAAACCATTTTTTCCTGTTATGCACTCATTGTGCAGTAAAAACGAACAAGGTATTAGTTTTGAAAATAGAACGACCAGTTCATCAATCGTTCGACGACTTCTAGTGAAGTAGTTTTGTAATAAAAGGAAAATTATACTTAATAGAATACGAGAATGTGAAGAAATTTTGTACCTTGAATTTATGACAAATACCTCGACGTTTTGTAATGAAGCAAAATTTGCTAAACACGTGGAATCGGAATAGAGCAATTTCAAAAAAAAAAAAAAAAAATTCTTGTTAGATTGGGTTCGGGTTCCTAGCTGCATCAAACATATGATTTTATATTATGTGTATACAATTTATATATGTGAAAGAAAATTCAGGTAGCATAAGGAACTTTGACTACGTATATTAAATGAAGGTTTTTTTGCTATTTTTATTAAAAGGGGCCAATTTTTCGAAAGACAAGATATTGAATAATTAATACAGTATACAAATTATAAATTTAACAAAAAAAATACTATCAATGTTATATTATAGTGTAAAAAGAAATACTCGCAGAGATTCAACATGGTATCTAGTTTCCAGTGGCATTTGTTAATGCATTCTTATAATACAGTGTATCAACTGAGCAATTACATATCGCACCGTACGCGGAAAAGAGACCTATCGGCCAAAATAACTCTACTATAGGATGCAAAATTTTGACATCTTTCGATTGGTGCAATCGGCTTAGCGATCCGAGCCCCAGTTCGGCTGCAAATAATAGATAGGTCTTTTTTTCGCGTTTGCTTTGGATGAAAATGAGCGGAAAAGAAAGACCTATCGCACCTGGCGTTTTTTCGTTATGCGTTTTGCAGCTGCGGCGGCGATGAAGTTAAGTTTGAAGTGCTTAAATAGAAAGGTTGAAGTCGTTTTTTTTTCTTTGTTTCTTTATTTGAAATACTCACTCAAAAGCTCTGTTTTGGGGTATTTAGTACAATAAATATATATAAAAAAATTCATGTAATATGTGTAGATTGCAAAATGATATGTCAATATGTATAGATATATTTTTTTCAAATTAATATTTTAGCAAACGATAAATAGTTTTAAATCGTTTTCAACGTCGGTATTTTACTATAAATCTAAACTCAATTGCTACAACTTGACAGTTTGCGATATAAAGTCAGTGAATTCAACTGTTTACTTAAGGTATGAAGTATCCTTACAACTTACTTTTAAAATTTAAAACTTTTTTTTATTTCCATGAGTTTTAAAATGATTTTAAAGCTTTAATAATGCTTCAAAATTTATTTTTGTTTTTATTTTAAACATGATACATAGTAAAAATTTAGATTGAAAGGTTTTTGTAGAAAAATGTGGATATCATTTCTTATATCTTGTAAGTCCTGATTTTGTAAAAGTGATTCGTTTCATAACACCTATTTTTTTTATATAAACAAACTATTATGATTTCAATCATTGAATATATTAAATTATAAAAATAAACATGAATTTAAAATAATATCGTAATTAAATGATAAGAGATAAACCTTATTACATAAACTTCATTAAATTGGTTAAACAAGCTTTTTGTTAAATTTAATTTTAAAAAAATATATTCTTATTGTTGATCAATATATTATTAGATTATAAAAATGCATTAAGTAAATGAGTATTCTTCATAAGTATTTTTCCTTAATATTTAGAATGAATTTAGCAGCAAACTTTTTAGGACCGGTCTTCATAAGAGCCGTTTAAAGTTTTGGTAAAAATTCGAATTATCACAAAATCGTTCCAAATAAACCTAGATCAAAAATATTTGGCATGAATATCAGTTTTATGAGTATCAAAAGGTATGCATAGTCATTTTTTACTTTAAATTTGCCTTTGCTGAGATATTTTCAGATAGGTCTTTCTTTCGCGTACAAATTTGAACGATTTTGTACGCGAAAGAAAGACCTATCTGAAAATATCTCAGCAAAGGAAAATTTAAAGTAAAAAATGACTATGCATACCTTTTGATACTCATAAAACGGATATCCATGTCAAATATTTTTTTTATCTAGGTTCATTTGGAACGATTTTGTGATAATTTGAAAAATTACTAAAACTTTAAACGGCTCTCCTGAAGAATGGTCTTTTTCGCGATAGGTCTCTTTTCCGCGTACGGTGCGATATCTTGTAATTTGAATTCTTGTTAGGTAACGAGATCAGAACTTAATTTGACAAACAACACAGTTCGAATAAATATCGGGACTGTGGACCAATGACAAATGTAAAGTGCGGCAAGGCTAGAGACGAATCTGATGGTATAATTTTTCACTGCCTATGTGAATCAAATTTGGGTGGCCACAAGATTTGCCAGAATATAAACATATTATAGTGCAAACCTTTTATATCTTCTTGAATGTTACCACTCTGTTAAAAATTTCGTTCTTGGTTTCATCAACAATGGTTTAGTAGCTGCAACGGCTGTGTGGTGAAACTTTCACTATATTTTCAGTTTAAGATTGAACTATTTTATAGATTTCGGAAACCAAATTCTGAAAAATGGTTCAACCGGAATCCAAAAATACAGTGAAACATTTCACCCTGCATATCCGTAACAGCTACTTTGGGGGTGAAACCTAGCACGGAATTTTTAACAGTGCACTTTATTAATTGAATTTGTATTTAAAAGATAAAGAAATTTGGAAAAATGAAAGAATAAAATAGTAGTTCTGTTTATTTCTCTTTAAAAAATATTTGGAAACATACGTATATAAATGAAGTAAAGAATTTATTTTTAAATCTAATATACAACAAATAGGTTTGTTACAGAATCTGTCACTTAAACCGCTTCCACAATATTTGTGCTCAACAAAAAAACGTACTATTTATACACCTCAGAAAGAAATTCGCCAAACAGGGCCTTTAGCTAATGATTTATTTCTAATTCAAACTTTTAAACGCCAAAAGTAACTGTTTTTATTAACCTTCTTTCGCAAATTAATAATTACTCATTATCGTTTGCTAAATTTGTTTGAAATTCGAAGAATAATGATGCAATTTTTTTTAATAAATATCTTTTAGTCGCCACAATTTCCCATGTTCATTAACTTTCTTTCGAAAAAGAAAAATAAATAACTAGTAAAATTGATGCTTTAAAATAAAAGCGAACTTTTCCATATTTTTTATTCAAAGTTAGAATTCGCTCTATGCATCTTTCCTCATACATATATAATAAACCATAAAAAGAACTCTATTGTGATATGACATCAATCCAAATGGAAACTTATCACATAAATAAATATTTTTCAAGAGTTTTATTTTTACTTTAAATAAAGTTTCTCGTACGTTTGACGAAATGGCAACAGTGAAAATTTTCAATGAAAATGGAATTTGCATGTTATTTCAATGTACATTAAATTGTTAGTTATTTTTATTTTAAATATACTTCTAATTAAAATTTTTTAAATGAAATTTGGGATGGGTAACCTAGCCTCTGATTTTTTGCTTCAAAATGACGAATCCCACTTGTTTGTGCGCTTGCGGTTCGTTCTGTGAAAGTGGGTGACGGACGGACTGAACGATTATAATACCCTCCACTTTTTACGTTATAAACGTAGTGTGGAAGCTAAAAGCAACTCGTTTAAATTCCTCTCTTTTGCTTAAGTCTCATAATACATTCAACCCAATTTAGGGTCATCACACCAGCTGTTGTCGGAGATGGGAACAGATATTTCACCCTTTTCTCACACACATTCAACGATAAATAAATAGATGCAACAATGTTGACACGTTTGTGAGAACATGTCAACATTTCTTTAAGTATATATATAACCCAGAAAAATTCAAATTATTGCTACAAAGATTGATTTACAAAGTGTTAATTTATATACATAATTCCAAAGTTACAGTTAAATTCTTTGTTCCTTGTTGCCAAGCGAATCATGAGAACCTTATCCTGTAATTGTAATGAAACTTGAGAAATATTTGTGCTTAAAATATTTGTTTAAATATGTATTGTAATCAGAGTTGTCATAGCGAGCACCAATCATTATGCATCGTTGCAGCTGTTGGACTTTATTGTATTCTGTTTCTCTAAATAGCAATTGAGTTTAACAGGTCCAGCGATACTATTTGTAACATTTTTTTTTAATTTGAAAGAATTTTTTTGAAAAAAATAAAAATTTGGTTAGTGTCCGTATGTCTGTACATTTTCCGTACTAATTTCATTCTAATAATTCGTTTTTTAAAATCATTTTCTTTGTTTAAAAAGTATGGCATCAGATACCTATATTTATGCATTTTATCCATCTTTTTATATGTACGTCTTTTTGTCCGTGCGTCTATCAGTCCATATCCCTTTTCATTTTCGTTTTTACCATCCGATTTAAAAAAAAAATTAGAAAAGTACGACATAAAAATTAAAACTATATTTTGTACTTTTCCTACATTTTTCTGCCATCTGTCAGCTACCCTATATTGTGTAGAAAATTAACTGACTTCTAATCCAAAAACCACGTATATTACCGTCTTCCTGAGCCTTTTACCACCTTGCAGGTTGGATTAAACGGTAGATTTCAATTAAGAAAGAGGGATTTCATTTTCCCTGGGTGTCTTTCACTATATGTGTGACTTAACATGAAAAAATACATCAGCACTTGGATAACAATTCCCCTTTGTTTCAGTAAAAGGTTACTCTTATCGAATATTTTGTTGAGGTCTGCCCTAGCAACGAACCCAATCACACCGCTTAGTCATCCGCTAATATCAACTTCAGACAACCCGGAGTTTCCTGGAATTGTGAATCTATTTTTGAGATTATTCCCGGTGATTGTACTTCCTATCAAGTCCGATATTATCGCGGAGCTACCAAAAAAAAACTTCTAATAGAACAATATTTTCTTATTTTTCATCAACGTAATAAATCATCGATTGGGTCCAAAGTACGATATCCTAGTAGGGAACATACCCTTTTCGGTCCAAAGTTCAAGAAATGAAACTATCGCGAATGTTACAGAAAGTAGATTATGCGTCAGAGAAAGGGTTTGAAATATAATGAGTCTTTTTCGAAATTAAGGTATATCTAAAAGGGTTAAAGTGCTTTAATCGTGCGCATTTGCGTTTGCGAAACAGTATTTGCGTAGTATGTCTCGACCATGGTTCATGCAATATTCTAAGTACAGTTAAAATCGTCTAAGACTTTCGTGATTAATGTTATTATGTCTAGAATGGCATAACCCTAGAAACATTTTGGTAGGCCCAACATTATGAAATTGTCACGATTATTAACAAATGTTTGTTTAGTTTGACAACAAACTACCGCCTATAGCATTGATGTCAAATATAGGGTAAATGAGAGGTTGCTTTCTCAAAAAGTTCTCAATTTTAGGGATAGGTAAAACCAATGTTGGAGAATTGATTCAATTACCTATTTTGTACGAAAACAAGAAGTTCATAAAGAACTAAAATAGCCTACTTTCCTGTTACTTAAATACTTACTGAAGTTCTAATCGGGAAAAAAAACTAGGTTCCTAAAGTAAATAACATCAACAGCCGTTTCTACACTAGATTTATACACATTAGAAAAAAAATCGAAACACAGCACCCAGCTATAATTTAAACTTCTAAAAGCCAAAATCAACTATTTTCCTTAATATTCTTTCGCAAATTAATTAAATATTATTTATCATCTGCTCGTGATTTATTTGTAGTTCGAAGAATAATTAAATATTTATTGATAACAAAAGTAATGAAACTACTCCGAACTGCATTAAAAAATAAGAAATGTAAATTAAAACTAAGCATAATTGCATGCAAAAGTATGCCTTGCCGCTTTCTTGGTAGATAACTAATGAATAATCAAAGAATCAAATTGTGCTACATTTTATGACGATATTCCAAACTGATTCATGAAAATATTATTTTGCTTCAAATATGTTTAAATAAATAAAGTTTCTCATGCCATTGTTGATTTGGCAACAGTGATTTAAATGACTCAAAATTGAATTTCAATGCTAATTCAATGGGAAATTCGCCGAAAGATAGTAGATTTATGTCCGTCCGAACGTACAGACAGACGGACAAAAAGTATGAAAGTTGGGTATCTGAGGTCATAGCTTTCTAACAAAAAAAGAATTTTTAAGATCCGATGGATAGAACCGATTTTGGAAGGGGTGTACGGACAGACAGACAGACGGACAGACAGACAGACAGACGGAAAGACAGACAGACATACGAACAGACAGACAGATGGACATCAACCGCATTTCAATATCTACAGTGATTTAAATGACTCAAAATTGAATTTCAATGCTAATTCAATGGGAAATTCGCGACAGATAGTAGATTTATGTCCGTCCGGACGTACAGACAGGCGGACAAAAAGTATGAAAGTTGGGTATCTGAGGTCATAGTTTTCTAACAAAAAAAGAATTTTTAAGATCCGATGGATAGAACCGATTTTGGAAGGGGGTACGGACAGACAGACAGACGGACATCGACCGCATGTCAATACCTACTTTTTCATTTTTTTTAATTATTTCGAATTAAAAAAAGAAAAGTAGGCTAAAAATGTTTTTCTATACTTTTGCCCACCTAGTGGCACTTCCGTTGAGCAAATTATTTTGCAATACTTTTACCAATGGGTAATCTAGGTAAAAATTGGGCGTACTGTGTTTAGCTGTACAGTTTAGTTTGTTATTAAACTATCCAGCTATAAAATTGTTGAAATAGTCTTTGTTTTACTTTTTTATTGTTTTTTTTAAAAAGAAACAATGTAAATAAAATATGATTTATGAAAATGTAATGATGATTTCGTCGAAAAGCTAATCATTGAAACAAATCTGATCAGGCTAGGTAAGACACTATTTACATATTACATTTTATAGACTACAATTTTGATAGTAAAAAATCAAGTTTTTAAAAAAATTAATTGAATATATCACTAAAAAAAGAAAAGATTTACCGGAATTCTTTTCAATAAAAACAACCAAGAACCTAAATCCATTATAGCTTCAGCACTGTATGGTGTACTGTACATACCTGCCGCAAGCAGGTAAACTGCAGTATCTAGACTGATGACTTGGACCATGGTTGCATTACAAGCACTCAAAATCTCTAACCTATAAGTAAGTACTGAAAAAAATGATCATTTCAGAGCAAAATCGGTTCAATTCATTGTTGTGGTTACTGCAGTTTACCTACCCATGGCAGATATGGTGCTGAAGAGATTATTGTAAGTGAATTCTTCATTTATATATTGATTACGGTAAATAATCAGTAAGAATCATAATTGGAAACATCGATTCTCTCTTTATACAATCGAAAATTGGAAATATTTAGTTTGAAATAGAAAGCACCTCACCCGACATAGTTGCAGCTGTTGGACTTTATAGTAACATATTGTGTTTCTCAGAATAACAATTGGGTTCAACATGCACAGTGATGCACGATATACTTTTATACAACACGATATACTTTTGATAATAAATACTTTTTTTTATGACTTTTGAACCTAAAGTTTGGGTAAAAAAGACGGACTCAGGTTGGAAGCAATAATAAGTAAGCTAATTATTAATCTGCTAATAATAATTTTAAGAGATCGCCCTAAAACTGAACTAAACTTTTCAATATTAAGCCTGAATGGTTTATTAATCCCTCCAACGTACCAGCTTACTCTAAATTGTTAATTCTAAACTCTTAGTTTTTTCTAAGTTTTGCTTAAAGTATTTATAATGTTTGATAAATATAACTTTATTTATTCATCAAGAAGAGTAATTTCAAGAGTTAAGTAACAGTTAAGCATGGTCTGGAATACAAGTACAGTTGACGCCTGCCTCCTTACTACAGTGCCACCAGAGTTATGTCAACCGTTGTCTTAAGCCCCACAAACAAACCACCTGAGAGCTAATTCGTCTGAATTAGAACAGTCAAGCCTACAGAGACGCCATAGTTCATTCCCATTTTAATTATTCATTACTAAATTACAGAATATGTGTTGCTAATGGTGGTTATATAATTCATTTGAAATGTTACAAGGCAAAGAAGCTAAGGCATGTTACTTCATCCATAGATTACTATCATTTTGTTATTGTTTATCATCTCTTATTATTGTTTACTTTGCGTAACAATTATCGATATTTCACATCAAGCCCATCTTTTGGTCTCATTCTTAATTGTGATAAAAATATAGAACAAGGCCATGACAAGATCATACCATCTTACTGACATTGACATTCGAATGATCCTGGATTGCTTTAATGAATTGTTGTACAATGCTCAAAACAATTAGGGGAGCACTTTGAGTACTTTTGTTTACCCTTTCGGTTCCAACTTCTTTTTTTTATTATAAAAATCTAAAATTGTGAAATAGATTCATTATGCATCCAGAATGAAATGGTAAAAAAACAGGGAAAAAATCTTAAATTTTTTAACTAAAATTTAAGGGGGAAAATAATGGAATAACAACTTTTGAATAAATTATAACTATAATTTTTTTAATACTTAACTTGTAAAAAAAAGGTAAAAACAATTTTTAAACATCTAAGAATGCACGTGAAGAATTTAGGGTCAATTTATTGCATAAAATTTTTTGGGAGTGAATTGTATTTTACCATGTTTTTCATATTTTCATTTAATTAAAACAAACATTATTAAATTCTTCAAAAGACAAGTTTCTTCCATCTAACAATAAATAAGGGCGAGCTCAACTAAGAAAAAAAATCGGAAGCTGATGATACCAAATGGAATCATTGGGGGTAAAAAAGTTTAAACCATGCGTTTCCCTAATTGTTGTGAGCAGTGTATTTTACCATTGTCGCAGATTCTAAACTGCAAGTACTTTAAATTTTTAGAAATAAACAGAAATATATTCACCAAAACTATCAAGTTATCTGTAGTTAAACTATATTCTATATAAGTAACTTAGATATTTTTTAAAAATAATTATGATTTAATATATTCGTAGTGATATCGCAAATATTTTTTAAATGATTGCAAAAAGGCACCTAAACAATTACATTAATTGACACCCATGTGTCACGCAGTGACAAATGAAGCCTAGATCATGATAAACAAACTGCGGTGAGAGGTAGACAAAAGAAATTTAAAACAAGAAGAGTTAAAAAGTTCATCTGCATCATAAGTATAACATTGTGGTACCTACATACATTGAGAAAATTTAATAATACGAGTGACTCGTAGCTATTTAGTGCATTATGAATTTATAAAGCTTTATGGTAGCGTTGTAACTAACCTGATAAAGTGTCGTTCTCATTTATTATGAATTGAAGAAATGTTGAAAAAATTACGTTATTTAAGAGGAGCTTTTTTAATTATGAGATGTCCGATATTATTGAATTTTAAGAAATATATTTTTAATGAACCACTATAATGGTACCGTCAGTGCAGTAACTTTGGTCCAAAATCATAAGCTTTTTTTACAAAAGAAGAAAAATTTAACTACAAAAACGATTGAAATACTTAAAAATCATTATGCATTCTAAGTATTGTACTTTTAAGAATATTTTCCAAGTTTTTTTGTTAAATTTTATAAATTAAAAATAAATTGGTGTTAGTTTAACAAATTAGGACACTGTTAGGATCCGGGCGGGTAACTTTGGTCCAAGCATGAAATACATAAGAAACATACTTTTTAACATCCTTAAAGGCTCTGTTATCGAATTAAATAGTAATATTAAAATGTTTAAACCTAAAAATAACAAAGTTATAAGACACATAGTTTTTAAAAAATGGTATATAACTTAACATTTACATTGCACCGTAGAATGACATTACACGATAAATACCAGTATTGATTGTCACTTAAAAGAAAAGTAAACTTCTATTTTAATAAGGGAAAAAGAACTACTTTTTAGAAGCAAGATTTAATAACAAATACCTTTATAAAAAGGAAAAGATTTTATTATTAAAGGAAAAAAACAATATATTCGTAATTAGGAATTTGAAAATGTTGACATTTTCGACATTTGCGATTTTGAGTGTTGTACGTTTCTTTCATTTTATCTTTATCTTTTTAATGTTTAAAATTGTTTCATTTAAAAAAAGTATCTCAAAAATGGGTAATCATAAAAGTAAGACTTCTTCAAAAATAGTTAAACAGAATACAGTATACACTTTTACATACATTTTTAAAGTGCAAAGTTCCAGAAAGAAATCTTTACATCTTGGACCAAAGTTACCCGCATTCATCGGCAAAAGTTTCCCAGTGACCAATATTTAAATATAGCATAAACAGTATTCAACTTAGAATAAAACAAATGGTGTAATATTTATACCCATAAATAAAAGAATCGAATAAAGTGTCTTATTTAGCTATTTTCAATATTTTTTAGGTGTTCCAGACAAAAGTTGGAAGAAATAGAATTTTGTCATTGAATGCTCGTAAGAATGAAAACGTCATTTGTAGTATTGCCAGAATTAGAATGAGAATTTTTTTACATGAAATGAAAGGCATTGTCTCCACCTTTTCAAAAATGTAAAATAATTTAAGATGGGATCATTTTATAAAGAGAAATTAAGAAACAAATCTTTTTTCCGACGCGTGGACCAAAGTTACCTTCCATGCCCAAAGATACCCACTTTGACGGTACTATATATTATACTACGAATGACTGAAAAATAAAATAATAATAAAAAATCCCATTCACTTTTTTTTTTTTGAATCACTGTAGCTTTAGGCAGCGAACATTTACTTATTGAATAATATTATTTAAAAATAATGACATCTTTAAAAAGCAACTTCAAAAGTTTCTTAATTAAACACTCAACTATTTATCTCATTCCATATGTCCTAAGCTTAGTTTCAAACTAGTTAAAAATATATTTATAATTTTTTTTAACTAAATCGCATTTCCACATATTATGACAAGTTTAGTATTTTATGAAAAAAATTCAAAAAATGAAAATTATATTTTTCAACCACAGAACAAAGTGCACCACTATATAAGCAAACCATCTTGAAGATTGAGTAATGAGCAACGTTCTTTTTCACACTTTATACTACAAATGCCACGGACAAGTGTGATACGTCAAAAAATTCAGAGCATCGAAATTAGAATACATTGAAAATTTCAGAAAAGAATTCGATTTCGAAGTACTTCAATTATTTAAAAAAAACTGAAAAATTTAATGCTAATTTAAAAAGCATAAGAAGCCATTTTTATTATTAATTATATCACCATTGATTACCAAATGATATTTTTCATATAGTTTAATAATCTTCGAATGTGATACTGCTTGACAGTTTATATAAAAACAAAGAAATTGTAGCTAAAATTTCTATGAGTTACCCCTTCCTCACACACCCATTCATCCAGCAATACCCATTATATCATACTTAGATAGTTTTAACCCTTACAATTATTAAAGGTGACTTTTAGATTCTAGTTTTTTTTTAAATTATGCGATACCTAATAATTATCTAAAACAAAATAGCGGTAAACACTGCACAATTTTTTTTATCACCTCGGCATAAGATTATGACAAAAATTAAAAAAAAATCTGCGAATTATCTCTAAAATAACAAGTAACAGGTGCGTCGAACTCAAAGGCGTTAGATTAGTGTTTCTATGGAGAGTAAAACAGTAAGAAAATATCTGATTACAAGTTAAAAATGAAGCAGAGCAAAAGTAACTCTACAAAATATTCAGCAACTAAGAGTATGAAGGATGAAATAGATCTAAACCGTTCATTTTAGCTCTGATTTGCTATTGTTCTGGTTTTATTTAAGAAACAGCCAATCACAACGGTCGTTACTTTTTCGGTCTCACTGTAGAATAGAACCCTTAATGATGTTACATGATTAAAATTATGCAAAAAAAATTTAATGATATCAATTATGTTTAAAAAGTTTAGTTTGACTTTTTTTTTATTTGCAATAAAACTGGGGTAAAATACCTTAATTGGATAAAAAGGACTTCTAGGATTGAATTTGTAACTATCGTATTTTATGTTTAAATAATTATTTATGTATAGATATTATATTCTAGAAAAACAGTGTCAAGATACATATAAATGAATTTTAGGAAAAGGTCATTTAGTTGTTTTACGAATTTTCATGATCCAAGCTTCGAAGAGATTTTTTTATTTACCTAAAAAAGTCTTATTATAGATAGGATAAATTCTTATACACAGGAAGAGTAAATATTGAAAAAAAAATGTAACTGGGTAATAGGTGAAGTCACTAAATTGCAGATTAAATATAACATTATATAATAACGAGGAATAGATTTAAAAAAAAATAATAGTTAAATTTAGAGTAAAAAAATAAATAAATAAAGCATAAACTTTCTTGCGATAAAAATCTTGACAACATTAAGACAACAGTGACCAGTAAAAGTGACAACATGAGGACCAGTTAAATTGAAGTAAAAAAAATCGCATAATAAGCATGAGGGTGATGGAAAACCTATGCTTGAAATTTTTGATTCAACATAACATTAGAAACAGCAAGTATTTGTAACAAATATTTTTTAATCAAACTTATAAAATGACTTACTTTCTAATTTTGTTACTGCAGAGAATAATCCTTGATTTCAGGCCTTGTGAGCTGGATCTGATGAAAAACTACAGAACACTTGATCCAACAAAGCAACTATCTTTTATATGTTCAATTAAAAAAAATACAAATAAACAATTGTATCCTCTTACTTTTCTATTTACTTCGTTTTCCAAGAATATTCTAAAACTGTAGCAAAAACATTCCATTCGAAGCATTCGGTTGCCTAAATATTCGAAACCCAGCAACATGAGGAAAATTCCAATCATAGTTTTTGTTTAAAAAAAATTATTAATTGCACATATTGTAATGATTTCAAGGTTTCGTTTATGTTACTAAAGGAGTCTTAATAATAATATTGTGCCAGTAATGATTTGATACTTGATATTTAATACTTTTACGTACTTAAAATTAATAAATAACAATGGCAAATCATACGTGTAAAGGAAAATATTACAGCCTTGTATACATTTAGATACTTGTACTACAATTTACAACAGCACAAATTGTCATTTTAGCCTCTACAATGCGTTTATAATATGAAAAGTTGAAGCTTTGAAAAAAGGCTATGTCGGTCCGTTACCAACTTTCATAGTCAAAACTACCAATAAAATGTGTGTATGCTCAAAAAATTCAACGCATAGACAGTAGAAGTACATTGAAAATCAGAAAAAAAGTATTTCGAATTCAAAATACTTCAAATACTATAAAATTTAATACCCATTTAAGAAGCATAAGAAGGCCATTTCTCAACTCTTTCAAATTACCTTTGCCACACAATCATCATCCCGATGGAAATATTTTATATAGAATTAAAAACTGTTTGGCACTTTTTTTCTTGTTAAACACAAATGTTATACAAATACAGATACAAAAATTGTCGACCAACAACAGGCCAGAGGCCCAGCAAGGTTGGTCCAAAATAAATCTAATACATTACCAGCTTCCAATGACCGTCAAGTTTCTTCTTAAAATCTTCTACTCTCTTCGAATGCACAACACAATCTGGTAAAGCATTCCACTCATTGACAACTCTATTGTAAAAATAATGTTTTCTTACCTCCCTTCTAAAGCTCGATTTATTCAATTTCTGATCATGTCCTCTGGTCCGGCTATTTAAGGTAAAACCTAAGCCCTCCATGTCTCCCTGTTTTATGAACTTGAATAACTGAATTAAATCACCCCTAGCTCTCCTGTTTTTCAGGGAATACATGTTTAAAGATCTTAATTTGTTATCATAATCAATACCAGATAGACCCTTAATCATTTTTGTAGCCCTATGCTGAACTTTTTCAAGCAACTCTATATCTTTTCTGAGGAAGGTAGACCAAAACTGAACAGCATATTCCAGATGTGGCCTTACCAATCCCCTATACAATGGCAAAATAATCTCCTTAGATTTAGAAGTGATACTTTTTCTAATATATCCCAACATTCATTGGCTTTCTTACTTGCCTCAACACATGTTGTGTGGAAGTGACAGATTCTGTTATAAACCTTCTTGTTTTGAATTTAAATTCCCAATTTTTAAGAATAAAATGAGATATTTTGCATAAAAAACTCAATGAGAAATCGATTTGGCGACTTTCAGATGGCTTCACTCTTTTTCTTGTCTAGCATTTCTATCTTATTCTAACTTCCATGGGTGTATGACTGAGAAGACTGCAAAATGAGTGTATGTTGTTTTCTACGCTTGCAAGTAGTGGCGACATCTAGCGTTTATTATGAAAACAAAACTATAGTTTTTACTAAATAATATAACACATTCTGAAAGCTAACAACATTTAAATAAAATTAAACACTATAACCACCCCTAGGCCTTCACCACCGACTTTCTTTAACACGGCATATTTAACCTACTTTCCTTTATTAATTCGAAACAGTTAAGAAAATGGAAAGTTTGTATTAACATCATTGAGATTTCCGTCCATCCGTCTGTCTGCAACCCACTTCCAAATTCAGTTCTATGATTTTAATTCTTTTATTGGAAAGGTATGACAATAGATACCTATTTAAATAAAACTAATTTTGTCCGTCTATTTGTTCGTCCGCCTGTCAGACAGTCCTATTATAATATCCGTTCTAACCGTCCGATTTTAAAAATCTATTTTTTTGTTCGAAATGTGTGACAGGAGACAGCTAACTATTAGACTTTTTATCCGTTTGTCAGTATAGCCATTAGTCTGTCCATCTGTCTTTTAATGGTGTGTTTTTACCTCAGTTATACAAGTCCAATTAAAAAAATTCTTTTATGTTAGAAATATGTCACAACTCATCAGATGTATATTTTTATACTCTTTGGCTATAAGTCGGGACGCTTTTACATCCGCCCGCCCTTCTGTCTATAATGGTCCGTTTTAACTCAAGTTTTACTTTAAAAAAATTCTTCTCTCAAGTTTTACTTAAAAAAAATTCTTCTTTGTTAAAAAAGATAGGACCTGAGAATGCTTATCTTATTATTTTTTTGTCTGTCTATCCGTACTATAAGAACTTCAGTAAGTATTAAAGTAACAAGAAAGTAGACTATTTTAGTTCATTCAGAACTTCTTGTTTCTCTTCTCTTTTATTTTGGCAACTTTCCTTTTTTATTTGGTAACTTTACTTTGGCTTTTCGTGGACCTACGACAAAAGAATTAGTTTTACAAAGATTTTAGTTTATAATTTCTAAAATAAGTTTAACCGTGCCTATTTTCGGCACAGTTGTAGTAGAACATTCTTTTCATACTGATTCCAGGGTCATTAAAGCGAAACTGGTATTTGAATGAAAGGAAACAAGAGTTAAATTACACAAGTTTTTCCAACTGCACAACAAAACATTGCTCACCTGTATTTCGTAATGAATTTAACTGAATTGTATTGTGCATGTCATAATTCAAAATTAGTGAGTAGAAGTTGCTTAACTTTTTAGTGGAACAATCTTTTATAGGTACCTTAATTTTAAGTAATTAACAAACTTTGATAGTGGTGAATTTTAAATTTTAGTATTTGCCATAAGAATAAATTTTGACTGCAAAATAGAAGGTAGACATTCTCAGATATCACGTAAGAAAGTTCAAATTTTTCTTAAAAATTTTCGTACTCCATTTAAAAGACATTACTTTTAATCAATTTGCTAAACATTTTGTAATAAAACTTCTTATTTTAAGTATTTGGAAGTATTACATTTCACATTGAAAATGCATATTTGCGAAGTCTAAAATTGTTCTTAGGAGAGTTTCTTCTATACTCGCTATAACGTGGCAACTTCCATTATTATTTTTTTTATTCTGTATTATTATTTTTTATTCTTCCAGTATTACTTTTAGAACCTATTGTGCCAACTTCTAAAAGCATTTGGAAACTGTAAAAATGTGCTGAGTAACTTCACTCAAAAGAACTGGGGAATATATATTTGTTGGATTTTACTGGGATTTTATGAGGTTCGAAAAATGAGTGTAAGCATTGGGTTTCAAAAGGCAGATCAGTCAGTTTTCCACGGATTAATTTTAATGGAAACAAAACGGACAAATTATATGAAAAAATTTCTTTTTGCCCCTAGGCAACATTTCCCTAGAACTTCGTCATTGCGTAAATAAACAAACACAAATTACTATATTATATTTGAATAATAATTTGTGAATAAAAAATATAGGTATTGTTTTTAAATAAATATCCAGATAATCTTTTTTAGAACATCTTTATACTATTAATTGTTTCTATAGTTTTTCTGTTTTGACAATCACACTTCACAATTGATACAATAGAGATAAACCAGGTAGGGGTTTTTTGATAAAAATTACTTTATTTTCATCATAAAAATACAAAATTATATATAATATATTTTGATATTTGACTAAAATATACTCTTGAGACACACACAACACACATATAAGTTCGTTTTTATCTCTTTAAAATATTCCATTTGATGACTGTTTCAAGGAACATATGAGGCATCCTGTGAAAACTAGGGCCCCAATCTAAAATAAACCAAAATAAATATTAGAATTGTATCAAAATAAATATTATTTTATATTTCTTTATAAAGAAAAGGAATAATAAGAATTGTATCAAAAGAAATATTATTTTATGTTTCTTTATAAAGAAAAGGAAAAAAAAAGAATTATATCAAAAGAAATATTATTTCGTGTATGAAAATAAATATTATTTCGAACAAAACAAATACAAATTCTTTTTTTTTAATAAAACAAATGTTTAACAAATTATTTTTCTATTAAGATTGCAATGATTAGAACAGTTCCTATCCCCCTTTTAAAGTATTTACACAACCATTTCAGCCTTGTAGTTTTTAAAAATTGATAAACAGGTAATTTATATAATAGGTTGTATGAGCGGCTCAGTGGCTGAGAGGTTAAACGCGTCCGCCTCGTAAGCCCAAGATCGCGGGTTCGAGCTCCGGCTGAGTCGTCGGATTTTCTGGATGGGAAAATCTTGGGCGTGCATCTCATATGATTATGTGGCATGTAAAAGATCCCCTGAGGGCCCATTTGGCTTGGGTTCTCTCGGCAAAATTAAATCTCGGCATACTTTAACATCCGCAGAGAGCTCAGATTCATTGTAATCTGGGCGTCAAAATTGGTAGCGAGAGTCGCCTAAATGGTGCCACAAAGAAATGGCTCTCAGTTCTGGGGAATATGCCGAGTCTACAAAAGGCTTGACCGCCAATATTGCAGCCCCATTAGAGAAAAAATAATAATAATAGGTTGTATGGAAGCACTTACTTGTAATAAAAAGACCAGTACTGCTATACCTCCACAAAGAGCTGCCTTTCCTTTGAAATATTCGATTAATGCATCATAACAACCCTAAAAAGGGAAATTTAAAATTTTACTATAATGCCTTTAAATGTTTTGCTAATTATTGAGTCTGAAGTAATAAATATCAACTATAAGGATACGGTGTTTTAAGCAAAAAAATACGTTATAAAACTAATCTATAGCTCGGTAAAAAAAAGAAAAGAAATAACAGTTAAAGTTTAATCACTCTTGAATTGTTTCTGTATTATGTACTTTTCATTTTCAATACTTAATCGCACACAATTATCGAAAAGAGTGTAAACCCATTAACGAAGCGAAAATAAGCTTTCTGCATTATTTTATCTAAATAAACAAAATTTTAGACAATGAAGACCATAGTCCTGAACAATTTATGCAGGATATATTAAGTTACACGAAAAACGAATTAAAAGGCATATGTTTTTATTCAGAATTGCAGGTGTTGATGGTATTCACAAAGACCATGTTAATGGGTTTAAATGGTAATAAAAAAATCTAAATCGATGTAGAATTAACTTTTGTATGCTAAAAATGATATTTTAATGAAATGATGTCACATTGCATTAGAATAACACTAAAATATTCAGATATTTTGTAGAAAGCATCTTTTTCTAAAATAATAAAAATATATAATTTCATGTATCCACTTGGATAAGTTACCAAGATGCACTGCAATTTTTATCTAACCAACAAGCAGCCGTTGCAGCTACTAGGAACCATTATTGTGGTGAAACCGAGCACAAAAAGTTTAACAGTGATTTATAATGCAAAACAGTCGTATTAAACTTTGCGATAACAGTTTGCATATATTTTTTTCTTCTAAAAAAACGTGTCTTACTTTTTCTCGAACTTTACTGTTCTCGTCACGACAGGAACCGGGTATCGCTATAGGCTTAACACCGTCACTGTAATCTTGGGGTCCGTTAACACCACAGCACTCTAACTGTAAAAGGAAAAAAAAAAACAATGTAATTGTACAGAAAGCCAGAGAATCCCTACAATAAGGTAAAACGACGCAAAATACATTTGATTAAAATGTGTAAAAAAAACCAGCTCTGTATTGAAAACTATAATTTCTAGAGTTAAACTCATAGTTTCCTTGCACAGAAGCCACGACCATGGGCGGAGCTATAATACGCGCGGAGCAATCAGATGAAGAAAAAATTTCATCCGTTTTATTTTGTCTTTATCTGATTGCTCCGCGCGTTTTATAGCTCCGCCCATGGTCGTGGCGTATGTGCAAGGAAACTATGAGTTTAGCTATAATGCATTATAGAATTGATTTTTCCCATTTCGTTTAGAATTTATCCCAGTCTAAGGAACTGAAAGTTGAGCTATTGATCACATACTTTAAGAATTCTAGGATTAAAAGGGTGATCATTTCTTAATTTTATGTGTAAATAAGAAAAGAAGAAGAATTGTAGGAAAAAAGTTTGTGGTAAAAAAAGTAAATTGTTAATTTTTAAAATTGTTTTTTACAATATTGGGAAATGTCATTGGTTATTTTAATATTGTTTTATAAAAAGTTACTTTCGACGTAAATTTTGTCTCAGACCACCCATATTATTTGTTGGTTCAAATTCGTTGAGTTTTTCGATTGATTTCTCCTTTGAAACTATAAGCATTCTGCACTGAATGTTTTCTAGAGCTTGTGGATATGAAAGCTAAGTCCTAGGATTTATGTTAATGTTAGGTAGAACGAAACACTACCTTTACTTAGTGTGCGATACGAACGGTTCTCTGTGATAATATTAATTCAAAGATAAGGTAGCGTGCGTACTCACCTTGGCGATACCATACACTTAAGGTAACTTTTAAAAGAAAAATCCGTTTTAAAGTTTAAAAAAAATAGCAGTGAGATCCTTTTAAAATAAAAAATTAATTCCTCGTTATATTTGCTCATTTGAATTGATAAATGTAAACAAGTGGGTGGTGTCCATAGAAAGATATTCGTACGAGCTTATTTTTATGTTAAAATGTTGAAGAAAAACCCGTAAAGGTAAATTCGCCATTAGACTTTGACTCCTTTTTTTACACTTAGCGATTTATATATAGATGTAATAGCCAGTGAGTTTTTAAAATATTTCATAAGTCATCTAAGAAATATTTCATAATAAAAAAAAACATAGCAATAACTTTTCCAAAATGAAATGTACTGGAAATACTAACCTTCAGATGATTTGCCCGGAAATTCTGTTTTCTTTAAATTTGTCTGTTAAAAAACGGCTTTAGCGTTAAAATTACCAATTATTCGAAAAAATAAAAAGTACGGTATTTTTCTGGCACAACACCTGACAGTTTTTCTGCAAAAACAATAGATTTTTTTACAGTGTAGTAGGAAATTCTTCAATGACCCCTTTTTATATTTAGCTGCTCATTAGTACATACCTTGGATTGGACCAAGTCGATGAAGTAACGCTTTTTCTCATTGTCCATCATTTCGTGTAGGGCTGTAATGGCTTTAAGTTTCACCTTCTCTTGATTCTACACAAAAGAATAAAAATGAGTCATGTTGTTGCAGCTTCATAATTTAGTTTTGTGATGGTGAGTCATGACTTTGCTAGTGAGTTTTTATGGTTCGTTTGACATAGACTGGGCTGGGCACTTGAGCAAGTAAACGGCAGTAAATACGAAAAATAATTGGGTCACTTCTTTTGAAAAAAATTAAAAATTACAAGAGAATATGAAGAATAGAAAATAAATTTAAATATATAATCAATCCAATATATAATATTGATATTATATACACTTGATGCTATATTGGTTAAGAGAAACTTATTTAACCATTTATGTTGGTCCCCAAGGAACTCAAGCCCGTCCAGACAACTCAAAAACAATTATGTATGGAACATTACCCCAAAACCCTTAACGAACTTATTGATTAAAAGTCGAGAAAACTTATCCATATATTAACAAACACGACAGTATACACTAGAACATCATTCTTTAATCCATTAACACCGGTTTGGCAAGATAATTTACTACTTGAAAATGATCTTTCTTATAAAAATTATCTACATAAACAAAATATAAGACAAATGAAGACAAAATATGAGACAAATAGTCTTGACCAATTTATGTAGGACAAATTAAGTTACACTAAAAACGAAAACTTAAAGTTCACGTCTTTATTAGAAAGTAAGGAGTTAAGGGGGAATGGGCGCGCTGGACTGGGGGTCTCCAAAGCAAAGTGCATCAGTGTTAATCCTATGGCGAAAAAAATATTTTCTCTGCCACATTTCTCCGGCTGTATTGAATATTTTTACAAGCGGATTTTTTTTATGTGATAAATGTAGCTGACTTACAAGTCCCGACCTTCCCACTTTTTGAAATTGGTTCGAATATTTTTTTTAATTTTCAATAAATAATTTTACACAAAATATTCGAAGCATTTTCAAAAAGTGAGAAGCTAATCTGAGAGACCTGTAAGTTATCTACATTTATTATTTTGGAAAAAACGTTTGTAAAAATATTCAATACAGCCGGAGAAATGTGGCAGAGAAAATATTTTTTTCGCCATTGGATTAACACTGAGGCACTTGAATTTGGAGACCCGCGGTCCATCGCGCCCATTCCCCCTTAATGGTATTCACAAAGTCGTCGTTAATAGGATACTGATAGATTGCAGCTCAAATAATAAACAACTAAATTGAAGATTAAAATTATTTTATACTATGTCGTCTAAAAAGTGTGAAAATATTTGCCACTTACTTCTTTGCTAGCTGTTACCGTAAAGACAATTGCTATAACAGCAATCTCCAAAACGATAATAATGGCTACAATTATTGAAAACTGAAAAAAAAATAACGTGATTACATTATTCTTCAAATAACATTTCACAAAGTCAAAATGCAGTTTTCATCTTATGATATTGCAGTTGAAATTCAAAATCATTTAAAAGTTCTTAAAAACCTGATAATTCAATTACCCATTAATACAGTTATTTTTTTACTTTGTACGTGGACATTCGGGGGTTAGGGAGAATGAGAAAGCTCTTGGGGAATCTTGCAAATTCTTGATAAGGCTTCAAAGTTAATGTTCCTCGGTCTTTTTTAAGAAAATCATGATCGAAAGTGCCCGCAAATAATGAAACTGAGACGAGACTTACAAGAACTCTAATACTGCAGGCATTGCTAAATGATTTAGAAAGACGTTTTGCACGTCCATTTGTTTGTCCGTACTGTAAAGGCTTGATTACATGGTTCGGTTCCGCGCGGACTCGGACAGCATTTACAACGACTGATTGGTTTGTTTACCCATCCTTTCCTCCCTTGAGTGGGTCGATAAAATGGGTACCAAGCATGCTTGGGAACTAAACACTGGGGATTCCGCGTGAGGCTGACTACCTTACCGGGACATATGCCTAGCACCTCAGAGCCATAGGTCACGTAAGCTGAAATGGGCACGGCAGGCCTTGGCCCAGTAATGGGCTGTTGCGCCGAGGAGTTTAGTTTAGTTTAGATTGGTTTGTTTCTAGATTAACTCTACAGCCAACCATTCAGTTATCATTAAAAAAAATCTGTCTCCACGCGGACTTGGACCATGGAATCAAACATTAAGAATTTCTTTGAGTTTTAAAGTAACAGGAATGTAGGCTAGTTTAGCTATTATAGAACTACTTGTTTTAGCTTCCACACTACGTTTATAACGTAAAAAGTGGAAGGTTTTATAATCGTTCAGTCCGTCTGTCTGTCCGTCTGTCCGTCTGTCACCCACTTTCACAGAAAGAACCACAAGTCCCACAGACAAGTGAGATACGTCATTTTAAAGCAAAAAATCAGATTAGGCTACATTCAAAATTTCATTAAAAAATTTAAATTAGAAATTTATTTAAAATTTAAATAACTAAAATTTTTTATCTACATTGAAATAACATGCAAATTCTATTTTTATTCATATTTTAACTGTTGTCATAAACAAGTCCCACAGACAAGTGGGATACGTCATTTTGAAGCAAAAAATCAGATTAGACTACATGCCGAATTTCATTAAAAAATTTAAACTAGAAGCTTATTTAAAATTTAAATAACTAAAAATTTAATCTACATTGAAATAACATGCAAATTCCATTTTTATTCAATATTTTTACTGTTGCCATTTCGTTAAACGTACGAGAAACTTTTGTTAAAATAAAAATACACTTTTGAAAAAATATTTATTTATGTGATATAATTCGGTTTGGATTGTTGTATTATCACAATAGAGTTCTTTTAATGGTTCTATATATATGTATGTAGAAAGATGCATAGAGAATTCTAACTTGGCATAAAAAATATGCTAAGTTTCGCTTTTATTTTAAAGCATCAATTGTACAAATTATAAATTTTTTGAACTGTAAATTAATTTAACAAACTATAAATAAGTGAATTTTTTAAAGAAATGTAAATGGGAAATTGTGGCGACAAAAATATTTATTAAAAAAGGTTACATCATTATTCTTCGAACTTCAAACAAATTTAGCAAACGATAAAGTCTAATTATTAAATCTGAGAAAGAAGATTAATGAAAATAGTTAATTTTGGCGTTTAAAACTTTGAATTACAAATAGCTAAAGGCCCTGTTTTTATTAGAATTAAATCACATTTGCCATTCGCAACAATCGCTCGAGAAACTTTAATTCTTTTAGACAATAAATTAAAATAAATTTATTTTTGCGACATCGATCAGTTTGAAATGACGTCAAATATATTTCACTACGGAATCCTTGTTGATATGAAATGTTTTCATCCTATTTAAAAGCGAGGAATATGACATATTTATTCTTTGAAATATAAATTAATTTTTGCAAACGATAAGTAATAATTATTGAATTTTCGAAATAAAATAAATGAAACTAGCCAAATTTAGCTTGTAAATGTTAAATATAGAATTAATGTTGTGTTTGGCGCGTTTTTTCCTGTTAAACACAAATATGTGGAAGCGAGTTAAGTGACAGATTCTGTTACAAACCTACTTGTTTCATTTTAATTATACATTTAATTTGAAAATATCTTTCTAATACATATTCTTAAACTATATTTTATTAAATTATCAAACTATTTTAATGCAATTGTACAGAAATATCGGATGCATTTTCCTATGAAAATCCTTTTTTTTTTTTTTTTTTGGAAATTTCATTTAAATCATGTTATATATTTTTCAGTCAAATTATATTTTTCACCCAAAAAGGATTGTCAAATCTGTTTGTGTTTTTCATTTTTATTTTCTTACATTTATACTAGGAACAGTTCAATTTTTGTGTAAGAACTAATGCTTTGCTACGAATTTCTAAAAAAAAAGGAAATGTTCGATTTCCTTAAAACTAAAGCAAACTTTAAAAAAAAATATTTGTTCAGAAGAATCGGCATCTTCCCAGTGTCTTGCATGCTGTTTTTAAAACTTAGCTATTTTTAAATCTGTTTATACAAGCGTGCACAGACTACGAAGTAACACATATGTTCTTTTTCAGAAAACTTCGTAATAAAACATGGTAGACACGGTAAATGTATGACATGCAGAAATACTATTATGGTTACTCTTATACTACTTTCTACATGCAGTTTGACGAGTTATAAAATGGCCTGAGCAAATGGGGACCCTTTATTTATTTATCTGTTTAACTTTGATATGTGATTTGTGGGTTTTGAGGACCTTATAATGTGGTTCTGTAGGCCTGATATAAAATTCTTTTTTTTCCCTATACCTAATAGGGCTTGACAAATCGCGAGATTACCAAGTACATGGCCCGTAAAGCTCGGTCATCAGTCTGTAAATTTTCATGAATCCCAAAATGTTTTACAACAAGGAGGGAAAAAGAGGATATTGTCTGCAACCTAGCGCAAAATATACAGTGATCGTTTTCAGTATATGTTTTTGTATTTCGTTACAGTATTTTTTTTACAATTATTTGTCTGTTAAAAAACAGCTTTTAAGTAAAAATTACAAATAGTTCGTATAAAATAAATAGGTTTCCTCTGTAAATTATACGGTATTTTTCTGGCACACCAGTTCACAGCTTTTTCTGTATGAACAACAGACTTTTATTTTTACAGTGTGGACAGGACCTGATCTAGGAAAACGTAGACTATAGGCATAACACATTTTACACATTTGTGCATGATTTCCCGTGATGATGATGCTAGTTAGCCGATTTATCATATTTTTGCTACCGTTTTATCGGCTTCCCTATAACATCGATCAAACCAATCACGTAAGGTCAAGTCTGAATTAAAGTCAAGCTAAAATTAAAGTGGGATCTCAGAAAATTAAAAAAATATTACTGAAATGGGATCTACAGCATTTAGCATAATGGAAACTAAAATTTAGAGTCTCCTTAAATTTGGGGACCATAGGCCCGGGCCTAACGGGCCTTATGGTAGATCAGGCTCTGAGTATGGATATTGGAGCTTTACAATCTGTTTGGACTTACGAGGACAAGCAGACATATCTGCGACATGATGGCACCGTAGCAGCCGATGAAGCCCACTATCATGATGACCACGCCCGCCGCGATGAGCACGTAGCTGGCCTTCTCGAATTGCGTCATGTCCAGGTTGGTCTGGATGTTCCAGAAGTCCTTGTCCACCCGGATCCACACGCCCAGCCCCGTCAGGGCCGCCCCAAGCGCCTGGAAGAACAACACTTACATTAGGCTAATTCCAAGCAAAATTGCCCTTTCTGTAGTGTAAGTCACGTGTGTAAAAAGGGATTATCACGACAACTTTTAACTTTAAATGAAAAAAAAATAGCAAACTAGCTGATCCACACGTATTGCAACAAAATAATGGAACATGCTTTATTTAATATGATTTATTTTTCAAATTTAAATAGCTCTTTTAAATTGTGACTTACACTACAGTTACTATTAGTTGAGTCGGCCTTGGAAAAGCAATTCAGCATTAATGTAAACTTGTTTTGTCTGCATAAGTTTGAATTTTAAATTTTTAACTGAAAATGTAAACATTAAATTTTTTAAAAAGTAAATTTCATTGGCAAGTAATTATAAATGAATCATTCATACTTTAAATGACAAAATTTAGTAAAATTATAAAAATTATAAGCTTAAAAAAATTGTGTTATAATGTCGTAGCTGAAAACCTGACAGTCAGATGACGAGTTTATACGTCTGTATCCCTCAGAGGGTTAGTAAACAAGAGACAATGGTCCGTGGACAGGGGTTCATATCCAGACATGGTCCTCTCAGTCTTTCATCCCTTTAGTGAGTCGATAATATGAGTACCAAAATTACTTAAGAACTATAAAACCTTGAGTTTTTCTCGTTATTCTGACCAACACATCAGATAATCTGCTGTAATGCACTTCTGATAATCTGCTGTAGTGCACTAATGCATTTAATTTAGTTCTTCGTATTCTCTATGTTACACTAGATAACAGAATTTCAAAAAAATTCTGCGACTGAGATGAAAGTACCCAATTCTGAATGATTTCAATGTGCTAAACACGAATATCACCTTAAAAAAATGTAAGTTAGCTCGAGTTTTTGAGTTATGGTCGTTTATATCATTACTAGGATAAGGCGTAATGAATGTGCGCACCAAACACAAAATAAATTACAGTTAATTTTCTTTACAGAAACCCTTCTAATTTTTGCTCATACAGGCTTTATTTGATATTATGAACATAAGGGTGGAGGAGATGATAAGTTTCAAGGTTTTTGCACACATATTAGCAGCTTAATACCCCTTTGATAAGTAGAATCGTTCTAACGTCAAGAGGTGCAGAAAAAAGAGCAATAAATTCCTTGCATTTCGTCTATGGTTGTTTTTAGAAACTGTAGCATATTTAGTAGACGCATGGCTATTGTTCTCATTAAAACTAAAAAAACAATTTTGGAGACTTTGAAACAGGGAGTTTTTTGTGATGTTGGACCGGACGTAGAGTAGAAGGAATGTTAGGCTATTTAACTTTTATCTTTTTCTAAATAACACCACCTTTAACTGATAAGATGATGCAGAAATAACATTCATTAACATGATTTATTGGTTCCCTCCTAATCATAAAATGGCATTACCCGTCCTTCCATAAAACGGCATTCATTTTTCTTCCCAGAAAATGGCTTTACCTTTTTCCCCCCATGAAGCCGAAGTGGCAAATTTGCTACACAAGTCTAACACCGCAGTTACACTAGCTCAATGCACTGCCTTGGGCGCTGCTTTGAGCCTGACCTTGGATTTGCCAAGGATTTCCAAAAGGTTTTTATCGGTGAGATTGGCGAGAAATTGGCGAGTGATTCTATATCGCGTTCGATTTTATTCATTGTTTGAAAACCGACGGAGATTATGGATGAAAAAATTTTGATTGCTGCTTGCGCTTTACATTTCAAAAGCATAGATAATTATATAGAGGTAATTAGAAAAATATCTGAAAAACGTCGTCGAAGATGGTGGATGATAGCATGTCATCGCAACCGAACGATGTAGAACGTAGTAAATACGTAGTACGTAGAAAATATTTAATTATTTTTATAGTATATTTTTCATGGAATGATATCTTTCATTACAAAACAATATTAACCTTGTGCATTCATAGCATACCAAAATGTGCATTTTTCTGGCTTTTTTTTAAAGCCTGCTCAATTTACCATGGGGGAAAGCATTAATTGTCAATAACCATATAAAACACTTCATTATGGGTTTAAAAAAAAAATCAGTTAAGTATTTTTCACCCCAAAAGGAAAAGTTTTCAGTTTTGAGTTAAATGCTTTTTTTTAATAAATATACTCGCGGCAGAAATTTAGAAGTTTCGTAATATTGGGTGTTGAAGATGACTTTAAATAATAAATTAGCATCTTGTGTTTTTTTATGTAAATATTCATACACAATGTTGCGCGAAAATCATTATTTGTCAAGAAGATCCTTGTAAAGTTGGACGAAGGTACTCCGGTATCAGTATTTGTGCTTTCGAAACCCGTTACTGGAATAAATTACTTATAACATACATTGCAAAAAAAATCCTGTAAATTTACAGTCCCTTTAATTTTTAAGTGCAACAGCCGTATTTGGTAGAAAACAGTCTGACCCAATAAATAAACGCCCGTATCCCATAGACTGTTAGAAATTTAAGGAAATCTCCGTATTTTTAGTTTTTAACTGTTTGTAATGTTTTTAACGGGCGTTTGTAATGTTTTTAACTGTTTTTTTTTAACGAAACATGACTGTTTCTTAACGGGATATGACTGGAATCTCTGCTGCCGGTTCCTGCCCATTATTTTACAGGGAATTTTTTTTAAAGTGTGTAGGAGAGTGTTTTTTCTTGATTGTTTTTTTTTCGGGGACTATTCTTTTCCGTAATTATATTTTTAACTTTTAATGTCGGAGTATTACTGAATAAAATTAGGTCAAGTAAAAAAGTGTGTATAGTATTGTCTGCCAAAAATTTCGAAATTATTAGTATTAAAAATAACTGATTAAGCTATCCACTCCAACCAGGTTTTAGTATTTTAATGCAAAATCTGGTTTAAAAATTAAATTTATTGATTACGGGTGAGATTATAAGAGATCGAATACTTTTATTAACATAGAAGCATTTTATTATCAACATATTTTACAGTGTTAAATTTTGAATTTCATTCATATATATGTTTGAATTTTACTTTCAAAATAATAAATGCGTCCTGTTTTAAATCAAAATATATTAAGTAAAACCTCTGAGAAAAACTCATAAAATTCAATCTGAAGTTTTAATATAATTTTTCACCATGTAGGATCGCTTAAAATAGAGAAAACCCGCCAAGATGGCTGCTCGTTACCTATGGTAACCCTTTCCTTTGAAGTCGCCGCAAAACTCCCAAAGTAAACGGGAAGCTTGCTCTGGACGATGCCTTGAGCTTCGGATTGGATTTCCCGGGTTACACTGCCTTGAGCGGTGCCTTGGGCAGCGACCAGGGCATCGCTCAAGGCGCTGCCCATGGCAGTGTAACTGCGGCATAATAACATACTTGAGGGGTCCAGCATTTTCCCTGGTCCCCTATCTTGTTACCAAAAGACAAATGAAACGCTTTCTTAACTTGCAGTGATGCTCCTTTTTTGCGTGCAGAAAATGGTGCTATGCCGCAAATATAACAGAAGTTATTAGCGCTACTAATGCATTTACAAGGCATTAAAGTTATAGATTTATCACTAACACTAATTTTTGATATTCTACAGTTTCTGAAACAACCAAGGATGAAAGGGAGGAGGGAAAGGGAGGGAAATACGAGGAATTTATTGCTCTTTTTTTCTGCACCTCTTGACGTGAGAACGATTCTACTTAATGAAGGGGTATTAAGCTGCTAATATGGGTGCAAAAACCTTGAAACTTATTATCTACTCCCACCATTATGTTGATAATATCAAATAAAACCTGTATGAGCAAACATTCGGGGGGTTTCTGTAAACAAAATTGTCTGTAATTTATTTTGTGTTTGGTGCGCACATTCATTACGCCTTATCCTATGTAATGATAAAAACGACCGTAACTCAAAAACTCGAGCTAACAAACATTTTTTTAAGGTAATATTCGTGTTTAGCACGTTGAAATTATTTCGAATAGGGTACTTTCATCTCAGTCGCATTTTTACCATTTTCACTGTTGACCAGTGTTATTGAACTTAGCAATTGGTGCGTTAATTATACAAACGTGAAAAATGCTTTTTTCCCCCTCGTTAGTTTTTTTAAGCATTTAGGAAGCTAAGTAGAATATTTATTAATGGAGCTCATTAATTTCAAATTTGTAATGTTTATAAATGTTTTTAAAATTTCAATCATGTAATATCGCTCTCAACCTGCTTATAGTTATAGTGGAAAGCCGCGACGCACACTGTCAGTACCTGTGACGCATAAGTAGTAGTTTTTTAATTGTTATATTTTCATATATTACATCATTTCACACGTCAAAACACATTTATTCTGGTAAATTTAACAGATAAAATCTAATCTTACAGGCATTTCTAGGTAAATGATACATCGATGACATTGATATTTTATCTGTGATAAAAATCCAGTTGCAACAAAATCTATAAAAATAATTGTTAGCAAATGCGTATTTTGTTACATTGTCAATGTCGTTATGTCATAATTTTGGGAATTTGTTTTATCTATTCCACAAATTTATTTCGATTACCTGTCATTTAATAAATGTAAGCACTTATTCTGCCCCACAAAAGGGGGTCAGTCGTTAGGGATGTTGAACCCTTCCCCATAGAAATTTAATAATTTAATTTAATAAGTTTGATGAAATTTGTCTGCATTAAAAACTTTTACCAAATAAAAAAAATACTCCTTTGCCCTATAGGTCCTGCTCTAAATATTTTACATTATTTTTTCGCAGGCAATTATTATTATCAGCTTATATAAAGTTCAAAAATAAGTAATTTTCATGAATTTTATCATTTTTTTTATCAACTTATTTTTTTAGAAATTTTTTGCAGATATTTTTATTATTGTTGGCCTATTAAAAGTCCAAATACACCTGAAAATTAAAAACTAAAAGGACCGATACAATATAAAAATAGATATACAAGATCTTGTGTTCAGGTACACATATGGTAAAAGGACTTAAATACATTACAAAATAAATTAGTAGAAATTAAGCCTACGTCCTACGTTCAATGTTACAATGTTTAACAATTTCCTTCTCAGAAAGACTTATTAAAGAATAATAATAATTTAGTTATGTCCCGACTAATGTGTTAGCCATTAACATCATCACTTCAAACAACCATCCGTAACAATACAATTTATTTCATAAATTAAGTTTCGAGCTTTGTTCTGTGTCCGTAGAACAATAGGAATACCAAACGGAGCGTAGCAGGAAGATTTAATTGAGGTCACAACACAGAAATAAGTATGTGATTCAGCAGAAGTCGATACAGTGGGGTTGATGATGCTGTAACTAACATATTTGTCAAAAAATGAGTTTTATGCTAGCGGAGGGCATTTGGCGATAGAATTTTCGCCAAGTATCTTAAACTAGGAAATTTTATTTTTTCAAACAACTTCATTATAATTTAATTTGTTGCAATAATCGAACAAACTTAATAAGGCGATTTTCTCTTATTATTCCTTTTTTAATGTCAACTTTGTTTTAGCAGCAGGTGCTAAGTTGCCAATGTGACACTTTTTAGTTGTCAGTCACGTGGTTTATGTTGGGGCCACTTTTATTAAGGAGTTACGTGGTTTTTGTTGCGACCACTTTTTATTTAATAAGATTTTCAGTTTAACTTTCCTCTTAGTTCTATAATAAAACCCGAGTAATAACTTTTAACTTGACTAATTATTTACTTGTAAGGGCAAATTAGCGTTGCCCCTCATTAAAAAATAAGTATATTTAGTGGCAGCTACTATACTTCAGCCCTGTATCACAGTACATATTTGTTTCAACAATAATAAGCATTGAATATCAAATAAAATAACTTTACATAAAAAAGTCAAATATGTTAATTAAAAAATTTATATATTTTTGCATATAAATTGCATGAGTGAAAAAATTAGTAAAAATTAGGCTCTTTCTTCTAGGTTCAAGAGTAAATCCATAGGAAGGTCGATGGTTCACAAATGGCATAAATTTTAAAATATAACTAAAATTTATTTTAAAAAAACTTGCATTTTTTTGTCATCGCAGTATAATCTATGTATTAGGTGTAGAAAAAAAATCCTCGGTGTTTGCCTTTTGTATTCGTTTAATGCGGCTTATCGATATAAAAACAATTTACTGCAATAATAAATATTAAAAATTTTAATTAATGAGTCCAAAAAAATCAAAGTTTAAATCTCATGCAGTGAATTCACTTTTATCAAACAGCTTATCCTTCAGAAAGATATTCTGATTTTCTCAGCCAATTTAATCGAAATCAATATAGTTGTCACTGACAATTTTGTCAAACTCAGACAGATATGCTTGAAAGAAGTGCATTGTGGGCTCAATGAAAGCTTGTTTTACGCACTGTGGTGACAACGACTGTGACATATTGCCATGGAGACTTTGACTACCCTTGACACATGAAGGAAAATAACATTACAGTATCAAAATGATTTAAATAGAATGCTAAATAATTTGTTTGTGTTGTCTCATATTACTTTCGGCTTTGGGTATTTTGATCAGGGAAGCAGTAATTTATAGCAATACCAAACGAAAATTTGTTTTAAATGTATAATTTTTTTTTAAACTTTCAGCTATCTTTCAAAGTAATTTTTTTTTATGTTTAATTACACATTAAAGTGGTGTTTCACGTTATTTTCAGTGTTATTTTATAAGTAAGGTTAAGTTCTCAGGAACTATAAAATATATCAATATTTTTTGTTTTATTATTTCTTTCCCATTAATAGCTCTTTGATTTAAACTGAGGAATTTTAAATATATCTGCTCAAAAAAATATTATTTTACTTTGAATCGGATTTTTTGGGGTTTTTTAAAAATACATATTTTTTTTTAAAAAAAGTCACTGTAAAAGCATTTTTGTATTCTGTGAAATATCCTCAGTTTAAATCAAAGCGCTATAGGTAAGGAACAAACTATTAAAAAATTCATAACGATATCTCATATAGTTCATGAGAAAAATATTCCTAAAGTTAGTTAAATTAACATGGGCGAGATAGAACCATCCGACTCCCCTTAATCCAACCATTCCAGTTTGCTTTGAAAACGAAGATTATTTTTGTTGTCCTAAAGTTACAAGGAAGATTGTTTTAAAGTTGCAAGGTTTAATGCATGGGTAATCAAGGATATTAAAAGTTGTGTTGAAAAACACAGTTGACACAGAAAAGAGAAAATTATTTTTCAAAATCATTTTTAGTCTTAATATTTAAAAACAGTTTAATTAAGTTTTTTTTAGAAAAACAGTGAGACGTTAACAAAATAAGAGAGTAACTGAGATTCCTTTCCAATCTATTAAAACAATGGTATCCATTGTTTGATTATATCATTGTGTTATTTAATCGTTATCTTTTTCAATTAAAAAAACATCTGAAAACTCTAAATATCATTAAATAGTTATGTAAAAACGTATTTTGGTCAAATAAGGCATAATAAAAATTAAATTCAACTAAACTCAAGAGCACGACTGCCCATAGTGGGCCAAGGCTGCTGAACCCATTTCATCTCTACTGATCATAGTAAAAATAGTAATGTTTATATTCATAGTATAAATATATTTTGAAATTTGTCAATAAACTTTTTATATGAAGTTGATTTTAATTTTACATGTTTTCTTAAATTTGAAATATCATCAGAAATTTTTATCATTCATTTAAGTTAATTATTCAAATTATTACTTATAGATGACTTAAAATTTTAACCTGAACCTTATCTGAAAGTATATTCAACTCCGATAAAGGGCCTAAAATTGAATCAACTTAGAATTTCAATGAAGAAACTATATGGAAAATTATTAAGTTTTTTGAAAAAATAACCACACTAGAATAAATTGAAATTCTTAACTTACATCCCTATTTTTATTTCTTTTTCGATTCCTTTTGCACTAAATGTCCAGGTTTTCAATTATAGCAGTCAATTTATAGCATTGTCCAGTCAGAAGTTTAACGTTCCCACAAATTTATTACTAATGAAACTAGATACCTTCACATGACGTCTAACCTTAGATTTCAAGTTTATTTCATCATCACATTTAACAAATATCATGCAATTTCCTCTTAAGATATGTAGAAATTTATAAACTACTTCCTTTAAAACCGTAGGAGTACCTCTTCCTATAATTAAAACGAATTTCCTCGTGCAACATACAATATATTATGATAATAATTCGGCGTATTTTGACACTGCGATATCAGGTCGACATCAAGAGGTGATCGTACGATATCGTATTCTGAAATATTTACGCTCATTAGTTGTAACCATGAAAATTTAAATAATTGTGTATGTTTCCAATTTGATAAACACTTATAGTATTCTCTTTAAGAATTTTATAAGATTAACTACTTTTTTAATAACTAGAAAACTATTTTTTTTTATTCTAATCTTGAGAAAACTTCCTTTATAAAACATATTACATGATTTTTTTTATTTCATTACATTTATTATCCAACAACTACAGCTTTTATTCTAACGACAGCTTTTCTAATTAAAATTATACATTTGTTATTCCAGCTGTTTAAAGAAGAAGTGTAGAAGTGTTATTCAAGTGACTTGGAGAAATATTTATATTGTATCTAGAACTTTTTACACTGTAAAAATAATTCAACAAAGTTTATGAATATGGGGCAGCTACGGTGCATGTAATTTTCAAAAGCGTTTCAGAGTATTTCGGAAACTTTTCTCTCTAATATTCAGGAGCATATTCGAAATTCTTTAAGGTTATTTTCTACTATTTTTGCAGTACATATTCGATTTATAGGCTTACTGGAAGTAGGTGGGATTCGAACCTCTCCGACAGGAGTCTGTTACATTTTCAAAAATATTTCAGTTAAATCAAAAGGTGTCCAAGAATTTTCAGTGTACTTTTCCGATCCACCTGTTTTACTTCAGTTAGTTGTAGATACTTTACAAAACATTACTACAACTTCATTATATTTCCTGGTTTGTACAACTCCATAACAAGTAAATATGATTTTAATTTAACTGAAATTAATTCGATTTTTATTTAAAGTAAGAATTAACGTGAATTTAAAAAATGGATATATTTTCAAAGGATGGCAATTTGTCTTTTTGTCCAGGATGGCATACAAGTTGGAGTATGCTCTAACTTTATTATTTAAAAATGATTATTGACGAAATTTGAATTGTTATGGACAAATAAGATTTATTAACTTCTTACTTCTTTAAAATTTGTTTAACCACGTAAATAAATGATGTCACTTAAAACAGCTATATTATTAAAAAAAACATAAACTGCTTGGTCATTATAGCTAAGCACAAAAAGTAATATGGTCAATGTTATTAAGCAATATATCAAGGAAAATAAAAACACGTCTGTCGTCTTTTGAAAAAGCTGGTGTTGTTTGCCACCAAATGAGCTTATTGCGGAGGTGGTGTACTTAATGAACAGCTCTGTCATATTTCACCCTATTCACGGCTGCAAATGACTTTTATTGATTTAGCACCTCCTATCCCGAAAGGGGGTCATGACTACAATTCATGAAGAGTCTATCGATTTCTAAGACTTTACCACGTACACTCTAGTAGAAAAAGGCCTTATGTCCAATGATGTCATTGTGAGGAATGTTTTTGTCAAGGAACTTCGACCTACACAAGACCTACACTGCCGTGGGCAGGTTCCCTCCGATCATTTGACCCGGCTTTCTCCGTATTTTGTGCGTCAGTCTTTCTTACAATAAACTTAAATTTTAAAATTTTATAATATACAAATTTTTAGTTATAACGTTATTTTTTTTTCATCTGGAGATAATTTAAATCATGTCTTTCAAAATAAACCTGATTCTAAATTTTTTAAAAAATATTTTCTTTAAAATAAATTACATTTCAAACTTATGCAGCGAAAAAAACCATACATATTTCCCAATTTCCTGGCCGTTCGTGAAGTTAAGTGTAGTACAATAATACTACAACAATGAATTAGGCCATTTTTGTGCAAAAATAATCTATCTTTAGTATACTTTTAAATGGATTGTAATCATTCAGTACTTACAACAATGGCAGAAGTTATTGTTGCACCTACTGCAGTTTACCTGTCCACGGTGTTGGAAGTGACACAAGGAAAAGTTTTACGAAACTTTTCTGCTATGGACATTATTGGAAATCTGCCTATTTTCTTCCAACATACAGAATTTATATTTGAAGGGGTTATTCATGGAATCGAAGAAAATGAGTTCACTTTTGAAAAAATCAGTGGAAACGCCCTCACTGTATAATTATTAATTGAAGATTTTTTTCGATTTGTAAAGCGACTTCTTTTAAAAAAGAAATATCATCTATTATTTACATTGTATTTCGGAAAGACATTTAGTTTGATCTATTTTATCAATGAGATACATTATTACTTTATTATAGTTTTAATGCATGTTTCAAGAAAATGAAACCAAAATAAATGTAAAATAAAAAGCATTAAGATTTAGAATAAAATGACTTCTGAAAATATCGTCTTGAACTAAATATGAAATAAAATAAAATTTTCATTTTATTCTAAGCAAATCTGACATTTCAACCTCTCTAAGATTTTCTAATAAGTTCCCAGTCAAAATAAACATCATATCTAAAAATAAAATAGCAACCGTCAGCATGATAAAACTACAAACAGAGAGAAATTATTAAGAAAATATAGATAAAAAATACATCGATAAACCGTATTAAAACGTCGTAAACCATATAACTCTAAGCAAGAGAAACTCCTTAGAAAAAATGGATTACAAAAACATCAATAACCCTATAAAAACCAGCAAATACGTCAATACGATATTTCCCCATTTCCTACAATCTCTGTAACAACATTCGTCATATGTTAACCTCAATTGGAAACTTTACAGGTAAAAATAAAATATACCCATATAAAATCAACGACTTTTTTTAGTTTAAGTTAGAACAGTAAAACCATAGAGTTAGTAAAATTTTAAAAAAAATAATTTAAATATTTAAAAACATTAAAAAAATATGATAATTCAATTTTTACAGGATTCACTAATGATTTTGACTAAAATTAATCCCGAACCCCAAGAGTAAAATAAAAATTTAAGCATCGTTGTTGAAACAATAAACAAACATACACCAGAAATATTTCATTGCGTCTACATTTCCCAGACCTTACGCAACTTCTTTGAAAACCCTTCATATCTTAATCTCAACGAATACATTTATAGGTAAAAATAAATGACAATCCCGTTTATCCATAAAGAGGTTTTGAATGTATAATTTAAATTTAAACAAAAATTAATTAAATTTAAACATTAACAAAAAATCGGTTTTTAATGATTACAAAAAAATATATATATATTTATAATAAAATAAAAATACTAAAAAAACAATTCGGGCACTTCAATTTCTCAACAATTAAACCTTCAAAATCAAAGCAAACGTTAAATCCGTTATATCCTATAGCTTCCGGTAGAAAATTTTACCCATTAAAAACAAGATATTTTTCAATTCCCGGCCCTACAACTAAAAATTCTAAATCAAAACAAACATTCAATTCGAAAGCAAAACGACATTTTACGATATCCTTCAATCCTTCATTTAAAAATTTCCGATACCTTTTCCTACACTATCATTACTTTAAACCAATCGATACATTAACAGATATCGATACATTATGCATTAAAAAAAATAATTTTTTATCCCACCTACCCATATGAGGAGGTTGAAGATTATGAGTCCGATCCGCAGGCACGACATCCAGGCCTCTGTGTTGTCGGGCCTGTAAACAAACTCCGGCCTTCGCACGAAAGAGCCCAATGTCTTCCTCTTATTCACGCTTGCGTACACACCACTGCTGCCAGCGACCTCGCTTTTCTCAGTGGCGTAGTCCCTCGTGGGTGGATCGGGAGGCTTCTTATTGTCGAAGGAAGTGGCGGGCTTTTTCGAAACGCCACTGGCCTCAGACTGATTGCTGATGATGTTCTTGTTGTATTCGGCGGCGTAATCTCTTTGAGGTGGGTCTGGATCTTTGGTGGGCTTTTTCTGTACGCCACTGGGTTTGGTCTGGTCGATGTTTTTGTTCTGCTGTAATCGTCCAACTTCACTATTATCCTGAAGTGGCCTGTCTCTGTCTTTCTGGTGCTGCACTCTGGCACTATCTCTGTCCGTATCTTTCTCCTGTAGTTCGATATCTTTTTTGCCATTATCACCTTCCGCCATTGTTAGTGCCGTTCGCAGTTGTTAAAGATAGTAATAACGTATATTTTACGATACAAAATTTCAGCTAATGGTTTCTGGAGAAAGGTATAGGTCTTAGCGGAAAATGGAAACTTTAAAAGAGTTTTCTTATGTTTGAATTCTTCTGTCAAAAGTGTCAAACCTTATCTAACATAGAATTTTAAATGCAGTAAAAAGTTTGCGGAGGTAGGCGGTGATGGAAAAATATAGAATGCAAAATGTTTTCTTGCTTTCAGTTTGAAGTGCCTCTTCTTATCTGTTTGTAGTCCAGGTAACATTCGATAAAGAGGCTTACGTTGAAGCTGCTGCAGTTTTAAGGAGTGAC
The DNA here is from genome assembly GCA_019343175.1 of Oedothorax gibbosus. Taxonomy (NCBI): domain Eukaryota; kingdom Metazoa; phylum Arthropoda; class Arachnida; order Araneae; family Linyphiidae; genus Oedothorax; species Oedothorax gibbosus. The sequence continues at coordinate 30,045,376 of CM033271.1, forward strand.
TTTTTTTGGTGGAAGTGAAGCTGATAGTGGGTGTCTTTACTTAGCTTAGTCACAAAAAGACGAGATAAGAAGAAAAATGTTGCACTAGTGGAAGATAATCTTTAAAAACATAACCCGTATATAATATCAATACAACACCAATAATTTCGCGGTGCCATATATATTCAAATTTGTTATCTTTATTACTTATTATTATAAACTACGAAATTTAAAGAAATACCTTTTACAATATTTATTCATTGATAAGTAATTCATATCTTTAAGGAGCAGTGTAATTAGAAAACAAACAAAATTATTTTAATGAAAAAAATGAAGACACATAAAACTCCTCCCAATACTTTTACCAACTTAGGTATCTTCATTCAATCGTTTAACTATTATTCATTAGGTAGGCACTTTTAGGTAGTTAGGCATTTTAATTATGTAGGAAGGTCGTTCGTTTAAATGTAAGATTATCTTTTAGTTAAATTTATCCACAAATGTAGACAATAAAATATTTAGTTTTCCTTTTCTTCCGCAAGAATTAATTTGCAAACCTTTTTTATTTTATTTTAAAAAAACCTTTTAGTTAGGTAACATTTTTATTTGATTTGCATGCAATCCGGGATTTAAAACCAAGACCTGTGAATAGAAGTGCAACTTCTGGCCACTCAAGCCCCCCCCCCCCCCCCATATAGGCCTACAGGCCTCCTGTTTATCAATATAGGTTATTTATTAGTGGTATCTGAAATTCTAATTAAACAGATATTTGATATTTTCAAGATTTTTTTAGTTAATATTTTAAAGGTTGCAAAATTTCCAAAACTCGGAACGCGATGGCATCTATGTATAAAAAAATAAACGCAAAAAGAGTGTTTTCTTTCGTTGTGTTACTATGGTAATACAAAAGCAAATCCAATAATCACAGTCACATGCACGCAGATATTAAGTAGTAATCAACATCAGCGAGTCAATAAAGTATTGTATTTGCTCTACGCTCATCAATATGTTCTTGTACACCCAAGTTATGTCTTCAGGTGAAACTTTAGTACTTAACTTATAAGAAATGTTATTTTTGTGAATAAAGAAACTTTGTAGCACTCATATACGATTATAAGGCAACTTAAAATTCTGAAGGAATAGTTTTATTTTATCCTTAAAACATGCCGCTATAATTGTAAAAAATAATCGCGGATAAAATTTGAAATTTTTTTTTAAAGTTCCCTTCGTTATACGATATTAAAGCTATCAACGATAATTTCTCTCAGATAATAAAATCCTTATTGGGAAAATTAGCAAAGTGCTTTAAAGCATTACAGACGATCAAATATTAAGTTAATACAAGTAAAAAAAAAAAGTTATACTTAACCTTTTTTTCTCACTTCGCACAAAACCCTAATAAAATATGGAAGTTATCAATTTATTATTGCAGTCATGTCACCAGAAATCAACTAAATTCAATTAGATTTCTACTAGATTACAGCAAATTTTCATTAAAATGACAGGAAACACATGACCTACTGAATTCAGATTTAATTTGTAAAAATAAGTACATAATTTTTTCGTAGTTTAGGAGTTATTAATTTTTGTTATCACACAGGAAGAAAATAGTAGTAACTTTAATGGCATATTTATAATGACTGTCTGGTCTCTAATGATGATTCTGTAAACCCCAATAAAATAAAATATTATGACGTTCCCTAACATAACAAGTCGCTGTATCAAAAAAGCGTTTTTTCAAAAAAAAATTTACAATTATCAAAATCTAAAAATCCATAACTTAGGGAAATTAATTTTAAAAAAAAACCTAAATCATAACTATGAAGATTTAAAAAAAAACTATGAACCTCAAGAATTGGACATAAAGAGACTCGTTTGTTAAAATTTTGGGAACTCTTATGATTTTTTTCCCTGCAAAGGTCCCCAAAAGTGCGCGCCGCCCGCGGCAACTTATGAGCAAGTTGGTTTCCAACATTGGTGTTGTGAGATATTAAGACTTAAGAGTTATAATAAATAAAACATTAGTAAACAATAATTTACTACTGACTAGTTAATATATGTACTACAGTAGTTTTTATTTGGGAGAAGATGTATCACTTTTTTATTCTATCAGTACGCGGTGTGTTCCTATTTCCCAAAATTTTATGGGCACTATAATGTCGTTTCTGGACTGAAAGAAATAAGAACATTAAACAATGTAAACACACAATACATAAACTACTACTAATAGGACTTAAATTTATTCAATCTGTGTCATTTTATAACTTTAATCATATGAGTGTATAATACGTATTTTACATGATTAACATGTCACATTTTAAGAGTCTTGCATGGTAACTAATCTGTAATATAATTCAACTGGGGAAACCCTTACACTTATTTCTGAATAAAATAGTTTATATATACTCACAAAAATTCAGTGACGGCTCGTGGTATACAGCAAGTACAGCCGGGCTGTAGCTAAATATTCAGAAAAAGCAAAATTCCAAATCCGATCATAATTTTTTTTATTCAATACTGTATTTTGCCAAAGAAGCGCAATTTTTAATTCAGCGCTTTCAGTTTCACGCCAGACATAAAAATCCCGCTCAAGTAGTGGGATTTGCCCGTGAGGAGTATACCCGTGAAGGAATTGTCTTTCGGCTGTCGTTGTGGAATTCGTAGATATGATTGGCTGCTGCCAAACACTTGTTAGGCCATGTGTGCCTGTGGCGGTGGGTTTGGGTATCAAGAATTTGAACTCTTCATCGTGAAACGATTATACTTTTACTGTGCTAAACTGTTAACGGAATACTTTTGTTTCTCACTTTCAATATTTCATTTAATCTTTTTTCAGAAAAACGGATCCCCGCTATGATAAAGTTTGCTTAAAGTAATAAGATAAGTTTTTTTAAAAGTAATATTAGATACTTTTTAATGATATGCTTAGCTAAGAGTAGTTGGGGGGGGGGGGAGGGGGGGGCGTTGCTTTGTCTCGGCTGCACCAACACCTTTGACTACGGGCCGTCACTGCAAAAATTCAAACCAACACTATTTCGTATTTTAAGTGATTAATGTTAATAAGTAACATAATGAAGAGAATAATTGGATTTAGTTTCGTTTAAAAAAAAGTCAGTTAGATGGCAGCACTAAATCAAATGTCTTTATATGACACACTTGAGAGAATTTTGAAATTACAATTCTTTTAAAATAATACTTAATAATCCTTTTATCTACTAGATTTGTCCTACATTTTTAATATTTTTATGGTAAAACTTTTAAACTTATTCTTGAATAAACTATCTGTAGCATACTTTATTCAGAAATAAGTTAAAGTTTCCTTATTAGAATTGTTTATAAAGGTCTGTTACCATACTCTTAAAATAGGCATATTTGTGAGAAAGTATATAATCAATAGCTTAAGTTTAGGAACACAAATGTCCTTCTAAAGGTATTTTGTTCATCATTGATTGATACATGAAATCTTGCAGTGCGTCTAATAATTTATCCAGGGACTGTAAGTGAATAAATATCAAACTGATCACTTGAAAGGGAAGAGCAGCTAACAGCAAAACTGTGAACCAACTATTTCTTCCATTCTACCAATGCAATTTAAAAACAAAAAATATATTTTAAAAATAAACCAATGCTTGAATAATTGTTAAAAATATTATGGATTTTTTTTTCTGAGGTTGAATTTCCATCAGAAAGCATGTTTAGAATTTTTCATATAGTGGACACGTTTCGAGACAAAATTAATCACGGTTAATTGTAATGAGCTTGTTTAACTAACGACAGAGACATAATTCAACATATGCCATACTTAATACTATCCCCAAATATTTTAGTATAAAAAATTTACTACTCTGTAAGTAGTGATTCGAAAATTTAATTATTCTTTTAAATATAATATAAAACCAGATAAAATTATTAAAAAACTTTTGTGGAAACTGAGAAAGATATTATTTAACTAGAACTTTTATGGTAATAGGGAACTATTTTATTCTAAAAAATTAATATATTGATGTACCCTGAAATATAAAAGTAAAATAAAAACACTAGAGTAATTAGGATTTGTCACCTTATAAGTTTTAATTAACTTAAAAATACAAATTCTTTGAATAGCAAGTTAAAACAAATTACCCATCTTTGCATAGGATGTCAGATTTAACAATATAATATACATTTAACTAAAAATGCACAAAAAGTTATTTTTTATAAAAAAAATGCAGGTATGGAAGCATTATAGTATTTTTAAACTTTTGATGAACAAAAACATTTTAACATTTGAGGATGCAAACAAGAAAATGTTTTAGTAATACATTAATACATAGTAATACATAATTCATGAACATGTAAACGATAATGCACAAATTCATTTCAAAGAAAACATACTAATTATTAAAATTTTTGAATGAATTGCAATAAAACATTGAATACTGTTAATAACTTCAGAAGACACAATCTAATAGCTATTTAAAATAGAAAACATCTAAACTAGCAAACTTATTTTAATCCCTTAGCCAAAATTCAAAATAAATAAGAAGCCACCTTTTTTTAAATAAATAATCATATACATGCCTTATTAATGGTATGAAATTTAAACTATGAAGCTTCTTTTATGAGACTCAATGTAATTCGTTTGGAAATTGTGAGAAATATGTATTGCAGCAAGTTTGAAATGTTATGAAATCACAGAGTAGTTCACAACAATATAAGGAAAAACATTTCTATATTATTTGTCTATAATATAAATATCGATTTGCATTTGAAAAACTTCCTTTTTGAACAAAATAGCAATCTCACTTTACCACTAACTTATAACTATCAAAATATTTGGCATTTTTTGATAATTATAAATAGTTTTGTGTGTATAAAATGAAATATTTTTTCATGAAAATCTAGGTATAGCAGAAAAAAATTATTAGTCTTCGAAAATTTAAATTAACTCTTAGAATTAAAAAATATATTTACTGGTCACAGGGTAGAACAATTATAATTCTAGTAAAAAAAAATTATTGAATGTAGATTTCACTAATCACACAAATTTGGCAAATTTAATACGATAACTGCAAAAAAAAACACATAATGGTAAGAAGAGCCTTATTTATATATTTTTTAAATACTTTACAGATGTCTATGTGGCTTTTAATACTAAGTAGTTTACAAAACAAATAAAAACAGCATTAAAGAGAAAAAAATCCCCACAACTTTTACTTTTATAAAAAAAAATCTCATCCACAGAAGGCTAAAAAAAATCTGTACATTGTACAGGCACAAACCAATGAATCCGCATTTGCACACAGATGATTCCGCAACACTGAGCCCGTAGCAAACGAGCCCAAGTTCAAACCAGTTTCTTGGCCTGGAAAAAGCTCTTGAGATGCCTCATTTGCCAGAAGCCCATCACCAGTAGAATGGCAGACTGTGATATGGACCAGTAAAGGACCCGCTGATTGGTGCTTTCACTGGTTAGTCTGAAGCGCTCTTCTCGATACTGAAAGAGAATTGATAAAAATCAGGTTCAGGTTTTTTTTATGAAATTGAGTTATTAACATGGAAAAATTCAATGCATTTTGTATATCACTGTGACTATTATAGCAGAAGTAAGTCATTAATATGATATTTGAAAAGTGGAGTGGATATTTTTTTCTAGTATGAAAATTCTTTTGTGATTACAATGTTGTTGAGCATCATTTTAGACACAATTATTAATGCAAAAATACTGAACTTTTGTTTATTTTTCTTAAACCAATGATCAATATGTAGTAATGTCTAACAAATATGTTTACACTATGTGCATAGCTACGTCACATCCTCTTCAAACTATATACAACAACATATGCTATTGGCATCATCTACCTATATAAAACTTTCTGGACATTCTTATACTGACCAGAGAAGAGACAACATCTACTACAATTCCCTGATGGCTGGGTCTTTCGGTCAATGTAATGCTCAGAAAAATGGATCTAATTTAAAGTAAGCTTGTTTGCATTTTATGATTCCTCCACTTATTTATAATTGTCTTATACGATCACTTGTTCTTATCTTAAAACTTATGCTTTGTACTTTATGTTTTAAATCTTTTTAAAACATGATTGTTTAAATATCTGAACTTGAATGGTATTGCTATCTATTGCTTAATTAAACAGCTGCCAACCACGATACACAATGTATTTCACATATTCAGTTATTTAAACTACAGCTAAATACTTCATTTCAAGGTGAATTGATTGAAAATACATATTCAGGGTGTCCCGCAAGATTAAATAAAATTTAACATTTCTAAAATCTTTCTTTTATTACCCTTTGGTAGTTCTGCTCCTTAGAGATCTGCTCCACCTGGTCAAGGAGCTGCCTCAGCCGCAGTTGCAGTTCTGTCAGCTTTTCCTTCTGGGCCACATTTCCATAGTCCACTGCATGTTCACCCACTTGGATATCCAGATGCACCCTCTGCAATGACATGATACTTTTAACACAGAAGTAAATATCCAAAAAACTTTATGGTAAACATTTGAAAAAAAACTCAAAAGAATGCTAATCAAATTTCTAACTTAACAGATTTTTTAAGCAATTGTCAGACATAAAAAAGGGCAATCATAATAGGTGACTCGGCTGCCAAGGAATAGCGTCAGACATAGTTCAGGTGCATGGAAACTCAGCAACCAACAATGATACTAGCATGAGAATTTTACTGACACATTTAAGTTAAATCTGGCAGTGGAAGTGGGGTGTTGCTACCTGACTAGTATCATGGATGGATGGACAACAGAATATGGATGTTCCCGTTAAATGTTATCATATCTCCCTGCGTTATTTGCAACTGCATTCTTTCGTATTGAGTTTTAATCTTCTTTATGTTAATTAATAAAAGTCTTAGTAAATGGTTTGGAAATTTGCGCCGCCTAAATAACCCCTGGCAAGTACACCGTTATCTATAGGTTTTAAATGAAATTTTAGAAATGATTGATTTAGAACTCAGAACCAAAAGTTAATTAGTAGAGGGTAATGGATATTACTGCATACTATAAGGAAACAGGTTCTAGAATCTCTTTAAATATGATTCAAATAGGAGTTTTCTTAAATACATGCTCTGGAAAACTACTTCTGACTTACACAACACAGCAGGTGTTTGTACTATAAAAAAACTAGCTAACTTAAAACAATCAAACAAAATTTCTTATTTGCAACTGTCTTTGCAAATATAGTTACATAAGGTGCAAGAACAGTGCCTTGCTACTTAGAATTTTAACAAAGAATACAGAATAAGTCATTGAAACTGACTGGATAAATTTCGCTTGTGCTGACAAGTATTATTAAGTTGATTGGTGTATTTTAGAGTTAACCAAACGCAAAAGGTATTGATATAGTCAAAGTATGAAATCAGATTCTTTTATAGTATAACCAAAGACATTGCAAAAAAACGTAAAAGACATTTTTTTAGATTTGTTCAACAACAAAATGCACAACTTAACATAATATGTGATTGTATAAAATAAGTTATTTAAAGTTTATCAACCTCCAACAACTTACATAATTCAAAGCAATACTTACAATCAAAAATTTAATGAAGAAGTGCATAAATTGCAAAGAATCTAATGATCACACAGAATACAATAGAACCTTGACTATCCTTTTAGCCAGAACTTTCTATCGACTAACCGTTCTTAATATATTAGAAATTAAATATAATAATTAATCACTTTCTTTTTGCCATGAAGTCCCAGTTTCAGAGATAACTTTACTTTAGAAATTTAATCTTTAACATCTGCAAAACTAAAGTAGATATCCTACATTGGCAGATTTTGAGCCCGCAGATTTCTGGTGCTCCGCTGTACAATAAATATTACTATTTAAAAAATCTCTATTATCCAGCATTTTCGATTATCTGACCTACATAAAGTCCCAATTAGATCAAATAATCAAGGTCCTACTGCATTCAAAACAAAGCCCACATACACCACTAACTTACCAACTGAGATCCACTGAACCACTTTGTTGTGTTGGAATAGAGACAAATGACATGCTCTCCAGGTATGCTGGAAGTGAAGGTAAACTTCCCTTCTGACGAATACACTTTCGACAAGATGAGCTTCTCGTCAGGATCTCTAATTTCAACATGCATGCCTATGCCTGCAGAAGATGGCATGAAACCACCTGTTTTAGGATCGGAGAGCTCGCATTTGTAATTACCTGTGGAATGGAATAAGGATTAGGCGTGTTGTGCTGTTACTAAATCACCATGACCTAGATCAGGTTATGGGGATCGCATACCTTCAAAAAGTCCATAACTTGGACAGGATTCTCCACCAAGTCAGTCTTCTGCCATGGGCGGGAGGGGGTAAACTGCAGTAACCACAACAGTGACTTGGACTGTTTTTGCTCTGAAGTAATCAGTCTTTTTCAATATGTTTCTTATAGGTTAGAGTTAATGAGTGCCTACAACAATGGTCCAAGTCATTAGGCTAGTTCCTGCAGTTTACCTGCCCAGGGCAGTCATATATTTAGCCCCATACAAGCAAGGAGGTGGCTGGGGGAGGCCGGTGCTAAATTACATTTTGTACACATGAAAAAGTCTTGCAACCCTGGTCAAAGGAAAGAGATTTAATGTGGTCACTAATAAATCTAGTAAGGGTTGTCTGCATTGCCTTATCACCATTGAACCATTGGATTAGGGCCAATCCAATGGTTCAATCACCATTCACCAATTATTAGGCATGGATTGAGTAAAATGATTAGTACAGATATGATAAAATGGTTGGTCAGTTCATTGTCGGCTTTTGCCGAGCTTGAACGTTTAAGGTAAGGTTGTCATACCTTTTGAGTTGCATGAAATATGAAGTAGAATGTTGACCACATTTGGCGACGTAATACAATCACATTATATTTTTGTAATGGATACACTTTTTTAATATATATTGCACAAATCTATAATTTTATAATATTAAATTCTTTCTTTAGTAGGCAATGTCTTTCTGGTCTTCCAAGCAAATTCCATGGTCTATAGGGGCTTTAATACTTTCTTAAACAAAGTACAAACACAGCAGAAAGCTTTTAAGTTTAACTGTCTGATCCACTCTTCTTACACCCATTAAAAAAATTGACACTTTCAAATTAGATCTTGTTGTGTAAGGATCTGCTTTTTTGGTGCTTTAGCCAGCGGTTTCATGCCTATCTCCCAACTCCCTTCATTTTGTAAAGTTACATTACATGAAAGGAAAGTTTTGCATGTACGATTTACATCGTGCATATATAGAGCTGTCCACAAGATTTTTGTTATTTCACAGCATGCACTGCTTCCTTAAAAGTGCAGTTAGACAGAATGCAGTTTAAATCCTAATTTATTTTTAACCAAACTTCTTTTAGATTAAAAAGCGTTGGAGAGTTGGATCAATATGTCTCCTGATTAAACAGTTTCTGAAAATTTTATAATTTTATTTAAAGAAACACTACATATTTATAAAAAGTTTATTATTGTATAATTTTGAAAAATACTTTTAAATTTTTTATTTGTAAAGCTTTTAAACTAAAACCATATTTTTTTTTAACATAACTTTTTCGAATTCAGTATAAAAATTGGAGTAAACACAATATTGTTATTGTAGGTCAAAATTTTAGATCCATATGTTTAAGAAGATTTCGGATATTTTCCATTCCTTTTCTCTATGTGAAGAATTTATACTAAAAAAGAAAGTTGAAACAAGCATAGATAATATCTTCATGATATATTTTACATAAAATAAAACTTACCAACAACCAAAGTTTCGTCCGGTATTTCCTCTATAAAACATTTTCTTTCTGTTTCAGCGATGTGAAAATATAATGCTGATGAAAGGGATAAGTAGGAAAGAAATATACAAAATATAGATCGCAGCATTGTTGTTTGGAGTAATTTTATTAAAATAAATAGTTAGATATTCAGAAAATGAAACTTAGAAAATTCTAAGACCACGTATCATTTCAGTTCAAAACATGCCGACGATGCAGCCACTGAAGAAGTGAAGAACTGCAAATACAAAACAAAATATTGTATAAGCTCTTAACTTAGACGTCAAGGTGTACGTTTGGTTTGGTTTTTCTGTGTGGAAAAGGGAATGAACATCTTTTAAGCGCGTTCACATGTGCTAAGAAATTGGCGGCATTTAGCCGGCTATTTTGTGAAACCTTATAACCCCGTTCACATGCAAATGCCGGCATCGTGGAAAGGACGTCGCGTCGTAGCGTTAACGTCTGCTCTTTTCGCCGTTTTAGGCAATTATATTTAAAAAACAATTTTTCTATTAAAAATTAGAAATGCTTACAAATAAGATTAGCTTTAGATCCGCAGAATTAACTTCATAAATTACAATGATAACCAAAAAATTTTAATGAATTACATTTTTGTTTAAATTGAGTTGAAAGATTTTTTTTAGTTTTAACCAAAAATTCTGAAAATAAAGGATTAATAATAAAATAAACTCCTGCCAGGCATCTTAAGAATAAATATTTTCAAAGGAATGATTAAATGTGTAGCAATATGAAAACACAATATAATGAAAAAATTAACAAAACTTTAGTGCATAAAAGCATACTCGCTTTATATGCATTCTAGCATTCTAAAACAATTGCTCCCAATACAACTGAAAATTTTTTGCATTTTATAACCGAGTACAGACGCCAAATATTCCGCTGATCAACAAACCGCAATGCATACAGAGGTGGCATAAAATCATTACTACCTCCGAGGCAGGTACGTTTTCGTTACCGCAATTTTCCCTAGAGAGGGATTTTTTTTCCTGAAAGCCGGCTAATAGCCGGCATTTGCCCTGCATGAGAACGGGCCCATAGTCTTCACCGGCAACATATTTGTGCTCTAGCCTTTTTACAAATGAAAAAAAACCTGCGCTTATATTTTTTAAACACATATTTTCAAATAATTATATATATAGAAATATATTTTGAAAGTAATTTTGAAAAAAGAAAAAATAACGTTTAACATTTTCAGAGGGTCACTTCAATTTAGTGAAATTTGAGGTTTTGAGGGGTTAAAATGCACATTTTTGGTGTGCTTTGAATAAACAAACAAGATCTGTCAGTTTTTGTATTTAATAGACCATTCTAACTTTTGTTTTAATCCAAAATGTCTTATAAATGTACAGATGAAAAAGTTTTTCTAAGACCTCCGAAATATACTTGCTTCTCGTCCTTTTTTAAATACAATTAATAAATCAGCCGATTCGGTATCGGTATTTTTGGGAAGCTTGAACATTCTAGTTTTTAATAAAAGAGTAAGAGTTAGTATTAAGATAAATTGTAAACTGAAGTTATGAAGTGAATTTGACAAAGGTCCACCTCCACGTACGGAAATTGTCTTCTATCAAAGGAACACAAAAGGCTTACCTTCTTCATAGTGGGTACACGCAACTCAGACTTAAAAAAAAACCCAGTTGAACGGTGATAAGTAATGGAACTATGGAACATGATATCTGCGGAAAGGTATTATGAGGGAAGGTGTGTAAAATATGCGTAGGTGAGAAAGTACCAAAAAGAAATGAATTATTCTATTGCTATGAAACTTTTTCATATTGGTGAGAATTCTGGCATGTTAGATGTTACTTAGTTAACTTAGTTATTCTGGTATTAAATAATACGGCAGGTTTCTCATCTAAGGTAGACTTCAAGTCAAGGTAGACTTCAACAAAAGTCAAGTTCTCCAAAGCTCGAAGGTTTAACCAAAATTGAGAACGAGGAGAAATTGAAACGGTGATTCTACTCCCAGGAAAGAAATATGGGGAACAGTCTAATTAAAAAATAATGCATGTCAATAACTCTAAGGATAAGAGATAGGGGGGGGGGGGGGGTACCCATGGCGAGACTTTCTTTTTGTATTTTTGTATAGAAAACTTGCCCTCGTCGTAGGCATAATATATCTTGCTGTGTTTTTTTTTAGAAAATTAAACAAAATATTTTTTTTTAAAAATGCTTTGAAAGACGTTAAATATTTTTTTTTAATTTATGATTTCAACTTACAAAAAAAAAAACAGCGTACACATAAAAGTTTACATGCAATTACTGCAATTCAGATATTCTTCGCATGGCTAAAACGTTGTTGAACCTTTCAAATTTTAAAAATTACAGTATAGCGTGTAAACCTATGCAAATAAATGCATTCAAACCTAAGGTAGAAGGAGGGGGGGGGGGGGTGATATTAAATCAAGGAAATGAAAACATGATTTTCTATGTCGCCTGAAAGATGGGAGAAACCGTACTTAATTATATACTATTATTACAGAAGGTGAATTCCATTTCCGCAAAATATCTTGCAAGTTATCGAATATTCACAGTTAAAAATTAACTAGAAACAATCCTTCAATTTTCGAACAACAAATCATTCAAATCTTTTTTCACTCAAAATTAATGGATATGTTTCACGCATTTATTGCGTATGGACCATTGAGGTAACTTACAAAAGATATTCATTGATAGGACCAAACATTTTCAATCGATCTTTGTAGATAGGAAACTCCCATACTTGTCGTAATAATTGAAAATTTTAAGTTGGAAACTGTACCTCAAACTCAGAAGAGGAATTGTGCATATAGCATTCTTTTGAACAATATTCGAAGTTTATTTTTAAGCACATAACTTTAAAATTGACAAAATGTTTGAGATATTTTGGGATTTCTTTTCCTTAAAAAGATTTATTAATGATGAAGTGTCATTTAGTAATTGTAAACAATAAAGAACAACAAGAATCAAATGTTTTTAAACTAAATTTCTAATATACATTTAATAGTTAAAACAGATAACATATAGTTTCAAAGCATTTTTATGATCTTTTATAAAAAGCAACAGATATAAAACTTTCTTTGCAATTATTTCTGAAAATGCCATACTTTAAAACATACAGTCTTCTACACTTATATACAGTAACAATTTGATTAACAGTTAGAAACAATACCATAACGACACTTTGGTTTATCAAATACAACATGAATAATTATAACAAAGCTAATTTAATTTTAAGTTTAAATTGATTAACATATTAATAAGTAATTTTAATAAAATAAAAATAAATGGCAAATACAATACAATTATAAACTAACCGAAAGCCAGTTTTAAAGAAACAAACTCATAAACGTTATCTACCATTAACATTTTGGAGTTCTTTATTATTTAAATCTTTAGTAATTAGAACTAGCGAATATTTAAAAAAAGGTGGTGAGCACTGATTAATCGAAGCCTTACTGTATACATTGAAAGAAATCTCACTCCATTGACATGGTTAAAACTTGGCAACTTTTTGAGATGTTAATTTCATTGCACTTGTTCCATCGATATAAATACTGGACACGACTATGTAGACTACTCTTATAGCAAAAAATGATGCCTGATCATTGCAATTTAAATCAAATTTCGTGAAAACGGATTTTCAAAAATATCACTGGAACTCTTCAATTGAAACAAAGTTCACTACTGTTTCACCACGGATCTGGCATTGGCTTCAATTCTTCAATGTTGACTGTAGTCTATCCAGTTATTTCCAGTTTTCATAACGACAATTTATCTTTACATGAAATATCGCGATTCTACATCTAGACTCTTGATGAGGCATCCTGATGCTAGCAGTGCAAGAAGTTGGACAAGAAGAATCGGTAATGCAATGCCTCCTAATATGCCCGCTTTGCTTCGAAGGTAAGCCAGCATTTTGTTGGCGCAACCCTGCAAAGAAAATACAACTAATTATAGACTGTCTCTCAAATTTTATGTCCCTCAAAATTTGAGAAAATTTTGAGCTTGCGACATAAAAGTTTTAGTATATAACGTTCTCGTTAGTTGCGAGTTTAGAATTTTGTCACTGTAAAGTTTAGTTTAGTTTGAATTATCGTCGCACTAGAGCTAAACGAGGGCTATTGGCAATGGGCGCCGTAATTTAGAACCACAGTCAAGTGACGTTGTCTCTGCAATCCCACAAAATTAAGAGTAGGTTGTAATAGAATATTTTGACTAATTTTGGGACCACTAACTTATCTGTTTAAAAAAACATGTCAGCTGGCTAAACTAACTATCAAGAGATAAGCACGTACATAATCGACTATTTTGACGCGAATGATGGCAGCATCCGCATGTGATTAGGGCTTTAATTACCATATTTGTATTTAGATCTCATAAACCAAGCTAAATGCCATTGAGAATAGCACATTAAGCAAGTTATGCTACAATCATATTAGTTGAACAAATTGTTCACATTTAATTCATCCGCTGAAGAGATGGAAGGCGAAGTAAATTTTGCTTAATCCGGGATTTGATTCCTAGACCTGTGGTTTTAATAGCACGAATTACTACCACTCAACTACCGAGCCTTGATTTGAAATCATTTCTAAATTAATTTTAAATCGGCTTGTTTTATGTGACGTATTCCTTCCAGCTTTCATTCCTATAATTCCTGTGATCAGTTCTGCAATTGGTGCTCTGTTCCAACGTGACATGGATTCACCAATGAAGGCTAGGGAAAGATTTGATTTTCATTCAACATTTCCGTTGCCACTAAAGGCCTGAAACATGCCCATTAATTGTATTTAGTAAATATTTGACATTTATAAGGAAATAAACTACATTGATTACATAGAACAAATTAACAATTAAATTCTTACCACACTGTATATATTTCCTGTTGTTTCATCTTGACATGAATTCGGAGCGGCAACTCCTTTGTAATCCCAAGCACCGGTGGATCCACAGCATTGCAACTGAAGTAAAGAAAATAAGAATAAACTGGAGTGAAATCTCTATTTTAACATTTTCGCAGACTATTTCCCTCCCCTTCAGGGACATGTCTAAATTGTGGAGGTGGCGATAGATGGCAGCATCTGTCACTTATTTGTGTATTGTGTGTGTCTGTCTTACTTGACGAAGGTTTATAAGCGGGTCTCTGACCAAGCACACAAACCGGAATATATGGCTACTAACCAACCAACCAACATTTTCGCTGCGTAAGATCTTTTGTTGTCGCTTAATATGAGATAGAAATAGCAGTATCGAATCCTTAGTTCTCGTTGTTTAAAGGCATCAACAGCAGGGAAAGTTATAATGGGCCACGTGCAGATTTAAGGGGGGTCGAATGGGTGTTTGGGTCAAAATGTCAATTTTCTGTTTTTCCTTTTTTTATTCTGATTATCTTTAGCTTTAATTTAATACCCAGATTATCGATTTCTGTTGAGTGGTTTTCTTTTTATAAGCATTTTTGAGAAACTCTTAATATCAGTTTTTACTTAAACCTTACTTTTCTTTTGCGTTTCCTGAAATATAAGGTTGTTCAACAGCTAGGGACATTTTTATTAAGAACTATAAGAGATGTTAACATATTTTGTTTTGTTATTTCTTCCCCATTAATAGCTCTTTGATTTAAACTGAGGAATTTTAAATATCTCTGCTCAAAAAAAAATTATATAACTTTAAATCTGATTTTTTTTTGTGTTTTTCAATAAAAATTTTTAAAAAATCACTGTAAAAGTATTTTTTAATATTCTGAAATATCCTCAGATTAAATCGAAGAGCTATATGTAAGGAACAAACTATAAAATTTTTTATAATGATATCTCATATAGTGCCTGAGAAAAATGTTCCTAAAGTTAGGTAAATTAACATGGGCGAGATAGAACCATCCGACTCCCCTTAAGGAATTTCTATTTCTAGTGAGAACTCTGTTATTATTTTTAACCACAATAATATACAAAATAACAAACCATTTTTTTACATTTTTTTATTTAGTTCCAACTGATGAGAAAAAATGAAAAACCAAAAATTGGGTCAAGGCTCCCTAGTTTTCCCTACATTAACATCTAAAGTTATCCAGTAGATCTTTTTTGATTTTTAGGAGATTAGTGTTTGGTCTCTATTTCAAGCAGGGACTTAAACAGAACGAAAAATGATTTAATACTTTGTATCAAAATTTTTAAAGAATAAAAAAGTTTCAGTGTCAAATAATTCAACAAATTTCGCAGAAATGGTAAGTACACTTGTTAAGTTAAAACATGACTAATAATAATCGAAGTTGGATTATTGACATGTTATCCCTTTAAACTTCTTTCGTTATATACTTACATAGTTTTGTGTGAAATCCATGAATTTTCTCGATGCATCACCTTCAGATCGATCATTAATCTGATGAGTCAGTTGCTTCTCCAATTCAGCTTGAATCTTAAATAAGAAAAATAAATAGAATGTAACAAATATAGGGATGTGAAACACCACACGACTTTCAATTATCACTTAAGAGGGATTGTCAGTCCCATAGATCTAATGCATTAGTTTTGGAATCGCAACTTCCGCAGAAGTGTTGCTTTGCCATGTTAGCCCTTTTCCCCAGGTATGGGGGGGGGGGGGGAGAATCAACATAAAATCGAAATGAAACAAATTTGAAACGAACATGTTATCTAGTTATTTAATTATGTATTTTTGAAATTTTAAAATGCCAAAAATATACAGCAGATGGCGACACTATTTTAAAACTTTATCAATTAATAGTTAAATAACCGGATGTTACTTTCTTTTCAATTTTGTTTTAAATTGATGTTATGCTGATTCCCATACCTGGTGAAAATGGGATAACATGTCAAAGCAATTCTTTTTCAAAAGTTGCGATTTCAAAACTAATGCATTAGCTCTATGGGACTGACAGTCCCTCTATTTGATACCCTATTTTCGGCTGTCCGTTCGGCACATTGTATTTATTCTTAAAATTTATCGCCACGCCCGACGGGTAATGGAAACTCTTGTTCTAAGTTGGAAGTCCGTATAGCTCTTTTACTCTTTTAGTTTTTTCTGCAATACCTCTAAAACCTAAAAAGTTCTACGGCATCTACCCTTTGCGCATGCGATTTGATTATCGCAAAAACCTTATTATAAAGTCCGGTACTTGGAACTCAAGTACCAAATTTGAAGTCCATTGCTCTTTTAGTTCTAGCCGTAGAGTGGTTTCAGAACGACAGAATGACAGACAAACCAATGTTCAAAGACCACGTTTTCAGAATCGGCAACCTCCAAACCATTAGGAAACACAGAATCTCAATTTCGGATTTTTGACCCAATCCACGGCCAACTCCAATAACAAGGCCAGAGAAGCTTTCCCAAACATGATCGTAGACGGAATTTTTGAAGTAACTGTTCCGAGTGCCGAAGATCGAGAAACTAGTTCGTACGCATTCGGAACCATAAAAATGTGGTCAGCCGTGAACGAGTGGTTCCGAACAGGTTTCGAGACAGATTATCTTCATCTTCGGAACAACGTCACTCGGAATTATGACGTCAAAATTTCCGTCTCCGAGCGTGTTTGGGAGAGCTTCTTTGGCCTTAGTAGTTGAGTAGGCAGTGCCCAATCTCAATACTTTCGTTACCTTATATTTCTTAGTAGGTAATTGAAAGTAATAGTATACTTTCTCTATAATAAAATATGTTATTTCTTTTTCAATAATTTTTTTAAAAATCTTTTTTTAAATTTAACATTTTATATTGTTAAATTTAAATTTTGTATACCATCGAGCGAAAATATCGTACTTGTTAAACTTTTAAAAAATTTTGTTGGGCTTATTCCAACTTTTGAATTGTTATATTATCAAAGATATATTTATTAAAAAAGATTACATCATTATTCTTCGAACTTCAAACAAATTTAGCAAACGATAAAGTCTAATTATTAAATCTGAGAAAGAAGATTAATGAAAATAGTTAATTTTGGCGTTTAAAAGTTTGAATTACAACTAGCTAAAGGCCCTGTTTGGCGAATTTCTTTCTAATCTGTATAAATAGTTTGTTTCCTGTTGAGCACAAATGTAGTGTGAAAGCGGTTTAAGTTACAGATTCTGTAACAAACCTACGTTTCTTCTTCGCCTTCACGGGATTTTCATGTTTCTTCTTGGCGTTCGTTTGCTTAATTTGTTTTTTTTTTGTGATAATAAAAGTTATTATTATTATTATATTATTATAATTAGCAATAACATTGCATTGTACAAAATAAAATTTTACCACGAACTTTTATTTGAACAGCAGCCAACGAAGATTTAAAATGTAAAAACATGCCAATAGTATAAATGTGGAAATCACAAAATATATTTAAATATTATTTTTATTACTAGCTTCAATTATTTTATTTAGCTTGCAATAGATGTATATATATTTAATATCATACTATATTAAGTATAAATACATAATTTATATGCTGAATTTATGATATGTTTAAGTTTAAAAATTTGCTATAATTAGAAATTATATAATTGAGATATTCTAATATTGCACCTAGATATGTTTAAAATATTGACTTAAAATAAGATTATAAAAATATAATTAAAATTGAGTTTATAATTCCTAATATCTAAATTTATAATTAAAATTCTGCTCTTGAAAAAAAATTAATTACATTCATTGTTAGCGGAATTATTATTCCTACTCTGAAAAAATCATCATTCAAATTCATATTAAAAAAATACTTATTTATACTATATTAAAATTAAAATTTTCTATGAAATATACTCACCGTTTTGCTGTAAGGGGCACTCCACATAATAACTACTGCAGCCAATTCTAGTAGAAAAACAACTCCAAATATTCCAATATACTGCAAATACATATAGGAAATTAAAATTTGATTTAAATATTTAACTGCAGCGATGTTTCCAATGTTCTTCTCTTTTGAAATTAACACTTGGAGGAATTGTGACCTTTACTGTTAAAAAATATTGTTCTTGGTTTTACCATAATAAACGATTACTAGTAGCTGCAACGGCTGTGTAATGAAATGTTTCTCCATATTTTCGGTATTCGGTTGAACTATTTCTCAGGTTTTGTTTCCAAAAACTGAAAAATGGTTTGTGCAAATAGTCGTCATTAAATTTTTTAATAGTTTTTTTAAAACAAAAACAACCTTAATAAAATTATATTTATGAAAATTAAATGATGATTTCAAAGTCGAAAAAATAATCTTTGTAATAAATCTAGTCAGGCTACACATACAACCAGAGCTGATCTAGGATAACACGGATTATAGTCACAAAAATTTTGGGGGGCCCTATTTGTGTACTTTTATGTATGATTGCTCGTATAATGGTCAATGTTTGAATAAAATCAAAAGCTTTTTTCAATCGCTTTGAAAACTGAAAATAATAATTAAAAACATTTCGCTGAACATGTCAATACTGATGCATTATTTCTTAGTTTTTAAAAATAATGTGAAGCCGCAAAATGACCTAAGGTTTCAAGGGGCAATACACAATTTTTGAATGAAAATCATTAAAAATATGGGGGCCCAAGACCCGGGCCTAATGGAAGATCAGGCCCTGCATACAACACTAAAGACGACATAAGAAACGACTCTCACCATGACTAGGATCCACCTTTTCTCTGTGGCTGCACCGAAGCACCCTAGAAATGCGACGACGAGTATGACGATTGCGGAGACGATGAGCATGATGCATACTGCAGGGAAACTGTCCACGTCCAGAGCTGATTCGAACTCCCAGAAGGCAGGGTCCACCAGAATCCAAATGCTCAGGGACAACAGCACCATGCCCAGAACCTAGGGATTAAAAACAATGAAGTCTCTTTTACCCATTCACGACGAACACCATTTACTTTGTAAACACCATTAACGTCCAGAAGCTCAGTGACAACAACACCAAGCCCAGAACCTCCGGATTTTAAAATGAAGTCTCTTTTACCCATTCACGACGAACACCATTCACTTTGTAAACACCCTTAAAATCCAGATGCTCAGTGACAACAGCACCAAGGCCAGAACCTAGGGATTTTAAAATGAAGTCTCTTTTACCCATTCACGACGAACACGGTAACACCATTCACTTTATAAACACCATTAACATCCAGATGCTCAGGGACAACAGCACCATGCCCAGAACCTAGGGATTAAAAACAATGAAGTCTCTTTTACCCATTCACGACGAACACCATTCACCTTGTAAACACCATTAACAAACAGATGCTCAGTGACAACAGCACCAAGCCCACAACCTAGGGATTTTAAAATGAAGTCTCTTTTACCCATTCACGACGACTTTGTAAACACCATTAACACCCTCATTTCCGGATAAAACCGTTAGTTTTAAGTTTTCCGTTTAACTTATTTTCCCGTGCATAAGTTGTTCAGGACTCTTGTCATTATTTGATTATATATTTTTGATTATTTATTTTTGTCATTATTTGATATTTTGATTATTTAGATAAAACTTAAGCAGAAAACTCAGTTTGCGTAAAACAAATTGTCTTGCCAACCGTTGTTAATGAGTTAAGTCCCGTTTCACATGCAACGATTCCGGTAATATTCACCGTACTAACGATACTGATCGCAGTGACAATGTTAGGGCAATTTGAGCTTTTCCATGTGACGCAATTAAGCGACAACCATATTTACTGTTTTAACTTGTGGTTTTTAATCACGTATAATGATAATGTTAAACATCGTTGCAGTGGCAACGTACTGTGGCAAATTTTTCCGCGCGTGAAATTCACTTAACATTGCCACTACTTGATTAAAAACAACATATATGTAAAATCGTAAGTACGGTTTTTACTTCCGTGACCGTAAGTGTGGTGAACATTACCGGAACCATTGCTGGGAAACGGGCATATAAGTCTTTAACGAGGAAACCCAATCTACGCACATTCTACGAGGCATTATCTGGTTAGGTTATGTGGTGAATTCGACTGAACCACCTAAGCTATAATAGGTATATATATATAACGATAGTTAGCACAAAAAAATCTTAAAATTTGTAGTAGAATATATATATATTTTATGTCATTTATTAATTGAGCGCCGAATAAAAATTATTCCACGACTCTTAAATTTGAGGGAAATATGTCAGTAAGTTTTTATGCATAATGTCAGTTCAAGTTTTTTAGACAAAGATGTGCCTTAATTTCAAACGTTATGAATCTTTGTTGTCCTTTCATTTCCCTTAGTTTCCGAGTTTCCTAAACTTGCAATGATAACCTTTATATAAGAATGATTCAATTTTTAAAAAAAAAAGGGGGTAGATATTTTGAAGTATATGGTATGCCCATGGTTTTCTATAATGGTCACTTCAATTTACTTGGTTTGTTGGTAAAGAGAATAGCGAAAGTCTTACAATATAGGCACCAACAAATCTGTAAATAACTTTCCGGTATATAGGGTTCGCTAGCAGCAAAACTACTTTTACAGATCATAAATGACTGTTCTTCCTATACGCGATGAATTTGCGATTAAAAAAAATATTAATTAATATATTAATCTGAAGTAATATATAATGGCGTAAATATTTTGATGGAACGTCTTGCCGTCTTTTAGCTTCCACACTACGTTTATAACGTAAAAAGTGGAAGGTATTATAATCGTTCAGTCCGTCCCTCCGTCTGTCCGTCACCCACTTTCACAGAAAGAACCACAAGTCCCATAGACAAGTGGGATACGTCATTTTGAAGCAAAAAATCAGATTAGGCTACATTCCAAATTTCATTAAAAAATTTAAATTAGAAGTTTATTTAAAATTTAAATAACTAAAAATTTTTATCTACATTGAAATAACATGCCAAATTCCATTTTTATTCATATTTTCACTGTTGCCATCCACAAGTCCCACAGACAAGTGGGATATGTTATTTTGAAGCAAAAAATCAGATTAGGCTACATTCCAAATTTCATTTAAAAAATTTAATTAGAAGTTTATTTAAAATTTAAATAACTAAAAATTTAATCTACATTGAAATAACATGCAAATTCCATTTTCATTCAATATTTTCACTGTTGCCATTTCGTTAAACGTACGAGAAACTTTATTTAAAATAAAATAATTTTTGAAAGAATATTTATTTATGCGATACAATTCAGTTTGAATTGTTGTAAAATCACAATAGAGTTCTTTTGTTTGTTTATTATATATGTATGAAAAAAGATGCATAGAGAATTCTAACTTGGCATAAAAAAATATGTAAAGTTTCGCTTTTATTTTTAAAGCATCAATTGCACAAATTATATATTTTTCGAACTGTAAATTAATTTAACAAACGATAAATAACTGAATTTTCGAAAGAAATGTAAATGGGAAATTGTGGCGACACAAAGATATTTATTAAAAAAGATTACATTATAATTCTTCGAACTTTATTTAGCAAACGATAAAGTCTAATTATTAAATCTGAGAAAGAAGATTAATGATAATAATTAATTTTATCGTTTAAATGTTTAATTACAACTAGCTAAATGCTTTTTTTGGCGAATTTCTTTCTGAGGTGTATAAATCGTTTGTTTCCTGTTGAGCACAAATGTTGTGTGGAAGCGGTTTAAGTGACAGATTCTGTAACAAACCTACTTGTTTTTCTTTACAAATAAAAAAAACAATCTAAGAATCATAATGTGCTTACATTTTATGACGTCTTTCCGAACTGATTTATGTGACAAAAAATCCCTTTTAATTTTAAATAAATAAAGTTTCCCATGCAATTTATTCTTGATGCGGCAACAGTGATTTAAATGGCTAAAAATTAAACTTCAATACTAATTAAATGGATAGTTCGTCGACAGATAGGTAGGCAGATGTCCGTCCAGACGTACAGACGGACGGAGAAAAGTATTAAAAGTATGTCTCTGATGTCGTAATATTCCAGTACATTTTTAACAAAAAAAAAGAATTTTGAAGTTACGACGGATAGAACTGAATTTGGAAAAGGGGGGGGGGGGGGGCGATGGACAGACGGACATCTTTAGTATGTTAATACCTATTTTTACATTTTGAAAATTATTTTGAAATAAAAAAAACGAAAGTCAGCTAAAAATGGTGCATATAACATACAGATGTAGAGACACATCAGATGGGTATTTTTTTAACCTATAATTTAATATGAATTAGCAATGAATCATAACTAAAAATATTTGTAGTTGTCTCAATTTACGATAAAACACATCTTCGAATGCTTATCTCAAAAAAATGAAGTGCAAAAAAGATAACCATGAGCTCAGCTATTGATTCAAGTATGGCGGTTGCGTTGAGCTTTGGAAATCTCTGGTTTAAAAATGAGAGCTTTTATCTTATCCAGTGTACTTCGGGAAACGTTGCTTTTCTTCATCCGGTCGACTTTTGTTTCTTTTAAAACCGAAGTTAAATGAAACACTGTATGCCAAAGGTATACACAAAAAAGGTTCAGATAATTGAAGAGCTTAGTGGAAGAATGTGCAGTGAAAGGTGAAAGTGAAACGAAAGGTGTAAACGAGAAAATTAGCTTTAAAGTTTTTAATTTGCACTTAAATACGTTAAAAACGGTACTTGCGAACGGTAAAAAATATACTTACTTTAAGTTTATTAAAAAGGAAAACTTGTTATCTTTAAAGAATGGAATAATGTGTTTATTGACACAAAAATCTCATTTTTTAAAAAAAATGTCTCTTAGCACATTCTTCCACTCAATTAAGTTTGTGTCCGGAACAAAGATTTAAGAATATCGTTTTGTAACTTATTAAGGCACGTTAATACTATTTTATGATCTCTTTTTGCCATCTAGGTTTAGTAAAAACATATTTTCGTAAATTAAAGTGAAAGTAAATCACAGGGTCTTCGTATTATGAGCGAAAGACTTGAGAAAATAAGTTTAGAAATTATGTTTCGGAAGTCGTACAAAGTATAAGTTGTTACAACATATATTTTATTTGTGGTTTTGAAATCATTTAGATTCCAATAAATTTGCTAATACAAATACAAAAATTGTCGACCAACAACAGGCCAGAGGCCCAGCAAGGTTAGGTTGATCCAAAGAATATCTAATTCTTTACTAGTTTCCAATAACTACCGAGATTCTTTTTAAATTCTTCTACTCTCTTCGTGTCTTCGAATACACAACATAATCTGGTAAAGCATTCCACTCATTGACAACTCTATTGTAAAAATAATGTTTTCTTACCTCCCTTCTAAAGCACGATTTATCAATTTCTGATCATGTCCTCTGGTCCGGCTATTTAAGGTAAAACCTAAGCCCTCCATGTCTCCCTGTTTTATGAATTTTAATAACTGAATTACATCACCCCTTGTTCTCCTATTTTCCAGGGAATACATGTTTAAAGATCTTAATCTGTTATCATAATCGATACCAGATAAACCCTTAATCATTTTTATAGGCCTATGCTGAACTTTTTCAAGCAACTCTATATCTTTTCTGAGGAAGGGAGACCAAAACTGAACAGCATATTCCAGATGTGGCCATACCAATCCCCTATACAATGGCAAAATAATCTCCTTAGATTTAGAAGTGATACCTTTTCTAATATATCCCAAAATTCGATTTGCTTTCTTACTTGCTTCAACACATTGTTTACTCATTTTAAAATCATTGCTCACTAAAACTCCTTAATCTCTAACAAACTCACTATCTTGGATACTTTCTCCCTGTAAAACATAAGAATGTTTAACATTGTTCTTACCCAAATTCAAGGTTTGACATTTGTTAACACTGAACGACATGCCCCACTTTGTAGCCCGTTCAGTAATTCCCAGCAAATTCAGTTGATGAATCTAATAACATATTTAAAAAGGAAAATATACACCGTAAAAAATTGGTGGAACTTAACGCCGATAAAACGGTGGTAGCTGGAAAAATGTGCTGACTCCGTGTTTATGGAATAATATTATGCCGCAAAACAGGATAAGTTATTCTGCCACTGCCATTTTTTAAGAGTTAATTTCAACCCGTTTTTACAATATATTATAATTGCAATGTGAGCATATTATCTTTCTAAAATTAGCGATTATTAATGTATAATAAATAATATGGCTTGATTCTTACACTCTAAAACACAAAGCTAAAATATCACCCGAAACTAAAAATTGTCAAAATATTCAACTGAAGAAGCTTATAGTTTATATCCTTTATAAATCCTTCATAAAAAAATAAACTTTATAAAAATTTAAAAAAGTCTAAATATAAAACTTATACATTTTTAGCGAAAACCTATTAAAATAAATTATTAATTAAAGGGCAAATAAAAGTTACCATTAAAATTTTATATAAATTATACCATTAAAATGTTATAGCCCAAAAATGCAAACAAAACACACATAAAGTAAGTTTTTTTCCTTTAAAATATGTAACTATTCAAAATACATCTGAAAGTAATTGTAAATAGGATAAATTGTGTGTAAAAAGAAAAATTATCTATAAATTCATTATTAAATACGTCTAAATCTCTGTTGTCCTTTTATACGGTAATTATAATTAATAATAATTAACATATTAATGAAGAAAAAATTTTAAAATGTCAAAGTAAATACTAAATAAAAAAGGCTCTTGAACAATGTATCATTTAAGTGGTTAAATTAAAATTTTAAAAACATTTTCCTTTTTAGAACAACAGGAAATGGTGTTTAAACCTAGGAGGATAGAATGAACTATCTATCCTCCTAGGTTTAAACTAATTTTAATTTACACCACTTTCACGAGTATTTCAAAAGAATGTGTTATTTGAATAACATTTTTATTTTTGAGACTTCTCAAACCAAGCAGAAAATCGTTCTATCAACTTATTTTTTTAATAGAATTTATACTTAATTATTTTAAAGCTTTAATCAAAAGCCAACATGAAAAGTGAAAGCATATACAGATATATTATTTTAACTATTGCTTTCCTTTAGAATCCATAGTTCAAGTTTTGATTACGAAAAAAATTATCTTCGAAAAGATAAGTTTTTAAAAATAAGACTGTCGTTGGTGATCTTAGGTAATGGTGCACTCGGTTATTTTATATGGGTGTGGCTTATATAATTATATATATTTTATTTTATATATTTTATTGGCATTAATATTTAAGGTTATATAACTTTAACAGCAACAATCCCTTGACAATTTTATTTATCATTAAAATGACTTAAAAATGGCCTTTAATTAATTTTCTTTCTTTTAGCCGCACATGATCCTCAACACTTTGATTCAAATACTTTATGAAAATTTGTACTTTTTAACTATTTAAGATAAAAGTTTCTTATTAAAACTAAGCAAACAAAAAGTTTTAAATCAAATAATTGATAATTATAAGTATTTAGGGGAACTGTTGGTTAAAGTAGTGTCTAAAAAATTCAAACTTTCCTTATACCTAACTAGTAAATGTTTATATTTAAAATGTAATGATTTTTAAAGAGATACAGGTAATTCAACGAAACTTTACTTCACCAATTGATTGTCGAAGCTTCCGATTATCTAGCGCAAGTATAGAAATTTTCAAAATTAACATTGACATTTTGCAATAACCTTTACTATTATTCATAGAAAATATTTACCACATCTATGCTACAAATTTTAATAAAAAATAAAATTTTGCTTTTTTTTAATAAAAATAATAAAAATTTCTAGTTTATAGGATAACTGTCTAGATTATAAAGTAGTACTTTTTTTTAATGTAGCTTGAGACACCGATGATAGAGTTTCTACAAAGATAGTTACAATACTTAATAAAACATTTTATTTCAATTAGGTAAAGAACCCAGTGGAAAGTTTGATCGTTGATTACTTCACGTTCTTAATAAGGTTTCATCAGGCAATGTGTAGCATTACTTTGGCTGGATTGATGCTCTGTAAGGGATTATTTTATGTTCAAAAATACTAATTCACCGTTAATCGTGATATCTAACGCAGAAATGAAAATTTGTTATAATTTAGTCAGAAACATTGCAACAAAGAGTTCCATGCGAATGAAAGAACGAATTAGTACATGTATTTCTCTAGCTAGATATAGATAGAGTGGCTAATATAGAAGGGGTATCCTAGCCATTCTAGTTGCAAACGATGAAAAGCTGTCTTTCCTTCAATGTAAAAATTTGGTGTTAAGTCTGTCCAGATTTATGGAGTAAAGCTACACCAAATGTATGGAATTACGTTACACCGCAAAATAGGAGTGAACCTCTTATTTTAATAACGTTACTCCATAAAACTAGCCTAAAGTCAGTTATCGAATCAAGTTGCACAGCAATTTTTACTGTGTTCTACTGAAGTCTGGAATTGGCCCTGTAACGCTTACATCATTTTATAAACCATAATCCTGATGCAATACAGTACTGTTAAAAAAATTTAGTTTCATTGAAAATATGGTTCCTAGTTGCTGCAACGGCTGTGTTAAGACATGTTTCACCATATTTTTGGTATCAGGTT
Organism: Oedothorax gibbosus; assembly: GCA_019343175.1. NCBI lineage: Eukaryota > Metazoa > Arthropoda > Arachnida > Araneae > Linyphiidae > Oedothorax > Oedothorax gibbosus. The sequence goes on from CM033271.1 coordinate 30,072,493, forward strand.
TAACTATTTAACAGGTTTTTGTTTCCAAAACATGAAAAATGGTTCAACCAAAAATATGGTGAAAGATTTTACAACACAGCTGTTGCAGCTACTAGGAACCAGATTTTAGGTGAAACCAAGCATAAACATTTTAACTGTGTGGGCGCTGTAACGTTACATCATTTTATGAACTGTAATCCTGATGCAATATCATGACAAACGAAGTTATGCTCATTCCAAATACTAGCACCGAAACACTAAATATTTATACTAAGTATATAAAATGTCTCACCGAGAGGAAAAAGTTGAACCCCAGCAGCAGGTACTTGAGGTGATGCGCCTTGATGAGCGGTTCCTCTTGTCCAACGATGACCTCCGGATACTTGCCATCCTTCGTTCTGACCGGAATCTTCGTTAATTCGATGTCCTCGTCCTTATTGGGCTTCAATGCCCTCTTCTCGGCCACCTCGTCCTTCTCATCGTCTGGTATTGGGGGGTTTTCCTCGTCCTCGACGTTCGATCCGTAGCCCATTGTGTTCTATTTAGAACGAATTTTAAAATCAAAGAGTTAGATGAAAAACAGTTGAAGTTGTTGGTCCGATGCCGGTTGGTTACACAAAGAGAGAGGAAGTCTTGTGTGCAGTTGTTGCCGATTAGGTTTGCACACAGTTGAGAGAATAGGGCGTAGCCAAAAGCTTTTCCAGGTATAGGTGAGGGATGGGATGTTTTATGTGTTCTGTTTAAAAAACAGTTGTTTTTTAAGGTTTTTTTTTCAAATAAATTTAATCTGTTTCTTTCTTTTTTTCTAATGCATTCTTATGAGGGTTTTTTCGATCATTATTAAATATATGCAATGAATGTTTATTATTTAAAGTACAAACTTAATAAAAATTCCTGAAAATTGAGTTTTACCTACAAATGCTTTTTTTAAAAATTATTATTATTATTATTGGAGTAATGAAGGCACCGTAGAACTAATTTAGAGAAAGAATTAGGTCTCAATTTACGAACAAAATAATTTGCATTTATAAATGGTCAAAATTAAAATATGTAGCAATAATAACAATTAGTTAAGTTTCAGTTTTAAATAAAACTGTCAAAAGTACAAAATATATAGCAATATTAACAATTAGTTAAGTTTCAGTTTCAAATAATTACAAGGAAACTGTTTCGTCTAAAACGAGTTAGGTACTAAATATTAGAGAATACTTTTCTGGGGTAGCTCAAAACTAATATATTATCTGTATAGTTCACTGTGAATTTTAATCAAGGAAAATAAGAGACAAAGCTAGTTTTTCAAACAAACAAAATATTTGCTCAGAACATTTACAGGGAAACCATTTCGCCAAAAAAAAAAAGGGAAACGTCGCAGAATTTGAAAATCGACTTCTGGTAAGCCACATCCACCTAGTTCCCTTGTTAATTTAAAAATGGGAAAATTAATTTAGGGATCCTTGTATTTTAAAGAACAGGTTTAATCGACCATAGTGTTATCATTTTTTAGAGCTTTTTTACGTCAACGCTTTTTATCTTATGTGCAACTGATAAGTGAAACACTTGTCCTGTTCCTACCTTTGGATCTTCCCAGGTTTAGTCATGTTTTATAAACTAATAAGTTACGTTTTGAGGTAGACAACTTCCGAATGCAATGCATTTTTTTGGTTAAATATATCCCTGTTTCCGGCAATTACATGAAGGATGTTTGCTCTGGAGAAATATTTGTGGTGTTACTTTCTGTGGTCCCTTAACAAATTTTGTTTTTACATTTATTTTTAGACTTATTAGCCTACTTTCGTTAGACTTTTATTAGCCTAATTCGAAATAGTAAAAAAAAATTGAAAGCAAGATATTGTCATACTGGTCGTTTCCGTATGTACGTACCCCCTTCGCAACTCCTGACAGAACTATCAGATTTTCATTTTTTTAATGGCATCACAGATTAAAAGATTAAGATTAAAGAAAAATTGTATTAATGAACGTTTATTAGCGCTGATGGTTTTATTTAAAATTTTCCAATCAATAATTACTTATTTCAAATCCTAAATATAAATAGGGGTGAAATAATTAAATATAGATCATTTTACGAATGATTGCATAACCACTTACCTTGGTCCGCCATTTCATTTTGAATCCATTTGGTTTGTCCCTCGTTCACAGCACAATCCGACTTTGAAATTAATGAAGTTTGACTAAAACCTGAACAAAATATTAGTATTGAAATCTTTTAACTCATGGTTTTATTTCGTTTTTCTTTTGTTTTTGATTAAAAAATTATAATTAAATACAGCCTTTCTAGTGAGCACAAAAAAAATTACACGTGTTGATTCTCTTGTCACGTCCATACTTTAAAGCATATACTTCAATAACTTTCTTATCAGATTGTTTACAGTTGAAGTTTTCCTGCTTCCTTTAAAGCTCGAATGTATTCAACAAGTATCAACCATTTTCACCCATATCAGACTATTGTTCTTGTATAATTAAGATGCCTAAAATGAGAGTGAAGTTATTCCGAAACAATCCACCATTTCCCCTCAACTGCTTTATTTCTTTTATGAATTGTGAGAAAACATTACTGAGAAGCAAAGTGCTGTAAGCTTTATTGAGATACATTGCATTTACAGACACATAGGTCCCCGTTTTTTAAGTAAATTAAATTTGGTGCAACTAGTACGATACTGGCCTTTGTTGAGAAGTCTCATCTCCTTTTCTAATAATAACATTGTTCGTTAAATTACTTATATACATTTTTTTAATTCGAAAGAATTCAACAAAATAGAAAGTATGCATTGATATGCTGAATATGTCAGTCTGTCCGTTCGTACTTTCCTTCCGAAATCGGCTCTATCAGTCGGATCTTAAAAATTCTTTTTAGTTAAAAAGACATATTTAATTATTTATATGAAAAGTAAGGAATGATTAAAATTTTAACTTTCATACTTTTTGTCCGCTTGTCTGTAGGCATGGATGGACATCTGTCTACCTGTCTGTCGGCAAACTATACCCTTTGAATTAGCATTGAAATTTTAGTTAGTTAAATCGCTATTATCAGATCAACAATAGCATGAGAAATTAGCATTGAAATTTTAGTTAGTTAAATCGCTATTATCAGATCAACAATAGCATGAGAAACTTAATTTATAATGCTTAAAAGATGGCTAGTTATAATTAACATTTCTTCATTTACTACTGAAATTTGGCCCTTTCAAATCTTAATGTGTCACAAAACTTGAGGTAAAGGTCGATTTTAGCAAGAACATGCCGAGTTTCAGCTATTTTTTTTTTCATTAAAAAACTAATTCGAATTTTCAAAATTAATAAAGGTACTTTTTAAGAAACCAATTTCCTACATTCCAGCAAAATGTTGTAGTTCAAAATTAGATATTGTGTTAGAAAAATTAATATACACGTCGATTTTTGGCCAAAATGCTCATTTTTTGCCTATTTTAATTCTGAATTAAAAAACTAATTGGAATGTTTACAAAACTATTTTCTGGACTTGAAGTTTAGACCATTTGCTACTTTCAGTAAAAAAAAAAAGCGGAGGTCTCATTTAAGAATTGTGTCGTACAGATAAAAAAAACTTACTTTTTTTTTAATATGGAGAGATTTTTAACCTACGCCCATTCTGAGTTAAAGTCCGAAAATAGGCATGAACGTTATATTCATCAAGTTTAATTTATGATGTATCACATTTGGGTTGTAAAAGGGTGCTGGGGACTGACTGACGAAGTGATTGTAAGAGCTAATAGCCTCCACATTTTATTATTTTCAATTGGTTGCTATTGATGTTTAGCATCTATGTGTTTCGCTACAATGCTCAAAACATTTAAAAGAATCATCAGCTTGCTTTTTCTCAATAAGTTAAGCTCGCACTTATTTCAAATAAGTTTTATCAAAATCTACATATATTTTCCTATAAAGTTATATATATATTTGAATCGTTAGATGGAAGAATCAGGTCTTTTGAAGAAATAAATAATGCTTGTTTTAATTAAATGAAAATATGAAAATCATGGTAAAATAAAATTCACTCTGAAAATTTTTTATTAAATAAATTGATCCTAAATTCTTCATGCTTGCTTTTATAGATGCTTAAAAATTGATTTTAACTATTTTTAACAAATAAAGTTTATTAAAAATTATTGTTTATTATGTTATAATTCATTCAAAATTATGATTCCAATTTTTGTTCCTTAAAATTTAGTATAAAAAATTAAGATTTTTCTTCCCTGTTTTTTAGCATTTCATTCTGGATGCATGATAAATCTATTTCACAAATTTTATATATTTAGAATAAAAAATAAAAAGTTGGGATGAAAGGGTTAGCAAAAGTATACTCCCCTGATTGTTTTGAGCAGTGTATTTCGAGACAAGGCAAATTTCAACTCTATGCAAATTTCCCATTGGAGAGCAATTGTTTTAGTGGCACCATCTAGTGGCGGTACTTGCTACTCATATTTATGACCCTCGAATTGTTTATAATCCGAGCAATCTTTAGATTTCATTTATGAATTTTTAGCCTACTTTTCTTTTTTTAATTCAAGAGAATTAAAAAAACAAGAAGCCTACTTTCCAGTTACTTAAATACTTACTGAAATTCTAATCGGAAAACAACTTGGTTCCTAACAGTAAATATCATCAACAACCGTTTCTACATTAGATTTATACACATTAAGAAAAAAAATCACTAAACACAGCATCCAGCTATAATTTAAACTTTTAAAAGCCAAAATCAATTATTTTCCTTAAAATTCATTCGCAAATTAACTTAATATTATTTATCGTTTGCTCGATTTATTTGTAGTTCCAAGAATAATTAAATATTTATTAATAACAAAAGTAATAAAACTACTCCAAACTGCAATTTAAAAAAAAGAAGAAATGTAAATTAAAACTAAGCATAATTGTATGCAAAAAATATGCCTTGCCGCTTTCTTGGTAAACAATTAATGAACAGTCAAAGAATCACATTGTGCTACATTTTATGACGTCATTCCAAACTATTTCATGAAAAAATTATCTTGCTTCAAATATTTTTAAAGTTTCTCATGCCATTGTTAATTTGGCAACAGTGATTTAAATGACTTAAAATTGAAGAGCTGAGTGGAAGAACGTGCTAAGTGACATTTTTGAAAAAATTGAGATTTTTGTGTCAATGATCATGTTATTACCTGCTTTAAACATAACAGCTTTCAATTTTTTTAGAAAACATTCGATTTCGTATATTTTTTGCATACGAAGTTGGTAGGTGCACGCGTTTTCGTCACTTTTTCAATGGAAGAACGTGCTAAGGATCCTTGGCATGTTCTTCCACCGAAATCGCCCGATTCCTGAACAATCGTTTAGTGGAAGAACGTGCTACGTGACACGTTTGCGGAAATTTTTCAGACTTTCGCTTGCATTAATAGCAAAACAAATGGTTCTTTTGTGGTTTTAATCAAAAAGAATTCAACAAAATGTAATTAATATTTCCTAGTTAACTTTAATTTTTAAATATGAATGAAATGAATATCAATGAAATAAAATTTATAATGCGTAAAACTGGGTTTTGAGTGCATTTAGCAAAATAGGAAAAAACTGCATTTTGATTTTAAATTTAAACGGAGTTAAAGGTTTTAACATTTTATAAAATATCATCTACTTTGAATGTCGTCTGATTTTTATTGTAATAAACAAAACATAGATAATTTAGCAGCGAACAGATGGTGTAATTAAAACAAAGTTGCACCTGCTCTAGGGAGATCACAGTTCGCGTTAAAACAACATTGCACCGAACATTCAAAGCATCTGGTTTGTTTAAAAAAATGAATTATGGGTACAAAAAACGTTTTAAAGCCATTTTACGTTTGATCTCTAAAGCTATCGAACGCATTTTGTGCAATGTCCTAAACTCCTAAAATTATTAAAATAGAATTAAGAAGCAAGCGGAAAGCTGAATTTTTGCTTGAAAGTGTCAATTGCAGCTTATACGGTAAGTACAAATTTAATCAAGAGTTTGCTTTGTTATGTAAAACTAAAATATTTTTATAATAATTGATGTTAAAATAAAGTAACAAAATATAAAACGTTATAAGTTCTTAATATTTATTAAAATATCGATGACTTTAAAAAAGTACTATGCATCACGATTGTAAAAATAAATTGTTTAAACGATCATGTTCTACTGTTGTAGAAATGCTGTAAATTAAAGTAGCTTTCTTAAAATTGAATAAACCCTTAATTGAAAAGGAGAAAAAAAAACGTAAATAACCTTAGCATCTATATCTTGTCATTCAACTTATTTTTACTTTTTTTTAATATCAAAGTTTGTTTTTAAATTCCATTATTCTTATCTAAATACTATTTAAACATTTATTTTGCGAAAACTTACATCTTACATTATTATCTTTTTTTAAATCTTTTAAATTTAATATTTATTTACTCACAAGTATTTGTGTTTCTTGTACTATCTTTTTGTATACTTTTTATTAAGTTGATTTGTCTTATTATTCTTCAAAGTATTTAGTTTATAATTTCAGTGATAATGGTATTTTTTAAAAAAATATTTTCAATTAAAAACTTACTCATCTAACATTAAGCAAGAAGTTCTAAAATAACTTATATAACTTACTTTCTTTTAACTTAAATACTCAAAGAAATCCTTATAGTAGGGACAGACGGACGAACAAAAAGCATAAGATAGGTGACTGATATCTTAAAAAAAACTAGGGATGTGTAACACTATGTATCAATACGCTCATTTAAAAGTTATGTATACCTTATAAAGTATTTTCAATAACTGTCAAACCTAAAAAGTTCTATGGAAAGTACTCCTTGCATATGCACAATATTGTAGAAAACTTTATTTTGAGGTCCGACAAATACAGGGAACACGTACGTATCAAATTTGAAGTCTGTATCTATTTCCGTTGTTTAGCAATACCTTTAAAACCCCAAAAAAGTTTATAGCAGCCTCTACTTGCGCATGCGCAATTTTCTCTAAAATCTTATTATGACGTCCACTAGGAACTAGGAACCCGTGTACTAAATTTGAAGTCCGTAGCTCTTTTATTTCGAACTTTAAAGTAGTTTCAGACAGACAGACGGATCAATGAAAAAAAAACAATTTTTTAGAATGAGCACCCTCCAAAACGTGTAGAAAGCACAAAATCTTAATTTGGAATATTGACCCCCATCGCAATAGTTTTATTACCTTATATTTTATATTAGGTGATTGAAAGTAATAACTTTAAAAATTGGACGGGTACAAAGGAAGTTGGGGGGGATAGTAGGACGTACGGACAGAAACAAAATAGCAGACGTACAGGCAGCTGGCCAAACACTATACATTGTAGTCATCTAATTTTTTAGTTTCGAACCAAAAAAAGAATTTTCAAAATCAGGCACTTTGGATCGGAAATTGAAAGGGATATGGACGGACAGGCAAACGATTAAAAAGTATAAAAGAGATCTGTGAAGTCCTATCTTCCAAACAGAAAAAGAATTTTGAAAATCGGAAGGTTAGTATTGAAATTATGAAACGGGTATGGATCAAAATTACCTCAAAAATGTCACTTAGCACGTTCTTCCACTAAACGACTGCCAAAATCTGAAGCACTTCGGAGGAAGAACGTGCCAAGTCATGAGGTGTCAAGCGCGTTTTGTAAATTTCGTGTTGTTACGCAAATCACGGTTAAGCCAAAAGCCACCAAGCATTTTGAAGAACCAAACTAAAATATCATGCAAAAAAAACTATGATTTTGTGAATAATAGAAAAGTTGCAAACTAAAAACTTTGAAGCTCATTATCTCGTTTTCACTTCTTTGTCACTTAGCACGTTCTTCCACTAAGCTCTTCAATTGAATTTCAATGCTAATTCAATGGAAAATTCGCCGACAGATTTATGTCCGCCCGGACGTACAGACAGGCGGACAAAAAGTATGAAAGTTGGGTCTCTGAGGTCATAGCTTTTTAACAAAAAAAGAACTTTTAAGATCTGATTGATAGAACCGATTTTGGAAGGGGGGTACGGACAGACAGACGGACATCGACCGCATGTCAATATCTACTTTTTAATTTTTTTTAAAATTCTATCGAATTAAAAAATGAAAAGTAGGCTAAAAATGAAAAAGTGGGTATTGTATTGACATGCGGTCGATGTCCGTACCCCCCTTCCAAAATCGGTTCTATCCATCGGAGCTTAAAATTTTTATTTTTGATAGAAAGCTATGACCTCAGAAACCAAACTTTCATACTTTTTGTCCGCACGTCAGGACGGACATAAATTTACTATCTGTCGACGAATTTCCCATTAAATTAGCATTGAAATTCAATTTTGAGTCATTTAAATCACTGTTGCCAAACCAACAATGGCATGAGAAACTTTATTTATTTAAAAATATTTGAAACAAAATAACTTTATCATGAATCAATTTGGAATGACGTCACAAAATGTAGCACAATGTGATTCTTTGATTGGTCATTAATTGCTTACCAAGGAAGCGGCAAGGCATATTTTTTGCATACAATTATGCTTAGTTTTAATTTACATTTCTTTTTTTTTTAATGCAGTTTGGAGTAGTTTCATTACTTTTGATATTAATAAATATTTAATTATTCTTGGAACTACAAATAAATCGAGCAGACGATAAATAATATTAAGTTAATTTGCGAAAGAATATTAAGGAAAATAGTTGATTTTGGGTTTTAGAAGTTTAAATTTTAGCTGGATCCGGTGTTTAGCGGTTTTTTTCTTCTAATGTTTATAAATTCTAGTGTAGAAACGGTTGTTGATATTTACTGTTAGGAACCTAGTTGTTTCCCGATTAGAATTTCAGTAAGTATGTAAGTAACAGGAAAGTAGGCTATTTTAATTCTTTAAGAACTTCTTGTTAATAGTTAAGTTTTATTACGATGGCCCAATGTAATTCTTTTACTATATTTTTTTTTAACTAATATTGTTTCTGTTAATAGTATATTTTAGATGATTCAAATCTTGGTTTGATAGTAGATAGTTAATTTAAAAAAAGATCATTTAAATTTGTTATATTTAAGTTTATTTTTATTTAAGCCAGTTTTTTAAAATATCGGACTAATTAGATAAGCTGGGATAGTTAACTTTGACTTTTTTTTTATTTAAGTCGAAAATTTCAGAATATGTTCTTTGTATAAAACTATTGAACATGTATATATTTTCATTTTTGCAAAAAAATTAGTTTTATAGGGTGATGTTCCTTTATTTAAAGATCGTATTTTATGTTTTTTTTTTAAAAGACAACAATTTTTTATTTTAAGATTTTTTTTGCAAAAACTAAAATATATGTGTCTAACATAAAGAACATATTTTGAAATTTTCAACAAAATTAAGAATGTCAACGATCCCATAAATTTTTTGTGTGACAAGCAATTAATAAAATAAGTAATGCATTAAGCGATCTAACATTGACATTTTATTTGATTATCATCAATAGTACATTGTGCGAATCGATGAATAATTTATGCAATTCGAATATTCTTTCACAGTTGTAATTTCACAAACCATGACTAACAGTTGCTGTTACAGGCAAAATATTGGCATGTCTAAACATAACACTGGTATGTCTAAACATAACACTGGTACTTAATAAAATTAGTTATTGGAAATAAACACAATTTATGGGTTATTAAAATGTGTTGAGTAGTACTAAGATATAACATAACAATATGTGACAAAAATAAAGAGCCCATTAATTTTCAAATTTGATTTGCTTACATATAACACCTTTTAGTTTATCATATTTACACTAAAAAATACAGTAAAAGAACAAAATACTTTGGTTCCAAATTTTTTGATTAAATTAAAGACATACGTTAATACATAAATTACTAAGTAAAATTTTTACACAGGAATGTTGCTTGCTTTTGGCAAACAACATGTTACAATGTAACTAATGCTAGTACTATGATGCTCTAATATATTTATATCTTATTAAAACTGAAGATCACAGTCAGAGCAAGCATTGCCAATCCCTTCTCTAAAAAAACTAACATTAGCAGTTTTGCTAACAGAACAGTATAGCTGTAAAAAATAAATATTAAGTACTCAAAATAGAAGATATACAAAATATTCATTATGTATAACATAACAAAAGCTTATTAATTAATATACAATTACAAGACTTATACAGTGTTCGTGTACAATTATTTAATGCACTTTTAAAAAAAATAGAAATGAAATACAAGCAAATAAATTCGAAATCAAAACCTAATTTTCATTTAGCAAAAATTGTAATCATTTTAACCTTTGAAAAATATTAAAATAATCGTGGCTATTCTATTGGTCCTCTTTCATCAATATATAAGTGAAGTATTTTTAGATTGAATAAAGTCAAAGCCTATTTTGTTTGCCTTTAATTCAATTCTATTTACCTATTGCTATCATTAGTAAAGAGAAACAGTTCCTTGAAATAATTAACATTGATCCAAAATATGGCAGTGGTACTTTGTGTGAGCTTAAAATTTTTTATAAATTATGATGCAAAAAGGCTTAGTACTATTTTCAAAGTATAAACAATATACTTTGAGATGGTGTATATGTTTATAAAGAATCATGACATCCAATGGTCGAAATGAACGATAGTTTTAACATCTTGAAAACGCCGGAATGTGGAAGGCATTAAATCTTTAAAAGCAAAATGAAGTATTTGTAAAAATATTACTGAAAAAGTTTAAATATTCAAAAAGTAAGCCATCATTACCATCATATATGATAATCCTTTGAATCACCTCATCAAATTTATAACAATGCATTGATAACACTGTTATAAATTATAACACTGTTAGCACAATTATAACAATAACACTGTTAGAAAACTATAAATATATGATATAAAAAAATTGCCTTTCAAAGAAACTAAGTAGAGAAATAGAAAGAAACTATAGTAGAAAGAGTCCAATAGGTATTATTAATAATAAATGCAGTAAAAAATTACCAAATTAAAACAAATGAGATCGGTATGACTCTTACAAAGAAAGTGAAAAGTATTAAATAAAGAAATTTGCCGAAAGAAGTGAAGTAAAGTTAAAACTATATCCCAGTTTCATTAATATTGTATTGATAATTTTAAAAATTGTTATATAAATACCCATTTTTCAAAACATACACACAGCCAAAATAAGTAGAAATTAACCAGTCTGATTTAAATACTATTATGTCTACCAATTCTTAAAAGAAAAATATATATTGAACTTAAATCTCGCTTTAGGTTATTTATCTTCCACAAGGGCCCTTGGAAAAATTAGCCTATTTCCTGGGACCGATAGGAAAAATAATTGAAAAGGAATGGGAGGAACAACCATTTTTCATGGGATATAGATTAACTTATAACTGACTCTGTTTAAAAAAAAATACTCTTTTCAAACACCTAAAATATGCTTTTGAAACCCTTAACGCAACTACACACCCCATAATTACACTTCGCAATAAAATGGCAACAATGGATTTGCTGAAAAAATTATCCCATTCCCCGATCCAACAAAATGATATGAACTTCTAAATGAGATTTCTTATGTGTAGCACTAGTGTGGAGGCAAGGAGCAGAAATACAGAATTGGCGAGTACATAGGAAGCAGCAGAATTGCAGAGATTGTAGTTGCATGTGCAACGTTTCGACGAAAATACTTTGTTTTCTTCGTTCACACAGTTTCCGGTCATAGTTTCGTCAGGTTGTAGACAGCTTCGCCTCATCTGTTCAATAACACCTGGAAAAAATAAATGCTTGATATTAGAATCGCAAGATACTAAGATAAGTATGCAAGTTGCAGGAAGTTGACGAGCAGAAAATTTAAGCTATTATTCGCCCTAAAAACTACTTTAATGTTGCGCTTATCATTCTCTCAAGCGAAATATCTAACTATGAAAAGAAAATACTAACATTTTCGAATGCCTATTCTTTGATTAACGAGAAAACATCGGGTGACGTGTATCGGCAATGCGGCAGATTGTAATGGCGGAATGCAAGTTTCAATCTATTTGCATTCAATAGATATTTGAATACTTCTCCCTAAAAACTAATTTAATAATAAGTCTATCATTCTAGCAACCGATATGCTTATTATGAAAAGAAAATAGATAATCATTTTCGAATTTCTAACATCCTACCTCCTTTGAAAATCCAACACCTGTTACATTTTCCCAAAAATCCGGAAAATGGTTTAATATCATGTATTGCCGGGTTAAATCCAGAAAGTTGGCATGTCGATGCTTAGTAATTTAAAAGATCAATAAATTGACAGAGAAAATCTGAACTAGCATCAGACAAAGCATGGAAACGTGAAAAGTGATTTTAAAAAAATTACACAACCTATATTAAAAAAATTGTTTAAAGCTTAAATGATAATTCCGAAGTACTAGTGAAATAAATAGAGAACATTTGAAAATTCTAGTAAGATATGTGGTGTACTTACCATTTCTATCCATGTGCACATATGTTTGACATCCATTTTCACAATCTGAAATCGCTAGGGCATTTCCTTCAAACTGTTCATCATTGCACATGGCTGTTCTGTTGGGGGCATCTTTGGGTGACCAACTGCATGTGTAGCATTTGATTGCCAGCGCTAGAATTTAAAACATGTAATAAATATAAATAGCAAAACATTACAACGATTGGTTTTGTTTAAAAATCTATTTTACCGGCTAATAGTAGGACAAACTTATATATTGATAGTTGTACTTTTTTTACCTTTATAAATCACCTCATCTAGTATCATTGTTGGCGAATTTAAAGTTCAATTCTCCAATGAATTTTTAATGCAAAAAAAAAGATATTTTTACTGTGTGAAATTTACTACCGTAAGGGTTCGTAATTAACGGTCACTAGTCGCAAAATGCGACAAAAAAAGCATGAAGCAAAAAAGTCGCACTAGTTTTTCAAAATAGTATATATATATTTTTTATTATCATGGATTCGAACGATTTCGCTGAAACTATTCATCTTGAAATAGTAAATTTTCACCTATCCTTTGTCCAGCTCTCTTCTGGGATATTACAATCGCAAAAATTCGAAACTCCCGAAATTGCTGCGATCTTAAAACTCAGAGAAACTCAGGCGACTGTAATATTATTACAGTCCTGCACAAAAGTTTAGACACAACACAAATATGATGTTTTACAAATTAGTATTTAAAGAGGAGAATTATTATTTATTACACTTAAACATATGCACATCTATATTCAAAAATATAAATTTAGAAAATGAAAAAAGAAATATATGGCGAAGTAGCCGCAAAGATAGAAAAAATGAAAAAAATCCGTTGCACATAAGTTTAGGCACAAATAATTTTTTTTTAATTTTTGGAAACACATGAAAAGTTTTAATAGTTGATAAAGCTTCCTCGTTTTTTATCAATTCCAAAACACGTTTTTTCATATAAAGCACAAAGCGTTTTCAGGGTTGCAGGCTTGATATCGTACCACGCTGCTTCAATAACTTCTTTAAGTTTAGAAACTTTGGTATACTGCTTTCCATTGGCATATACAACTTTTGTAAGAATTCCCCATACAATTTCTATAGAATAATAGTTGGGGCCATATGTAAGCCAATCGAGAACCGTGATTTTTTTGGCTCGAAACCAATCTTTCGTTGAGCTGGATGTGTGGATAGAGGCGTTGTCTTGTTGAAATTTCCAGTTAGGCCCACATAAAAACTCCCCCAACATTTGCAAATTACTCTCGAGGGATTCCTGGTATTTTTCAGAATTTTGCTTCCCCTTTGTAAACGCTGAGGAAGTCTGGTCGTTTACAGAAAATCCTCCCCAAACCATCACTGACCCTCCGCCTTGACTTCGGCTAAACTAAGTCACATGACCTTTACGAAGATCATGCCAGTAGTAAGAAAACCTGTCGGAGCCATCCAGGTTCCATTTTGTTTTCATCACTGAAGATTTTTTTGATGATTACCTCTAGCCATTTATCCCTATATGACGGGTGCTTCTGAGCCCATTTAGTCTTGCGTCTCTGTGATGAGACTGCAACCGCAGCTTACGTTTAAGTTTAGATTTTGTTTTAAATCCACATGCCACAATTCTTCTACGTATAGTTTCTCGGGAAACCTTGTTAGCAATTTCAGTTTTAATATGGTTTGCAGAGCAATGTCTGTTTGAAGCAAGTTTCCTAATTTGCCTTTCATCTCGTTTGCTGGTCGCCCTGGTTCTTCCAGACCTTGTTTTTGCCTGGTATACATCACCACGTGCCTAAAACTATATAAATACATCTTTTGTATCGGTTCAGTTCAAGTGAAATATCAGAAACTGATTTACCTCGGCTTTTTAATTTCTAAATTCTTATAATCTCGGCAAATGAAAATTGCTTTGACTTAGGCATCATTATAAACAGTAAAAAATATTCCAATCCCTTTATAGCAGCTTTGAGACACTCCCCTTTGATAACACAGTCACTTCCGCTCAAGAATTTGCATAAACATTACATTTGTGTCTATACTTTTGAGGCATGGCAATTTTGCAAAATTTCGACTTATTGATGTTAGACAATTTTATTTAATTTTTTCTGAATTTCTTTTTGTTACTCTTTTTTCTTACGAGTTTAAATATATATTATAAAAAGAATTTAGTGGGAATTAATGAATACTATCGATATTTTCATGTATTGCTTCTGTGTCTAAACTTTTGTGCAGGACTGTAAACTCAGACTATTCTAACAATGGGAAAGTCACTTTTAAATAATAGACAGCACAGATTTGCTCCTAAATTTTTTATACAATTTCTACCACATAACTACACATAAAATCATGTACAATTACACTGACTTATAAACTACTGAAATAAGTAAATTGTATTTATCTTTACCTAAAAATGCAACATTACACTATCATTTATGATTTCAAAATAATTAAAGAAACAGCAAGTTCACAAGACAGAATACGAAATAACATTTTTTAATACAGGGACTTATAAAATAGTACTGGAATTGCAATTTAATACAATACACTTACTTGCTGGTAAAAAGGCAGCGAAAATTGTTAAAAATAGCATGATGATTGTGAAGTTGTTCACCTACAGCATCAGTCTACAGTTCTAGTGACAGATTACCTAAAAATAATCGAAACATTAATACATGTTTTAAAAACCAATAATTAAGATAGCAGTCAATTAAGTATGAATGCATTTTAAAAATAAACTAAATTATAATTTAAAAATAAAGCCAATGTATGTGATCTGCAAATGATCTGTAATCCAATTTATTTTGAATTAAAAACAAAGCCAAGAATAAAATTTATAGTTTGTTGAATTGACGCGCGTAGTATTAAATTTCATATACAGGAATTGAAGCCTAACATATACATTTTTAAGGCAAACAAGTAGGTTTGTTACAGAATTTGTGTGTCACTGAAACCGCTTTCACAAAATATTTGTGCTCAACAAAAAATCATTATTAAACACTTCAGAAAGAAATTCGCCAAACAGGGCCTTTAGCTAATAATTTATTTCTAATTCAAACTTTTAAACGCCAAAATTAACTATTTTCATTAATCTTCTTTTGCAAATTAATAATTACTCATTATCGTTTGCAAAATTTGTTTGAAATTCGAAAAATATATTGATGCAATTTTTTTTAATAAATATCTTTTAGTCGCCACAATTTCCCATGTTCATTAACTTTCTTTCGAAAGAGAGAAGAATAAATAATTAGTAAAATTGATGCCTTAAAAATAAAAGCGAACTTTTGCATATTTTTTTATTCTAAGTTAGAATTCGATAAGCATCTTTCGTTCTGTGAAAGTGGGTGACAGACAGACGGACAGAACGATTATAATACCTTCCACTTTTTACGTTATAAACGTAGTCTGGAAGATAAAAAGGGAAGGGGCAATTGCTAAACAGCCATAAAGAAGGAAGGGAGAAAATGGAGAAAAGGAATTTGAGCACACATTAAAAAAAAAATAGCAACTTAAAACATTTTGGGAACTCACAGACAGATTACGCAAAAATACCCCCAGGAAATCACATAAGTGCGCACTTTACAAAAGCAAGGACACCCCTTAAAGTCGACGTAAAAACCACGTGCGTGTGTGTATCCATTAGCTTTTGACTATGAAGTACCACGTAAGAATGCCCATTCCAACTCATGGTTTGTTTAATTAGGATTGAATTGGTGTTGTAATTGATATAAAGAATGACCTGTGAATTTAAATTAATGTTATTGAAGCAACTTTTTTTTCCCAATTAAAGTGTAAAAATGCATTTCATGAGTACAAAATCACAAAAATGACTGGATATTTTGTAATTTAAATGCCATTATTAACGTTTATTTTAAGCCTTCGTTTTTTTACGTCTGTATTTCGTTTTTAGCCATTATAAACGTCTTTACATATTTTTTTAATTAGGTAAAAGTTTTTTTATTTTCACGTAAAATATTCCACATCAATCAATACTCAGGGACCGACTTACAATTTTAGGGGCCATGGGCACAAGCAAATGTGGGGGCCCCCAAATTTACCTCTATAAAATATTCGTGTGTAGTGATTAATTCTGAGTTTAAACACAGTTTCATAGTCAAGTTTTGTTCAGTTTCATAGTCAACTTTTGTTCAGTTTCATAGTCAACTTTTGTTCAGTTTCATAGTCAACTTTTGTTCAGTTTCATAGTCAACTTTTGTTCAAGAATTATTATTATTATTTTTTGCATACTTCATATTAAAAAGTTAAGTTTGGGACCTGGTTTATATTAAGCATAAATGCTCATGAAGAAAATTTGGGGTCCCAGAATGTTGAATTGAATTGTGTGTCCCCTTAAAGCAGGGTTTGCGACCCGCCCACAAACCCAAAAAAAACAAACCCGGGCGGGTTTTATTAAAGAAACCCATTTAAAAAAACCAAATAAAACCCAGGCTCAAGTGTTTTTTTTTAAGTATTAATAATTTACAACTTTTTTTGTGATTTTTTTTTTAAGAAAAGATATTTTTATTGATTTGAAAGGTAAACACAGAATAAACAAGAAGTTCATAAAGAACTAAATTAGCCTACTTTCCTGTTACTTAAATACTTACTGAAGTTCTAATCGGGAAAAAACTAGGTTCCTAACAGTAAATATCATCAACAACCGTTTCTACACTAGATTTATACACATTAAAAAAAATCGAAACACGGCATCCAGCTATAATTTAAACTTCTAAAAGCCAAAATCAACTATTTTCCTTAATATTCAGATAATTAAGTAAGTTTCCATATAAATTAAGTTAATATTACTTATCGTCTGCTCGATTTATTTGTAGTTCGAAGAATAATTAAATATTTATTAATAACAAAAGTAATGAAACTACTCCAAACTGCATTAACAAAATAAGAAATGTAAATTAAAACTAAGCATAATTGTATGCAGAAATATGCCTTGCCACTTTCTTGGTAAACAATTAATGAACAATCAAAGAATCAAATTGTGCTACATTTTATGACGTCATTCCAAACTGATTCATGAAAATATTATTTTGCTTCAAACATATTTAAATAAAGTTTCTCATATCATTGTTGATTTGGCAACAGTGATTTAAATGACTCAAAATTGAATTTCAATGGGAAATTCGCCGACAGATAGTAGATTTATGTCCGTCCGGACGTACAGACAGGTAGACAAAAAGTATGAAAGTTGGGTATCTGAGGTAATAGCTTTCTAACAAAAAAAGAATTTTTAAGATCCGATGGATCGAACTGATTTTGGAAGTGGGGTACGGGACAGACAGACGGACTGACAGAATATACGAACATACAGACAGACGGACATGCAAGACACATTTCAATACCAACAGTGATTTAAATGACTAAAAATTGAATTTCATGCAATTCAATGGGAAATCGCGGATAGTAATTTATGTCAGTTCGACGTACAGACAGAGACAAAAATTATGAAAGTTGGTATCTGAGGTAATAGCTTTCTAACAAAAAAAGAATTTTTAAGATCGGATGGATAGAACCGATTTTGGAAGGGGGGTACGGATGGACAGACAGACGGACATCGACCGCATGTCAATACCTACTTTTTCATTTTTTTTAATTCTTTCGAATTAAAAAAAGAAAAGTAGGCTAAAAATGTCTTAAGTTTACACATTTCTCTTAATACAATAGACTTTTACTAGAATAAAAAAGGATTGCAATTGTTGCAAAGTTTAAAAAAGAAACCGGATGGGTTTTATTTTGGCTTTTTAAGGTTTTATCTAAAATAACAGCCCAGTTTAACTAAAAAAAATTAAAAATCAAGCAAATCTTTCAAATTCAAAATAATTAAAATATTTGATTACATCTTTGACGCATTAATTGTCCCATTTTACTGTATTAGTAAAGAAGGCTAAAGTACTATGTAGTAAAGTAACTAGGTAAAGAGTTTATGATTTTTTAGAGCCAGTTACACAAGTGTTTTGTTTTCCTGAAAAATGATGTTAGTACACAATTCAAATTGAACACCTGATCACCTTCGCTCAGTTCATACAGGGAGCTTGCTCACTTCAGTTAAATTTGTAAATATAAAACAACTAAATACTAACGAATGTACTTAGAATTGAAAAGGCAAAAAACTGGTTCAATGTCATTGCTTCTTACATCAAGGTAAAACTCTGTAATCAATCAAGTAATTTGTCATTTTTTAATTAAAAAAGTTATCATGCAAACTAACTTTATTTCGTATTATTAAGATCCTAAAAAAGAGCGTAAATCAAGGTTGAAAATTGATAAATTTTTTTCATTCAAATTCATTTTAATTACATTTAATATTTAAAAAAAGTTATTAATTTAGAATGAATTTTTCTCTTGACTGAAATTGTTCTCTTCCTAAAATAATACTTAAAATTTAAACCAAACAGTGACATTATAAGGTTGAATTTTAAAAGCCCAATAAAATCCACTCGGGTTGGGCTTTAAAAAAAAAACCCGTTTTTTTTTTAAAAAACCCTTCCTTAAAGTGAGCCCCATTTTCCCTGCCGGATATCAGGCTCTGTCAATAGTTCTGAAGAATTTAAATTTAATAACACAAATACATAACTATCTTGCTGAGCACTGATGATCACTAATCGCGTCAGTAAGATCCTAAGTTAGAATCGGTACCAAATAACACCCCCAATGGGGAAAAAACCCTCAGGCGCGTCATTCTGACTGGGTCATCCTCGTGTTTCTATGGCAACGCACCAAGGCGTCGCGACGGTCGGTCATCGCACTTTGCCTGACTGCCGGATAATTTTCCCTGAGGGAAAAAGGAATAAAGTAAACGCCTTTTATCTCAGCAACAACTGGAAAGATGCCGCCAGCCGGACGGTTAAGTGCCGGATCTATCGAAAAAAGATTACGGGGGAGAGGGGCGTAAAAGGGTTTTTTGGAAGGTGATAAACCATAAAGGCATGTTATTTTGGTTGTTTATTCAGGAAAATAACTTAGGTTTATTGGGGAATAACTCCTAACTCCTAAAAGGTTTTATAAGGATTGTTACTATCTTCGACCATTTAAATGTAAGGTTGGCATCGATTTTCTCTATGTTCAGGGTAGGGGGGGTAGGGTACATATATATTCCGGCTTGTGTGCTTTATCAAAGACCCGCTTATACAAGCCTTCGTCAAGTAAGACAGACACAGAAAGGATATTTATTGTCACAGAGAAAGGAGGTAACCCAGGGCGAAGACGGGAATCGAACCCGCGCCCGTTACAGCGCGCAGACTGCTAGCTTAATGGTCCAAACCACTCGGCCCTCCGGGCCCCCTCTATGTGTAAAATCTCTACAAAAAATAAATAAAGGGGTTGGGGAGCCCAGTCGGTAAGGCCGAGTCTTTCCTTACATCCAAGGTTCGGGCCCGCGCATCCCCAAAATAACTGCCGACCTATAAACGGTCTAAGAAGCCAAAAGGTCCGACGAATAATACCCCGTGTAGAGGGAGGGCACGTTAAATATGCTCTCAGGTCCCGGCACTGCATACGATGTCATTCCTAAAAGTTGAGTTGGTTACCTACTCAGGTGTTGGCTCGTCACTTGACTGTGGTTCAAAATTATGACGCCCGTCGCACATAACCCTTTCGTAGTTATAGTGCGACGATAATTCAACCAAACTCTCTACAGAAATAAATAAAAAAATCCCCTTTATTACAATTCAATCCTAACGATTTACAAAATTCCTTTCCAGTTTTCTTTTTCATATGTAAACAATACAAATAAACAAAAAAAAAACTTCTAAAAGATATGTTATTCTTAATATTTTCAAATGTCTCGTATCAAACTAGAACAACTTTCAATAACTGAAAAATTCTACAAAAAAAGTCAATCAACATAAACAAATTAGCGCACGCTGAAAGTCGGCACGATCGCTATTTTCTACAAATCAATTTACATAAATTTTAAAGGAATAGAGAGAGGGGGGGGGTAGTGATAGCAACGAAACCCATACTCCAAGAATTGACATCGTTAAATGGGAAAGTACACAGCAGACATGCCTTTATCGTTGTAGAAAAAGAGGTTAATGTTCAGGGATTTTTAAAGAAGGAATTTCCTAGTCTTTAAAATGTTTTCCCGACGTTGTAAAAATGTACTAGGGGTTAATTCCAGAGAAGGCTATATTTTTGCTTAATAATATAATAAAAAAAATCTTAGTCGGTGTACGTTAAATCCGTTGTGTTCAAATTTCCCAATGTTACGTACAATGTCGCTCTTCGTGTGATGCCGCTCAAGTGTAGGCCTCGATACTAAGTACTCGATAAATAAGCTCAGTTCTCAAAAGCCTATGCGTAGCTCTAATTGAAAATTAATTCGACGAAACATTGAGGAGAAGTGTCAATTGAAACCCTCCAATTCATAGAGCTGGAGAGTCCAGTCAGCAAGAAGGCTCTTTCGCATGCAAGGCATGAGCCTGCATGCAAAAGATCCAAGACTCAGATACGGGCGTTGCCAAAATAACTACCAACTGCTAGAGCGACGTTAATTCAATTCAACTCTACTCCTTGACTCAATTAAACATTTGCCCGTTTCTTCCTGAGGCACATATTATATAAAGCAGCGAAGGGTGCAATCACGAATGCCCCAGCGAACGTTTCACAAACGATTACAGCCCAAGTGGAAAAATAATAATAAAAGCCACGAATTCGTGGGGGCTCGAACCCATAAACCGTGAGGTAAAGTGCTTGATTAAGTGCATCATTAACGGCCCCTTTAAGGAGGGTGTGATGTGAAACATACCGCTCCTGTAAATTGTTGCTTCTTGCTTCTACGTAGGGGAATGTAATCACGTTTTATTTTATGGCGAAAGGTATTTGTAATGACATGACTATGTAGTCGATAGATGGAGTAGAAGTTTAAATTAGTTTTGGAATTGATTTAAATGGAAGATAATTTAAGAGGAAATTGACAAATTTGAAACTTGCCGAAATATTTTTTCGAGGTTGCATAACTGAGATTCATTTCGATAAACCGTACTATGAGTCATTTTGATAAAATGAATTTTAAAAAAGTGGAATGGATTGCACAAATTGGTCTGACTTATTTAAAAGCTAATTAATGCTTGAACTGATTACGAATGATAACGACCAGCTATGTAGAAGGCAGGATGTAAACAAACAGACTTTTGGAAAATCATAATAAAGCTATAAGCTATAAGAAGATGGAGATGCTGCTGGCCAAAAACCAATGCAAAAAATAGGTTTGCCAAGATAAGCCATCGATCGCTTTGCAGTAAACCTAAACAAACGCTCTTGATGAATTATTTAGCACTGTATTGCAAGACTTACTACATTGAATTGGCGACTTCCTAGTAAAAACTATAATTACAGCGCATTTTTCTTACTTGCGAAGGGAATTACTACCATATAGTGTAAATTTAGACCTTTTGCAATAGCCTACAACTGGGCTAACAGTTATTTATTTTTAATTAATTAAATTAAGAATAAAACGATCAGAATGAACTAACTTTAAATGATATGCTTGCTGCGGCTTACTAGGGTTGCATATAAACTAAACTAAACAGAAACTCCTCGGCGCAACAGCCCGTAAGTGGGCCATGCAAGGCCTGCGGTACCAATTTCACCTTACGTGACTAAGGGCTCTGGAGTGCTAGGCATATATCCCGGTTAAGCGGTCAACCTCACGCAAAACCCCAGTGTTTAGTTCCCAAGCATGCTTGGTCAGGGTTGCATATATAGCAAGGTTGCACTTTAAATGTAACATCAACGCATCAATGGACCTTGACATTACAAACCAAACTCAACATACAGCCCCCGAAACACAATGCTTCGGCAAACACATACATCTCGCCCAAGTATTCCGGTAACGTTTTGATGAGCACTTGCAGGGCCTCCTGTTGAATATCAGATGGCCACCCACAAAATAAATGAATTCGTGGGCAAGACGAACGTAATTGCTTTAGAGAGAGTTCTAATTAAAATGCAGATGGTTTTGCGAGGGAGTCGTAATACGAGGTGGATGAGGGTAATTTAGGCACTTAAATGGATTCTTATCTAGAAAAAGTAGAAAATCGTCTATTTAGACAAAACTAGTGGTGTGCAACACTATGCGACTTTCAATTACTACTCTATAAATCAATAAATATAAAAGCATTTATATACCGATATAAGGTCAATAATAATTTTAATAAATTTAAAAACGAAAAAGTTCTAAGCCGACTCCCATTTGCACTCGCGAGATTTCCTCGAAAACCTCATCAAGTCCGACGAGTACTAGAAACTTGGATGTCAAATGTGAAGTCCGTTGATCTTTTAGTTCGAGCTGTAGAGTGGTTTCAGACAGATAGACAGTCTAACAGACGAACCAATGTTCAAAAACCACTTTTTTGGAATCCAAGCCCCTAGAAAACGTGTAGAAAACAAACTATCCATTTTGGATTTTCGTCCCCATCGCATATCAGATAATTGAAAGTAACAACTTGGAAATAAAGTTAATACGGCATCGATATTACTGTTTAAAAGTTGCAATAGGGCCCCGAGTGGAGCCGTTAGGAAGCAGAAGATTAATCAAATTTGAAAGCATTAACATAGATTTTGATAATTCAATTTTAACAAAATTATTACCATATAAAAATATATATACAATAATACAACTTTTTTATGATGAATTTAAAAGTGAATACAGCGTCACCACTTAAGATAACTTATTTTAAATTATTTTCCATGACTACTTCAAATGAAAAAATAATTAATTACAAAGGGCCAGCTTTTGCTCTCTCTCTAATTATATGAAATGACCAGGACTACTTCCAAATTTCTTTAAACCTGGCTTTGGCCCAATTTGCTTAATGGCTGGAAAAATTCGTTTTTTTTAAAAAAGAACTGTGGTAAAAATGCAGCTCTTAGAGATAAGAATGAATACTAGTTTTTTTTAAAAGACCCCTTAATAAACGGTTGGTTTTAAAAGCGTCTCAAATTATTGAATAGCCTTAAGATGTCAGAACAATAATTAAAAAGTCTTAGACCTAGTTTATTGAACATTTTTCTCCAGTTTTTTTTTGTATAATCACAGAAAAAGAAGCACGAAAAAACAACAAAAAATCTTTTAAAAATAAATTATCCTTTTTGTAAGCAGTAAAGCATTAGTAAAATGCAAAAAAGTTTTGTCATCAGTTTTTCAATGCAAAATAATGTCAATCGTTTCTAAAAACATAAATTCGTTTTTAGTTTATACCAATAAAGTTTTCCGCAGGAAAATATAACTTGATTTCCAATAGGAAGTAAGAATCATACAAGTTTATATATTAAAAAAAGCGAAAATCGGTAACATTTACTAAATTACCCACCATGGTATTTTGTAAAAAACTTTTATAAAGAAAGTGGTGGGAGAATTAAAAAGAAAAAAAAACATTTTTCGTTCCAAAGTTGTTGGAAATACATTATCATAGATATCTTTGAAAATGGGGGAGTAGGATATAAAACGTGGTTCTTAGCAACTGACGAAAGTGTGCTAATGACGCAGAAAAAAACTCCCATGTCGTTTGCTTTAAAGAAAAATGCCTCATTTTCTACTTCTTAATCGCAGTGATTTTTCTTTTAATGAAAGGAAATCGTTTTATGTATGAAAGCACTTAAATATGGAGCTTTAGAATTATTTCTTCTAAGTAAAGGTTTTGTAAAGGAACGTTTAGAGTTTTGCCTCTCTCCATAATAACAGATGAAGTTTTCTAAAATATTTCTGCTAAAAGCTTTATTTTATTTAAACCATCAAAACATTTATATAAAAAAATATCGATACATTTAACCAAATGATTAAGTTTAATAAGAAAATGAAATACATAGTACATAAATATTCTAAACAAAAGAATAAATTGCTTTTTTGATTGGTCATGCTTTTTTTTTCTTGAAAAGCTTGTTCTTGTCCTGAAAATTGTTTTTCTAACGCAAGAATATTAATTAAAAATCAATCGAAACAAACGGGAATCTGAAATTCGGTAAGTAGATTTTTTTGAATAAATTAAATAAAGCACGAGATTTTGGAAGACGTTCATCAATCTTAAATTATAGAGGAACTCTAAAAATTTCGTACATTTATAAAACCTTCAAACCTTTTCTAGGAAATGCAACTGTAGTGAGAGCTGTTCGGAAAAAAAATGGCTTCTCCAGGGATTTTAAATGGAAAAAGCAATTTGTCGTTCTGATAGCAACTTAAAGCTGGAGACGTGAAAGCAAAAGCAATTTAACATCCCGAAAAGTTAAGGGTAAAAGTTTTAAGGAAACGGGAATTGCTGGTGAGGGTAAAACTTAAGGCAATAAAATTTCTAACTTTTTTTTAAAGCCTTTATATATTTATTGTTATTGAATTTTAAAACTTTCACAAGAGCAGATTATCCCAACACGGAAGTCAACAGTTTCGATTCTAGCTATTAATCATCATAAAGCATTCACAATAAACAAATCTGCATCGACATAAGTAAACTTAATATTCTTTTGATTTAATTAAGTGCGAGAACTAGTTCGATATTCAGAGTTCCGTAGCAATATACACTGCTCAAAACAATTAGGGGAGCCCTTTGCGTACTTTTGTTAACCCTTTCAGTTCCAACTTTTATTTTTTATTCTAAAAATCTAAAATTTGTGAAATAGATTCAGTATGCATCCAGAATGAAATGGTAAAAAACAAGGAAAAAATCTGAATTTTTTAACTAAAATTTAAGGGGGGGGGAGAGAATTGGAGTCATAACTTTTGAATAAATAATAACAATATTTTTTCAAGTTTTTATTCGTTAAAAAAAAGTTAAAATTCAATTTTTAAACATCTAAGAATGCAAGCGTGAAGCATTTAGGGTCAATTTATTTCATAAAATTTTTTGGGAATGAATTATATTTTACCATGTTTAAGATTTTCATTTAATTAAAACAAACATTATTTAATTCTTCAAAAGACATGATTCTTTCATCTAACGATAAATAAGTACGAGCTCAACTTAGTGAGGAAAAAAAAATGCAAGCTGATAATTCCAAATGGAATCATTGGGGGTGAAAAGGTTTTAACCATGCATTATCCCCCTAATTCTTTTGAGCTGTGTATTAAGATGCATACATTGCTTCCCAAATGTTAATATGAACTCCATTTATGCATCTTGATTAATAACAAAGCCTATAGCAAACCCGATTTACTCAAATCTAAATCGATTCAAGTCATCAAGTTTCCCAATCTTCGCCTCTGGCTAAATAAGATTACAGAGGCTTGGTCAGCGAGAGAAACCTTTGCTAAATGACCGAAATGGAAGGTTTGGGGACATACATTACCGGCCGGAAAGCGTATTTATTGATTTTGATATTGCATCGCGTGTGTGGGATGGATAACAAATCAGTAAGAATGTGTAAGAAGCAACAACCCTTTCTTTCGATGGTTCTTGGAAACTACAAGGAAAATCTATTTACTATTCTATTCATATTACTTTCAATTACCTAATATGAAATATAAGGTAATGAGAGTATTAAGAAGGGGTCGAGAATTCGAAATGGAGATTTTGTGTTTTCTGCATGTTTTGGGGGCTATGTTGATTCTAAAAAAGGTGTTTTTATGAACGTTGGTTCATATGTTTGTCTGTGTTAACCACTCGGCAGCTGGAACTAAAGGAGCAACGAACTTTAAATTTAGTACATGAGTTCCCAGTACCTGTTGGACGTCATAATAAAGTTTTTGACGAATCGTGCATCATTCGCAAATGATAGCTGCCACTGCCATAGAACTTTTAAGATTTTTAAGTTATTAAAAATACTTTTAGGGTATATAATAACCTTTAAATTTACTGATTTTTTTAAGCGGTAAATGTAAAAGTTGTGTAGCATCACACACCCTTAGTTTTTGCCCAGAGAATGACGACCAAATACATCAATGCTGGTACACTCTTAAAACAAACGAGCGGTTTTAACTCAGTCTGAGTTAATTTCCACTCCTTTCCGTGCCGAAAATGCAATTTCCCTATAGGAGTGGATTTCACTCTTTTGTTTTAAGAGTGTAAATTGATCGTATAATAGCCGTCATGCTGGAAAAAATTCTAAATGATGCAGGCTTGACTTACATTCGACCCGCATTCCTTCTAATAGCAGACACATTAATTTTAAAATTTGGTTAAAAAGTGTGTTGTTTTCATCAATGTTTATAGAGTTGCATGATTGAATATGTAGATGCTGTTTCAGTAACCATTTGAAAGTAAACACAAAATAGTGGCGACTTACAATTTAAACTATGAGTAGAGTAAAAACAATAGCAGTTTTTGGAGAAAAAGAACAATACGAGAGGGACTGTCCTGTGAAAAGAACAAACGTTTTGTACAAATATCCAGGAAGTCCATCTTGAAAGGAACTGGTGTGATGGTTACTTTACATGCCACAGACTTTCGACTATCGAATAATATTATGCGGATAAATCGGGAAAGTTCAAAAGTAATAGCTTAATTATGCTGGGTGCTTAAATATCCGATTCTAAAGACATTAAAAATGAAAGGCAACGTTTATTTAGTAGTTTTAGTTAGAATGATAAGCTGCTATTGATTTTGAGCATAATGAAATAATTATTCATAGTCAGCCTTTTTAAATGTCAGTAGAATGAACAATCATCGGATTGATAGCTTTGTATCGGTCAAAGCATTAAGGGGGAATGACTGCAGATCTCCAAACCAAAATGCCTGTTTCAATACCAATGGAAAAAATCATGACTTTTTAAATCCCATATGATAAATGAAGCTGACTTACATAGTTCTAATAATCTCACTTCTTAAAATTGGTTCAAATATTTAAAAAAAAAATAATAATTAAACCAATTTCAAAAAGTGGGATTATAGAGACCTTAAGGGGGTACGGGACACTTTTAACTTTTTTTTTTATATATTGCAGATATCATTATAATTTTTTTTCCATAAATGTATACTAAATATACTAACACTTTTAGATAGTCAAAGGTTTTAAAAAATTATTAATTTTGTTTTTAAAAAATAAAATGTGTCAAAAGTGACGTTTCTTATTTTTGTTATAAGTCAAAAAATTATTTATTTACAAACAAAAATTTAGCATTTTTATGAACAGAAAAATGTACTTAACAAACTGTCTTTACTGATTTTTGTTATTTGTTAAATTTTTTTTAAATTATTGAAAATTGTTTAATAATTTCACAGGTTCACTATTTTTTAAAAAATTAATAAATAAAAAAAAACAATGCATTTACAACTATTCCCTAAAGACAAATTAAAGTAATATGTTTGAAAATATACTGTAGCGCGCGCAAGTTTTAAAAATATTCTTCAAATAGATTTGAAGTTACATCAATTTGAACTTGGTAAAACATGAAAAAAAACATCAATGAGAAAAATGGGTTCAAAGTTACAAAATTCAAAAACTTCATACCTAAGCTTAATATAGTTAGCTTAAAATAAGTTTTTTTTTTAACAAATAAATTTTTATTCGATATTTTATACGATTTTGTGTCCCATACCTCCTTAGTCAGCTACATTTATCAAATAATAGACCGTTTGTAAAAAATATTCAATACAGCCGGAGTAATTTGGCTTAAAAAATTACTTTTCCCATTAAATTAACACGGAGGCACTTCGGTTTGGAGACCCGCGTATGGATCCATTCCCCCTTAATGTCAGTATAATGAACAATCAACAAATTGATAGCTTTGTATTGGTTAATAGGTAGAGTAATATTTTAGTAATAGTAGCGTTAATTGGTACAGTTATCCCGATGTTAAAAAAGCAAAACAGCATTGTTAGTGTTTATCAATTTTAACTAAACATTTAGTTATAACCACCCATTTTAATTATATATTTGAATGTGTCGACTTGTTACGATATGTAATGTGAATAAGCTTTGCTGTTATACATTATCGATATGTATGAATTAGTTTTATTTTTAACAGTTATCATAATTCTGTAATGGAAGTGTAAAATTGTAGTCACTTACCCGCGGAGTCTTGCTCTTCAACTTTAGTTTTAAAGCCTGAAAAATAAATAAAATAAAAATGAACACATAAAAAGAAGAAGTAAATAATTAAAATTTAACATATAATGATGTACGAACAAGAAGCCCTATGTCAACATAAAACAACGACTATTTTAATTTCAATGTAATGCATGGATGAAAAGAAAAATAAAAACAACCCAAAAGTTTAAACATGTTTGTACCAAGGTACAGCTGGGGAAAAAAAACGATCCACCCTTCGTTTTTCGGCTGCTATTGATCAGGGAATTTTGTTTAAGGTGTCATTTTTCAGGAAATAGCGTAAGGAATTCAGAACTGGCAACCAAAATTGTATAAGGGGTCGTCTACATATTAAAATGAGTACCAACTTTGAAAATTCCAATGGCAATTCCAACACCCAACTTTTTTTATATAAAAATGTTTATCATCTTCAAAATACCCCAGATCCAAATTTTTTTTTTATTAATTTGCATTATTTGTTGAGATATAAGCATTCGCAGTTGAAAGCCCATAATGTTAAAAAAGTTTCACAAACTTTTATTCATACCTCCACAAATAAAATGAATAAAACCAACATTTTTTTTTTTCATTATATACTTCTTAATCTTCCAAAAACAAATCACACAAGTTTTTTCATCAATTTTTAATTTTTATTATTTTTTTATTTAAATTTAAATAAGAAAAAATAAAACATGAATAGCAACCCCAAATTTTTGTTACATAAATCGATAAAGTAGATCAAGTAGAACCGAAATCCCGAATTTTTTAATTCAACAACAATTATTTGCCGAGTTATTGTAAAAAAACTGAAAAAAAAACGAATTTTAGGGACCGTGTAAAAAATTACTTAGCAAATTGGATCCTAATTTGCATTATCGTTTGGTGGTTGAAAAGTGTTTTTGGTAAATGTTTATTCAAATTATTGATGTCTGTCAAACGTCTAAAAATCTTTTCTTATTTCAAGTGCATAAAATGTATTCTGTTTGTATAATTAACATTAAATTATATCGATTACTAAGTTTTTGAATGTATGTTATTTCCAATTATTATAATTTTCCAATTTATTATAAAATTTCCAATAATATGTTATTTCCTCGATTTTTTTTTAATTATTAGAGATTACTTATTTATTTAGTTATTTAGTCAGTTAGTCAGTCCGTTAGTCAGTCAGTTAGTCAGTCGATTAGTTAGTCGGTCAGTTAATTAGTCAGTCCGTTAGTTAGTCAGTTAGTTAGCCAGTCAATCAATTAGTTAGTTGGTGAGTCAGTCCGTTAGTTAGTCAGTTAGTTAGCCAGTCAATCAATTAGTTAGTCGGTGAGTCAGTCCGTTAGTTAGCCAGTCAGTCAATTAGTTAGTCAATGAGTCAGTCAGTTCACTGACTAACTAATTGACAGTCAGTTAGACTAAGGTAGTCAGTCTGGACTAACTAAAGGAGTGACTAACTAACGGAGTGATTAATTGACTGACTGACTATCTAACTGACTAACTGACTGACTTACTAACTAACGAACTGACTAACTGAATAACTAACCGACTGACTAACGGACTAACTAACCGACTGACTAACGGACTAACTAACGGACTGACTAACTAACTGATTAAATAACTGACTAAATAACTAAATAATCTCTAATATTTAAAAAAAAATCAAGAAATGGACAAAAATCTATTTTCGGGATTTAGACCCATTCGGGATTTTGGCTTGTCGGAATTTTGGCTTGTCGGGATTTCGGCTGTCGGGATATGTCCCAGACCCAGTGTGCCGAATTTTAAACCAACCTTTTGTAGCAATATGAATGAAACAAAAATTTGCATAAAATGTAAAACATAAATGTAATAATCATGTTTGTCTGATTGTAACTAATCGCATTTGAAAATCTGTTCGTTATAAATAATCGTATATGTGACTTAATTTAAAATTAAAACTTTTTCTCGTCTACCCTTTATTTTATTTCTGACTTTTAAAATCCAAAATTTAAAAAAAAAGGTAAAAACATAAAAAAAAAATCACAATATTAGTGAAGAAGGTTTAATTCTAGCATCCTTTGGCGAGATTATGGTAACCCTTTCGCTAGCATGTCGTTTCGAAAAAACACCCTAAATATTACCTTTATCATTTGGAGATTTCCCCCCAAACGAATTGAAAATTAATGCTTTAATATCTCAGCAAATAATGCAAAATGAATAATTCTTTTTTATACCTGGGGTATTTTGAAGTTGCTGAACATTTTTATGTAAAAAAAA
Organism: Oedothorax gibbosus; assembly: GCA_019343175.1. Classification (NCBI taxonomy): domain Eukaryota; kingdom Metazoa; phylum Arthropoda; class Arachnida; order Araneae; family Linyphiidae; genus Oedothorax; species Oedothorax gibbosus. The sequence continues at coordinate 30,103,104 of CM033271.1, forward strand.
TTGGGTGTTGCTATTGGAATTTTCAAAGTTGGTACTCATTTTAATATGTAGACGACCCCTTATACAATTTTGGTTGCCAGTTCTTAATTCCTTACGCTATTTCCTGAAAAATGACACCTTGCACAAAATTCCTTGACCAATAGCAGCCGAAATATGAAGGGTGGATCGTTTTTTTTTCCCCAGCTGTACTATACAACATTGTCTCTATACAAAGAAAACAAGGCTGCTTTCTTGGCAAAATTTTAATTAGATCCTGGGTAAAAACAAACAAAGGTTGCTAACTTCCAACAGAAAAGGGCTAGTTTCTTTTTTCAGTAAAGAACCAGAGTTTCAAAAAAAATATATTCTAAGACTATAGGGGCTTTTCAAGGCTACTTAAGAAATTTTTTAGGGCAATATACAGGTATTATTAAAAGATTTTTCGTCATAACTAAATTACAAACTTCTCGGAGAGCAAAAATTTAATTAATATCTACTCAAAGTGTTCATAAAAATTAGTAAAAATTAAATAAAAAAATTCAAAAGTAGGTGTGCTATAAAAGTTTTAGGCCTTTAAAAAAATAATAAATAAGGATTATAAATGAGAATTTTTGGAAACGTATTTGTTAACCGAAAATTTATTTGTATGCTACAAAACATATTCAGCGCAGTACCGTGATTAATAATTTGAATTCATTTTATTTTAACTTAAACTAACTTGACTAACAAAAAATAAATTCCAGTGACATCCCGCCACAAAAACATGCGGGTAAAAGTTAAAAATCATATTTAATACTAAAAACAAATATTAAAGCTTTTTGAGGCCCCCCAAAAAAGTTTAACAACTTATAATGGTTTTAAAAGCCCTTGAGAACAGGATAACTCAATTTTAATTAAATGTCATTTGGTTCTTTTATCCAAAAATGCTTCGCTACTCTGTTGTGCATATGCTATGGTGACAAAAGATAATTGTTTTGTTAATAGACGCTTCAGAATTCAATGTTAGGGTATGGAAGTTACTTTTGACAACGAAGAGTTTGTTTAATTAATTATTCTTTCAAATATTCTGTTTTAAGTTCCTATTGTTAATACTATTTAGAATGGATGACATCCATACTCGTTGGTATTAACAATTGGAACTTGGATGTAACCATCAATGCATACAAACGTAGGTAGTTAAATTCAGCATTAGATTTAAGTAATAAGTTTACTTATGTATGTATTGGAAATCAAAATTGCCGAAAAATACGGAACTAGGATTAATAATAATAAAAAAAAAACTAGTACAATGAGATCAAACATATAAAAAAAAACAGTTAAATTTATCCTACAGAAATTAAGTAAAATTATATTTTATTTAATTTTTAAAGGGCAAATAAATAAATTTAATTTTTAAAGCACAAATAAACAAATTTAATTTTTAAAGCACAAATAAATAAATTTAATTTTTAAAAGGATATTTAACTAAGATTAAATTACAAATATCCGTCCGAGATGGCTCTGTTTTATGTCCTATAATTTATTTTTATAGGTACATGGAGTTTGAATTAAAATACGAACATTAGCAAAACTATACTTTTTTACCCAAAATTCTTAAACAGCCATTTCAATGTTTGACAAGGAAACGCTCTTTTCAATCTTGAACTAGTAGCATTTGGACTTCGGAAGACTTTAATTTACCAACGATTACCACTAGCCTTTCAATCTAAGTAAATCAGAGTATCTGCCATGAATGTCCTTAAACATAGTAAGGCACAAATTTTTTTTAAGGGGGAATGGGCGCGCTGGATCAGGGGTCTCCAAATTAAAGTGCATCAGTGTTAATCCTATGGAGAGAAAAAATATTTTCTCTGCCATATTTCTCCGGCTGTATTGAATATTTTTACAAGCGGATTTTTTTTTATGTGATAAATGTAGCTGACTTACAGGTCCCGGCCTTCCCACTTTTTGAAATTGGTTCGAATATTTTTTTTCAATTTTCAATAAATAATATTACACAAAATATTCGAAGCAATTTCAAAAAGTGGGAAGGTAGAGACCTGTAAGTTATCTACATTTATCGTTAAAAAAAAAAACGTTTGTAAAAATATTCAATACAGCCGGAGAAATGTGGCAGAGAAAATAGTTTTTTCGTCATTGGATTAACACTGAGGCACTTGAGTTTGGAGACCCGCGGTCCAGCGCGCCCATTCCCCCTTAATATTCAATTATCATCCCATCCTACATAAAATATTAATACTACAATATTCAACTGAGATTGAAAGCTTCCCTCATTAAAACATGGCATGAGACATCGGTTAATTAAGAGAGTCCTATCAAAAGCGCCTATGACAATATCTTGAAGTATATCCGCTCAGATTTTAATTAACGCCGGGAGAGGAAATCTGCCACTTTCAGAAGTAATTTAAAATACATTAAAAGAGGTTTGAAAAGTTTTAACTCTTACTACGAGTATTAAGTAAACGGTTAAACATATTATTTGGAGACTGAAAAGGGCTTATGGAAAGGTGACTCTTTAGCATAATGAACTTTGTGTTGCTAAAGAGTAACGAGCTCCTTAATTGTCTTTCTTTAAAGTAAGTAAATATGGAAGGAAAATTTTGGAAATGAGAGATGAAACTATATGTTTATGAATAAGTTGGAAGGGGGGCGATTAAATTTAATAGAGAACATTGAACTTATAAAGCACGTCAATATTATATCTTGAGTGCCTGCTTTAAATATTGATGGTCGATGGACATTTCTGCTTCAACAAACATAATATACATTTACAAAAGACAACATAAGTATATAAATTTAGCTTTAGTCGAGTTAGATTAAGAGGACAGGGAAAACACAACGAAGCTTTAATATTTTTATTTGCTTATTTGTACCTTTAATCACTTAAATGTATATTTACGAAAAAACTAACAGAAAAAAACTAAATAATGCACATTTGAATATGGGGCTATAGAGAGTAAGAATGTTGGTTAAATTTAACATAACTTGACTTCCAGCTTCAAATAGCATTCAACACACCGTTTTTCAGCCTTTAGATTCATTTTCTATGTGAACCTACCAATTCGTAAAAACACAAGATCCTTTCCTTACAAGTTATAACCATAATTATGTACAGTTTGCTCTGACAAAAGACTAATTTTTTTTAATGGTTATATAAATTCGCCCATTTTGTATAAATGGAGTATATATTAATCAATTCATGTATAACACAAACATTTTTGACATTATAGACAAAAAATGCGCCTTTAGTATATGTTTTAGTCTACTAGGAGTTACATTAACACCATATGTTGACAACAAGATAATGAAACATAATGATAAATCTGTACTGACATATTAGACAAAGCATTCACCATTAATTATGAACGCACGACACACGTCAGAACATTGCCCGCCCACAGTCACTTAATTTGATCCTTTCACCATCATTAATGGTGAACAATTCTGACAAAATAAATAAGGAATTTACCGAAAGCACAAAAGGAAAGAAACACCGAAGCGCTGCCCACGCTACTTCAATAAATGGCGATCTTTTGACAGCCTGGAAAAACGGAAGCGTTTAGGTATTTTTCGGTATTGTGATGTCACCGGCGGACTATTTTGATGTCTGACAGGATGCATGATGTCATGCAAGAAGCGGTATTGTACTTGGAAACGGTCTTAGTTGATTGAAAATATATCGCAATCACGATATATTTTTCTTTTAAGATTAAGGAGATATCTTGGAATGATTGGTTTATTATTTTTTTGTTGTTGCTGCTGTTGAAAAAATCTTGTTATATCTTTACTGTTACTTTAATTAGCAAACGAATATAAGTGATGTTTATTGTTAATATTTATAATAATATAGGAAAAACTTTTATTTTGTAAGTGAAGAGTTAAACACGTTAAAGAAACTAACTAAAATATTAAATTAAATCTTTGATAAATTTAATAACACAGGCTCAGTAGGAAAGAATACAATAAGAAAATGCTAATATATTGCCCCTGGGTGGGCAGGCCTCTGGCTAGTTTACAAATAAACTATCTAATTGGTTAGCATTCTGTGTATTAAAAGAAAAGTGGTCTCAATCATTTTTGTAGATATTGATTTGTGATTAGGGCCATCTACCATCCACCAACCCAGGGCAAAATAGCGTATAGCGCGTGAATCCAAAAATTATAATTTAACTTCTACTAAAGTCGTTTCTTATTTAACTTCGAGATCATTAAGAAATATTACCAAAGAAAATTTTTACTAAGACAAATTCATAATGTAAGTAACATGAACATAAAAATGCTACAATGGAGATACACTCTGTGTTCGATCATTTCTAAATCGGCGATAATGACATATGTTGGGTATATGGGGCCATTCCGATCAATTGTAGCTGTCACACCATTTCATTTCGTAGGAGTGGGCAGTGAGTGAGATAGATGAAGGACTATCAGGAAAGAATTGAATAAGAACTTTTGGAGAAAGTTGGCGAAGTTTTCGGAAAAGTAAAGTACTGTGCTTCAGTGAATCTTTAAGAATTTTTCACTGGGCGACATTGAATGTAAAAAGTTTTTTTTTCGGGGGGGGGGGGGTCGTTGCGTAATAGGAAAAGGGAGTCGTCATTTCAAGATAATCCCCTAGTGCAACTTGAAAATTTCACTGATTGCGAAAAAAATCTTTTATAATTTGTAATCAACTAATTTGGTAAAATAGAAAAATATAGAAATTGCAAAAGCGTCAACTACACTCAAAGCATTGTTTAAAATACCAATAAGTAAAGAAATAAATAGTTTGTATAAATGAGGAAATGTATTAACTAAATATTTATTGGGTAACTATCTATTTTACAATATCCTCCGCATAATCTTGAATAATACTTCTATTACATATATTTTCTTAAAAATAAACATAAAACAAAGAAATAAACATAAAAACAGTCTCTCTTACTATTTTACAATATATCTAAATATTCCGAATAACATTTCTACAATAGTTTGTATAAATGAGAGAAAAAAAAAATGTATATACAGTAACTCAATACTTATCACATAAAATTCTATTTTAAAAATATACTCTAAAGTCTAAATACATGAATAGTACTCCTATAACTTATATATTTTCTTGAGGAATGATTGCAAATTTTCTTGAGGACCCCTAAAAAACTCATTAAATTCAGTTATATACAAAAATATTATATGCAGTTTTCTTCCGCAAAAAACTTTTTGATGAAGTCCCTGTCACGATATAATTGTGAATCAGGCTCTTTGTACCGTCGTTCTTTTTTTGAAGAAATGCAGCCACGGCAGGTCGAGGATCGAAAGAGGCCGTTCCATTGCCATTTAGAGCAATGAACATGCGGCTGTTGATGGCTTACTATCTTACTAACAATATTTTTTCCAAAACAAATATGTTTACAAAAAAGGGTGGTTATTTAAGTAAATTATAAATAAAATTTCATTTAAATTGCCCAAACTAAGATTTTTTGTTAATTTAGCGGAACAATACATGTTCAGATTTAAAGCATTGATCTCTGAAAATGTTGATTCCGTATTATTTATAATTTTTTTTTTAATATTTCGTTACTTATGAGTTAATACATTAACACTGATTGATTAAAATAACATTTGTATGTTTGGTTTTTATATCGAAGAGTTAAAAATAGTTAGAGTACGAAACTAGGGTCATTTTTGATTTTTTTTAAAGTCTTATTTCCCCATATTTGTTTTTTAAGCATATAAAATAGTTCCAATAGGAACTAATTGGTCTTATGATACCTGTCGTTACAAACTCTAAATCAGCTCAGTCGTAGATTTATGGGCATTTGAAACAATCCGACTCTAGTCTCTAGGTACACATATCGTCCCTATATTTATTTTACAGATTACAATTGACTATGAATATTTTAAATTATATAAAGGAATAAAAACGAATTCATATGGCAATAAATTATTTGTGGAATAATATCTTAAATAAAATGTTGGGTTTAATTTTTTAACGAATTAAAATATTTGGATGAAATAGGAAGTTAGCGTCGTGAAACACTAATAAATATTTTTGTAGAAACTACACAGGTCCTAGCAAATAAAAAAAATTAAAATATTAAAAACTAAATTCTTCTGCAAGCTTTATTAATGCATTATAATTGTTACATCACAATACAAATGTTAAAATCATATGTAATTTTATCGATAATTTGAAGTAAAAAATTTAAAAAAAAATCACATATCTCCCCCTTCTTAATTCTCAAACGTTTATGCCACTTTTAAACAACAAAATTAGAAAAAAATACATAAATAAAATAATACATAAACAGCATAAAAACGTACCTCAAAACAAAAATATCCAACATAAGACAAAAGGCTAAATTTAAGTGAGAATAAGATCAGAGCAAAATTTCGTGTGTTTACTTTAGAAGCCAATGTTGTACAATAACAACATCTAAGATCTGCTGACCACCCACCCTCATCAGTTGGCCCCAAGTTCTCAAGCTATTCGAGTGACTTTTACGATGTTTTCTCAGATCACACAGAAACTTTTACCAAAGATTGTAACTACGATCCCCTTCCGAGAAAATCCCATTTGCTTTTGACCAAGCCAATTAAAAAAGCAAGGCAAAAACGGCGATGGAAATTCGAAGCTTGTTTACTACAAATACTAAATAGGCTCCCACTTTCAGTCTCAGATAAGTTAAACTGATTGGAAAAAGCGAAGACATCAATGTGTGATACAGAAAAAATACTGAGAATCGACACGGGATAATTGCCTGTCTTTTGTCCACCTTCCTTAAGTACCCGTCATAGAAAGCCTCCCCCAGCTTCTTGTCGCTACAGCGAGTAAAGCCTTATCTTATAACGCAATAAATTCTCCTCTATCAGGGGGCATGTCCGGGCTGAAAGGGTAGGGGGAAAAGTTTTGGGGGGGGGGGCATCTTGGTTGCTGAACAGTTTTTGTGCTTAGTCACTCACAGGGTTGTAATGAATGAGCAATATATGATAAACAACAACTGGCTACTACTTGCCCATTTTTTTTTATTTCAAATGCTTTTTTTAAATACCATTTATGATATAACGGATGGGATTTTTGAGAAAATACGGTTTCTTTCAATGTCGCCCAGTGATTTGATTTTCATATTACTAGGCGACATTTTTCTTTCACTGGGCGACATTAGTGTCGCCCAGTCACTATGTTAAAAGATTCTCTGCTGTGCTTCGAAAATAAGGCTTGACAAATGGTTTTACTAGTGTAATGGTGAAATGTGTTTTTTAAACTATTGGGATGGTTTCTTTTTTAGGATTTGACCCTTTTAACAACTAATCGATACACGTACCTTACACAGTTAACTTCTTTGAAAAGAACACAGTCGCCAAAGGAAAAATCACGCTTCTTAAAAACTTCACTGAAATTTAAATTTAACGAAGGGAACCCGAAAGCTCACTCTCACTGTTTAATTATGTTGTCTAATTTAAAGTCAAATAATTTTAGCAAAACAGTTTGTGCATAGATTTATTTTTTCTTTTATTAACTTGTTTTGTTTATCCCCTGAAACAAAGCATTGGGCATAAAATCAAGATGAAAATTACATCCCATTGTTCTTAATACAGAACTTACAACTTTTTAATTAGCTTTCTGCACCCTCCGCAGTTGTGTCCCTAATCACTAAAACTTCCTATCACTTACCCAACATGACTCACAGACACGACCAACTAATAAAGATAGTCAAAAAGTTGGTAATTTTTTTTTTCAATTTCATCCCATTCATCCAGAGAAGCACTATTTAAAAACTCGACTCGCCTACCCTAGATTAATTTTAGCATCATTTTACCCCGACATTCATCCGTTTGACAAGAGTTGGGGAAACCCGGGGCACATCGAGCCGAAATGATTTTTTACGGTTCCTATGTCGATGAGAGACTGCCAGCATAGGGCAATAAGTACAACCTGTTACTGCTCAACTACGGCCCGCCACCCTTATTTGTTACACTTTAGGGATGGAACCGGTATTTGAAAACACGGTTTTTCTGAAAAACTGCCATCCCTAACGTGTTCTAATTTGGTTGGCGGCGAGTATAGACGGTTTAATGTCACAAACTTTCGCAGGTGGCGCTGTTACTCGGAAGTCTGTCCAACCTACCTAGAAATATTCCGGTTGACGGGTTTGTTGATGTTTTAAACAGCGCTATCGCTTTGCGGTGTGTTCGAGAATGTATAAAAACGAATAAACTATACAATATATTCTGGAAAATAAATATACTGTACAATACAATATATCCAGCAATTATTATTGTGTTGTACCAACCAATGTGCAACATTTTTGGCAATGTTTTTTTTTAACGAACGTGGAAGCATTGAATCGGATGCCTAGATTAAAATTCTTTATGCAGCTTCCGAGTTCGTAATATTCAACACTTGATTTTAATGATCTAAGCTGTTGTTGACTATTTTAAACATTGATTAGCATCAAATAGAATTTTAAACAGAAATGCAACCGACTTTACCATCAAATTAAAAATAATAAGAATCGTAATTACGATCAATAATTTTAATTAATAAGAAGACTTTAGAGTTATGAATTAAAATACTACAAATTTTGCCAAAAAAGCACAATTCTTCAAATTATTTAAACTATGTAAGAGTCTAACGGGCTATATAATCTTACAATTGATTAAAATGACAATCCATAAATTGAATATCGTTCATAAATTGTCTTATCATGTTTGTATTATTTTTTACACACACGTTATCGACGTGCACTATATATTAATAAATAAATATACATACACACGTTATCGACGTGCACTATATATTATAGTAAATAAATATACATATATAGTAATAAATTGTCAAAAACTTGTATTATTAGCATTTATTTAGTTTTGATAATAAACAAAAAATAACAATGTCATTATGGCAGAGATTTTCATAAAAACAGTCTTCTATCTAAATAATAAAACACAATCTGCAATTGGGAGTAATTACTTTTATATTTGGGGAAGAACTAAATTGTTTTTTTAATCGCACAAACGTTAAGTTAGGTCATGTAAATAATTTAAGTTTCTAAATATAAAAGCAAACAGATTAAAAATAAAATGATTTTCTCAAATTGTAAACTTTTTGAGTCAAATAACATATTATAAAAATACAATTGATTCCAATTATTTTGGGGGGGGGGGGGGGGGGGGAATTGAATTTTTCAACATCGCGCTACGGCATGAGGAAAAAATCAACATTGAAGCTAGCGACGAAAACGAGCTAGCTTCCGGTGTCTCAACCGGAAGTTAACTTGGTAGTTTTTGGGGTAACCAATCTGAGGAAGGTAGGGTTTGTTTGCAAACTTTAAACCCTCTATAGAGAGTTGATAAATGAGGTTTTGTTATGCTTTTGTAACCAAAAGGAAGGTAAGGTATACATGCTTATTTACATTACTACCAAAGATGGTACGTGCTTGAAGTATGTTTAATTGTATTTAGTTTCGTGTGGTTAATATTGTTCACGCATCTTTCTTGAGTTACTTCGCCTCCCTAACCAAAATCATGTTCCTGAGGAGGAATTTGGTACCGTAAGGGGTACAATTAGGGTATAAAAAACGTAAGGGGTAGAAAAGGGAATAAATCAAGAAGGTTTAGAATAGGGTACCCCATTTGGCGGAACCCCAGGGTCCCGAATTTGTAGACACTAAAAACTAAATCAATATAGCAAACTTTTTTCTGCATTTCCGCAAGTTTTATAATTACTTTTCCTCACCACCCTGTTCTGCCCCACTACCGGGGCGGCAAAATGAGGGAAATTAGACGATTTTCTGTTTTTGCAAACAAAACTATTGTTCTTTTGTTTTCTTAAAACAGCTTTGTACTTTCGTGATTATTAAATTATAATGTGTTCATAAAAAACGCCATTGTTCCATTATTTTTTTACAATTTAGTCAAAGTTAAGAAATTCGACCAGTTGCCGAGTGTTAGGGGACCGAGCCGCAAAGTAATAATAAATAAATTCTCAACAACACCCTTTTAGCGTATCCGGCATAAAAGAAAATTAACGTCTAGAATCGAGAGACAATTAAATTAATAAACAAAAATCAAGGTACTCTCTTTAAAAATATTTTTTAATTAAAGAATTTCAATGAAATGACTTTTAAAGAAGTAAAATACCATTCGGACATGCAATATGGACTCGTCCCCGATTTTATTCCCGGTTCATTTTCACATCAATTTACGCTACATTCCTCTTTCCACCCACAACCCTTGATGGATTTTGACAGATAAAGCTCTGCAAGGATGATACTGAGGAATTACTATGCACCCTTCTTATTCAGGTCCCTTGCGACATAGATCAAAAGACATTCTCGAAGTCTCACGCAGAATTGGTTGCACAACAAAAATGTTTCTCTGCAATACTAGAAAAAGAACCGATGTCCAATGTTTAAACTCGTGACATTTGCCTTTTTTCTAGTTGAGGTGCAGGTTTATAAGTAAAGCGTAATCTCCTTATTTTTTGGATGGGAACGTGAGTCATGATATGTAATGGAGTGGAGTTATTTAAGAAGCGACATGGAACATTTTTCTTTTTATATGCCATGCATAGAAGTTGGTGTTTCAAAAATTTATCGATGAATATTTTGTGAAATTGTTTGTTTAAATATGAAGCAGGAAGTTTTTGTTAAAAATTCATGAAAATATGGATAACATTTCTATCTTTTTAAGATTATTTTGACGTTCAATATTCGAGGTTTACATAGTAAGATTTAGTAATTTCGTGTTTTCAATAGTAAGTTTTTTGTCTGTACGATAGACACATTAATTTACTTATATAAATATATTTAATAAATATTTTTTTAAAAAATATTTTCTTATTACAAAATTAAGCTATACATTTGTTTCATACTTTCACTTGAGATGCAAAAAAAAATTGTTTATGCCTTCATCAATGAAAATTTGAAAGAGAATTAAATCACTATTTTTAGAAATAAAAATTGTTTCCCCTGAAAAAATATTATTCTCAAGTTTAAAAAAAAATAAATATGAAATGTAGAGAGGGGGGTTGAATCTCGCCAGGGGTATCTGGCAACCAAGCGATTGCTCTGATTATCGACTACTATTTATTTCGATTTTTCACAAACTATACTTTAGTAAAATCGAATTTGCCATGAAAAAAAATCATGTACTTATTGAGTCAGAATACTGCTTTAGGAACTACTTTACAAGCGGAAAACCCTAGGAGTTAATATTTACTCCGGTTTGTAGCCATATTTTGGAAGAAAAGAAAGAAAACACGGGAAAATTATCTTTCTCTTCAGCAATGTGTACAGTCTTTCATTGAGAAATCTTCACCTCTTTATCTGTAAAACTGTCTTATACTATTTGTTGTAAAGTTTTTCTATTATTATGACTTATATGTTTATGTATGGGTGTTCTTAGATTTTTGTCTTCAAATGAAAAGGAAAAAAAAGAAAATTAATATATAAATACACTGGAAAATAATTCAGAAAAATATATTTTTGATCCATGTTATAAAAAAAGTTGTAAAGGTTAATCATCAACTTTGTTACTTCGCAAAATCCCAATAGAGTTCATCAATCATTATGCCAAAAAAAACTTCCTATTTAAAATCCCTACATCAATACTTAACAACTTCTAAAAACATTCTTAACCTTCCAGCTACCCATAGTTCATTCTTTTCTAAACAATGAATAAAAGGATAGGTCAAAATGCTCCCCAAATCCCTGTTCCACTAAAGATAGATTAAAAGAAAATATTTTTTTACACTAATCTTTTACGTTAAAGGATAGCAGATGGTGTGAGGGTAATCCTCGGCAGAACGTAATGAGGGCATGAAGGCATCAGGGTATAATATGTAAATGTATTAAGTGAAACTCTGAAGTAGAAAAAGAAATAAAACTCGTTAATTGAAATTTACGATAACTTTGTTAATTATATGGAAGAATTGTTATGCATAAGCAAAGCAATAAAGAAAAATATTAATGGGATACGAGTTTTAATATGCAATTGGATAAATTTAGAATTAAAAAACGACTGTTTCTAGACTTTTAATTTAAATGTTTTATTTATAAAAGCTTAATTCCATAAAGAAGCTTATAAATTAAGAAGTTTCGACAGCAACCTTTCATAATAAAAAAGTGATAACTAACAGAGCTCTTTAAATTCAAATTTCTAAGGTAGAGTCGAAACTGCTTATGAAGACCATCCAAATAGAAATAAATAAAATTAAAGTATCCTTATCGTGGTCATAATTTACCAAGCAAAATAAAATACACAAAATACCGTGAATTGTATGAATATCTTAAATGTCAAACTACAAAATTTAAGTACAACATCGATATGCACGGATACTTAATATTGATTATTCAAACAAAAAAAAACACCATTAATATCAGATTAACCATGCAACTCCTCTAAAGAGAACTCCTTAATCAAAGACAACCCTATATGGAAGAATTAACAATCGATACTAATCCAAACTACCTATGGAGCAATTTTTTTGCCATTAGTCTAAACTTGTTCTACCGCCACTTTAAATCCTTATTCCACTTAATCCACGCATAATAGTCACATCAAGTCCAAATTAGCAGCACTACTCCACAACTTCTAATCAAAGACACTCCAACAAAAGGCATTATGGCAAAACGAATCCAATCTACCTGGATCCTGGACGAAGCAGTATCATCACCATTAGTCATGCAGACGAATCAATAGGAAGTCGAGCGGTGGGTTGTAATGCTGGTCACGCGCTGAGTGCAGATTACACCTGCCAAAAAAAAGATGGTCCCGGTCAAGGGCACATCTGCGCCACTCACGCCTTGGGCGGAAGAACGAACGGAAATTCGCGAAATGTTTAGAATTATATCTTCACTTCTGCAATTTCACCTTTAATTAAAACTAAATGGTAAATTTCTGAAAATTTTATTTACCCAAACAGCATTAGAAAGCAGAAGAAGTTTGGACCTCTATGCTTGGAAAAATATAAGGAAAACCAGGGATACTTAGTTGACCCAATTTGGAGTTTTTGCGTTTTAAATTTCTTTAAATGTAATTTATGTGTGTGTAAATGTAGTCTATTTATACTTAATTCAGAATTTCAGAAAATTTAATCATTATTTTTTCAAAGTATTAACTCTAAAGTTGAAAAAAATTTCAAAACTTACAAATTGGGTCAGGTATCCCGATGTAAAGGGATACTTGACCCACCTATTAAGGATACTTAAACTAAATCATACATTTGGGAGTGTGACTTACAATTTATGAAAAAAAATAGTATTACATGGAAAAGTGGAGACATTGTGTAGATTGAAACTGATAGCACAAGATATGTTGGTGGAACAAATCAACAATCGGTTATTCGTTTTGAGGCATCTTTTATAAAATTGCAACCTTGTACCTACTACTATTACAATATATATTCCGGCTTGTGTGCATGATCAGAGACCAGATTATGAAGCCTTCGTCAAGTAAGACAGACACAGAAAGAATTTTTACTGTCACAGAGAAAGGAATATACACCCAGGGCGAAGGCGGGAATCGAACCCGCACCCGTTACAGCGCGCAGACTGCTAGCGTAATAGTCCAAACCACTCGGCCATCCGGGCCCCAAATCTTGTATATCTTATATGAATTTTGCTAGATCTGTATCTATATTCTCACACAAGATTCCCATAAAAGCAACTCACCAAGGAATTATTTTTAAAAAAATTCTTTGATGATATCTATCTCCCACCTAAATCAATCTTCATCTATACTAATAGAGAAACTTATATCATTTAATATCTCCCAATCTACTGGCATAACTTTGACTGTGATATAGAGACACTTTTTTACGGGTGATTACACACTTAAAAAAGGAAATGTCTCTCTTTGTAACACTATTTGCGCCTCAGTGTCTTTCTTAGCAGAGGGTAATTAGGATAGATGGAAGAGGATTAGATTAGACACTTGTTGCTTGTTAAAGGGACGAGCTTTTTCTTCCTTATTTAAGACGAAGTCGTTTAGTATTCGTTTAGGATAACTTTTATCTTCGCCGAAATGGGAAGATAAGAGGAGACTGGTGTTCGAAGCGTAAACGAAAGAAAAATTAGTTTGAAATTTATAATGCCACAGTAAAATCTGTACTTTTATACGGCTGTGAAAGTTGGAAATTAACCAAATCTCAGGAAGACAAAAGTGATGCTTTTCAAACAAAATGTTTTGGGAAAATTCTGCAAATTTTTCAGCCGCAAAAAATTAAGAACATTAGCTTGTACCAAAAACTAAAATGCTGTCCTATTACAAGAGAGATTAAAAAGAGACGTTAGAGATAGATTGGACACATCTTCAGAATGAAACCAACTGATCCCACAAGAATATTCTTGACGTGGGCACCTGACAGTCGAAGAAACAGAGGCCAACCTAAAATGACATTTCGGCGGATGATACTGAAAGAAAGAAACGCACTAGGATTTCCAAGTTGGGGACTGACCAGAGAAGCTGCCCTGGACCGGAGGGGGTGTTCTCGTGGCCTCATGCGCCACTGGGGCGCGAGGAGTCACAAGGTAAGGCAAGGTATTCGAAGGAAGGGTAAACGAAAGTAAAACGTTACTGTCCCACAAATCTAAAGTATTAACGCTCTTTTCGTCAAACATACAGTGAATTTTTATTGCAGACATTACTCTTTCCTGACCTCAACATAACTTTATTCCCCTAGTAAGATAGTATTTTAATTTGCCAATCAACTCTTAAATCATGCGTTTTCGAAATTTTGGTTTATGTTTAAAAATGGACTGAAAAATAAAAACAAAAAATCAAGTGGTTTCAAAACAAAAAATAAAGATATGGTAAAAATATACAGTAAAATTCACATTAAATTCTAAAAGCAATTCTAAAATATAATACATATTAAAAAAACACATTAATTTAACCAGCTTTAATACCCCTACTAATAATATAATAAAATACAAAAACCAAATAAAATGACTTAGTTGATTTTTTTTTTTTCGAAGGCAGTTGGAAAAAAGAATTCTCAAAACATACAATACATTTCGATGCAATGCCGCTTCATTTTCCCGTTCACTGATGCAAATCCATGGTAAGGGACCCATACGAGTGAATTCTTTCAAAACAAGTTGAAAAAATACCGAAACTCGTAAAGCATTAGGCATAATATTTTCGAACGAAAAGTTCACTTCACCAAAGAAAACGAAAAATAAGATAAACCTGTTTTCTAGCATCATTTGTCAAGTCGATAGATCCCAACGCGTGCTTATTTTTTCCCAACATGGAACCATGGAGTCAACGATGTACATTTCCACGCACAAAAAAATAAAAAGGAAAGTGTTTGCCACATATACTTCCAGATCTGCAAATGCAAAGATGTTATACTAAAGGTTTTCATCCACAACTACAGCTTTTCAAATGAAGAATGGAATTACAATAAGTTACAATACAGGAATTTACTAAGAACTATAGGTATAATCTATTCGTAAGCAGTTATGTCAGTTTTTAAACGAATTGTCAAGTTGATACAAAAAAATTAGAATTGGTTCTATATGTATACGGTACAGTTATATTATTTAATTTCACTTCAATACATGTATCGCCCAAAATTAGCCTTATACAAAAGCATTTCCCAGTTGGAACATGTTTAAAGTATAATGCTATTGGAACTATGTAATTGCGAATGAATATACGATACAAAAACAAATTTTTCATATGTAGCTTAGTAAATTATCTTCTTATTTAACTCAGTAAAAGAAAATTTTGTGATAATTGTACTAGTTAGAAGTACAAAACCGCCTTGAACAAATTGCGGAAACCGTTTATGCAAAACTGAAAAAAAATCGCGACAAAAAAGACACAACTGCAACAGCTACGTATATTCAGTGCAGCATTGATTCTGATGTAGGGGTAATAGAGCTTTAAATCACACAGAATTCCGCCGATACCGTCAACAACACAAGACAATCGGATTTCGCTACCCATGGGGACACGTCTCGTAATTTTCGTTTTCGTCAGAGATGTTTCGTTAGAGAGGATTTTTTTTAAGAAGACAGTATTACGAATAAATCCCCATTCTGCTTCAATGTTGAATTAGAGAGAGAGAAGATGATATACAATTTCACATTCATAACACACAAAGCGGAAAAAATAAAAATATTACTTAAAAATGTATATTTGTGTACAATGTTAACAAAACATGCAATCAGCCAATCCATTAAACTAACAGTAGTAATACTGATCAGTTGATTATTTGTTTACGAGTCACGTGTTGGAATGGGAAACTCCACAAAATCGATATGATATTAAAGAGAAAAAAAACTGGAGCATCACACAAGTTCGAAACTATTTACTTCTTTACATATATGGGTTGTGGAATTGGCTAGGGCCCAATTAAAGTTCACAGAAATTGCTAACTCTTGTATATATTATATTGCCGTTATTAATATTAATGACCTAAAATAACCGTCGAATAACGTATAAATTTAGCGAACTTTAACAAGACGTTAGAATTTAAAAAAAATTCGTAAACATTATGTTTAAAAGAATAAATATCATTGTTATAGTTTTGTGTAGCTAAGCAAGAAATATCCAGTTCTAAAACAAAGGTTTCTGAAGAAAATTCATAATATTTAAATCACAAAAATATTCGTTCAGAAAAAAATACCGAAATTCCATTATAAAAATATATTACAGATCGTTTGGATTTCCAAAATCATTTCTTTTATCTAAATACTCTTCCATTTTCATGAAAGCGTTCGAATTTCCGAGTACGTGATTGATTTTTTGAGAAATGGCTGCTTTGGAATTCAAAAGTAGAAATTAAAAAAATCTGACTCCTAGATAAAGGGGGAAAACGTTCGGAATAGGTGGAATTCCTCGTGTTGCAAGACTACAAAATAATCGAGCGGTAATTATTTAACAGTTTGAGTACTTTTATGTATTAGGAGTTAATTTAACACATTTGGATTTGACAAACAAGTATTTAATTGATTTTTCTTGTTATTGTAAAATATTTTAAATAATATTTGTTGCCCAATTACTTTTAAAATTTCGTAATAATTTTTATTTTAAAAAATTCAATATAATTTAATAAAATTTGCTTTTTACTAGGAGGTATTTTATGTTAGTTGTTAATAAAGAGAGGAACTCAATAGCTATATTTAAATAAAACAATTTTAAAATACTATTACAATTCTTTTTCGATATACATATTTCATCCCCACAGCCTCTTTTAAAGTACTTTTTTTTGTCTAAGTCGCACTTACGCTTGAAAGGAACAAGGAACATATATCACAATAACGACATAAGTGTATTGAAACATAAAATAAAATCGATACTAATATACAAAACTCCTTTGCCCAACAAAAACTTAATAAAACCCTCCCTTCCCCACGATAAAAGTAGCCATATTTATAACCCCCTCGCCAAAAAATTACTATTCAGGCACCCCACTGGTTTCATTGAAAGGCCCCCTTGTAAGAGTAGGGCCGCACAGATACAGCACAATTGCGTTAAGAGGCCTGAACGACGTACCCCACTGTATAAACATAGTGCCACTTCATGATATCCCCCCCCCCCCCCTTTATTTCCTCTACCCAAAGCTCAAATGGAAAACCCACTGTAAAAATATATTGAAACTCAAGTAACATATAATGGTTGGTTGGTTGGTAGACATATATATTCTGTTTGTGTGCTTGTCAGAGACCCGCTTATAAACCTTCGTCAAGTAAGACAGAAACAACACACACA
This sequence comes from Oedothorax gibbosus, assembly GCA_019343175.1. NCBI lineage: Eukaryota > Metazoa > Arthropoda > Arachnida > Araneae > Linyphiidae > Oedothorax > Oedothorax gibbosus. The sequence continues at coordinate 30,120,789 of CM033271.1, forward strand.
CACATAAGTGGATCCATCTAATTTTTAGAGACAGAGGCCAACTAGAGGATCCCCAGAATTGGCTTGTCACCCCCAGAGGTATCGTTTTGGTATGGGAACTTGGAGGACTTTCGGACCCAACAGATTTAACGAGCACGTACTCCGCATATACTCGACAAACACAAACATCCATGCCTTACCGGGATTCGAACCCGAACCCAGAGGCTCCAAGGCTAGCTCCCTAACCGTTGCGCCGCCGGGTCGGCTACATATAATGGCTTTTAAGGGTGGCTTTTCTTATTTACATTTTAGTGTCGTTTTCCGTTTCCATTTAAATAAAACTTCTTGTAATAAGAAATCAAAATGCAATTGGATTGTTTCAAATGACGTACAAGTTTCCAGTTATCATTCTCCTGACTCTTCTGCTATTTTATTGATGGTTTCGGTTTGTCTCGTCTCAATACGCGGTAAAAACCGAGGGTATTTAGTATAGGATATTTTATACAGCGTGTCCGTAAAAGAATGTCCAAGTTTTAATGGTATATTACATGAGTTTATTTTATATAACATAAAAAACATCAATCAAATCATTTAACAACATTGAAGGAAAACTAGCACCAGTTTTTACTTTAGTATGCTGACTCAACAATTGTGAACGACATCTTTAAGTAGATTACGAAGTTCACAACATACAAAAATCAAAAATGCAATTGCTACCATACTAGTAACTGCGCTAACGATATCGATTAACAGGATAATCGACAATACACTATGAAACTCGTCGACATTTTTAGCGACACCCGTATTTATCGTATATTCGAAATCAATACTTTGTCTCAGAGTACGTACAATGAAATAACAAGTAACTAGAAAACACTAAGAGAACAAAGACGCCTAAATAAACATTATAACAAAAATTAACATTCAAAATATCAATAGAAAACATAACGTTCAAAATATTTAGCAACCCAATATTTTTTATTGAATTAAAATAATTCAAACAAATTGCGATTGCAATTCCAGAAGGACCAAAAATGAAAACAATATCGCTAGAATTATTGCCACTAATGACGTGAGCAGCCACATAAAAAGTGAAAACATTAAAATCCAAGATTTTTTTTGGTTGGGGGGGGGGGGGGTCGACGCATCTCTTTAATTAAAAATAAGAACCTTAGTATTTATAATTAAAAAGAAATAACAAAGATTATTAGGTATCATCATTGCACGGTATCTTTACTGAGGCCATAAAATAGATAGACCAATTAAATTTAATTGGCTTATATTATTCAAAAATAAGGACTTTAAATAAAATGGCAAAAAAGTAGCATTACGGAGAGCCCTAAAAATTTATAATTCAAATTTTAAGAAACTTCTATTATAAATAACCTCAGTTATTTGAGCTCCGTCCCTCTATGGATCCATCTCTATAGTTGAATGGGCATTTATACTCCCCCATACAAAGCTGTTAAAAATATTGAAAAGGGGGGAAGGGGGGCTTTTTTCCGGTGCCCCCCACTTCCGCAGAGAGCACGACTTCCGGTCACGTGAGTGTGGTTGACAGAAACACGTGGTGCAATTAATTAACAGGAGATGTTGAGGTATTGTTATTTGTGTCTGGATACTTTTAAGGATACTTTGTAGTTTTTAATAATGAAAGAAAAAGAATTTTTAAATACAAAGTATACTTTTCATAGATAATTAAACATTTTTTACAAACTCTTGCGTTTCTCTTTTTTCTTTGTTATCAATAAAATGTATCTATAATAGTAAATATTACTCAAAGTAAATACTATATGCATAGAAAATTTAAATTGTTCATTTTTGTTAGTTATATAGTTCCATATAATCCAACAATAAAAGTATTTGTGAGCTATGGATTTATTTTCCTCATTTTATCAAGCAAGTTAAACTCATAACGAGTTTTACACCATTTACTGAATCTTTTTTTTTTTTTAAAGTTGGTGATAGAGATAGAACAAAAAAAATGCGGATTCGTGTTAACTAATAATTATATATTATAGTAAATTCAAATGAAACTTGCAAATTAATAATGGAACTAAAAAACACAGCTTCCAGTTCCAACTTGCACTCACAACTTTCAACTATTTTTAGGGGTGTTTCAGGCCATTAAAAACACAAAACATTTGCCTCCAACCAGAAAAGTTTGGAATTGAGATCCTTATATCAAGATTTTCTGGTTAGAAGTATATATTATATTTTTGTTTGATGTATAAATGACACTGATAAAGTTACTGAAAAATTTTATTATTTTAAATACTGCATATATCTTTTGAAATATATAGTTAAATACATCTAAAACAAACCGCAACAACCATACTGATGGTTATTAAAGTAGAGATACGTGCTACGTTCGTTCATAACGCATAACCTTACCAAAACCAAAATTACGTTTCGTCGCCATAACGACCAACAATAGCGAGGGTGGAAAACGTCCCACTGCCTACGCGTGTTTCTTAAAATAACGATATCATCAATGGTATAAAAAAATAAACAACATACCGTTCTTGCAGCTTTCCACGATCTTTCACAAACACGAAAATTCCGTTAGAAGGAAAAGATAACGATTTAAACTCTCAAATATAAACAAAAGTTATTTAGTTGACTTGAAAATACTGTTTTAAAATGAAAGATATTTTTACAACGAGCACGTTTTTTTAATGCCGACAAAAATATAACTATTCCACAACCGAATCGAGAGAGAATGTAGAACACGACTATCGTCTGCACTGCAAGTTTGCCAGGCCGATTTCGCGCCAGAATGACGTGCTGATGGTGCTGAGGTGAGAGGGCTTCTCGGACCGAAAACCACGTGATAGGGGAGTGGATTGTTCCATTCTCGATTCCTGGCGGGAAACGGGGGTTGTTGTGTGCTGATGTTAGTGTTCTTCAAGGGTCAAAGGTGGGGAGGGGTTTTAGCAGGTGATGCGGAATTTCTTCTCTTGGAACATCCTCAAAATAGCTTACGTTCGAGCTTTTTATTCCTAGATTTTTATTTTTTAAATTGATCATATTTTCATAGAATGCTTCATTTGTTCCATATTTATTATTAATTAAAGTGTATTCTTTAAAACTGCTTAATTTTTATTAAATAAATACTAATCAAAAAATTTAGAGTAATATTAGATAATAGATGATTAGAGTTTTTTTCCTTAAACAACCGATGTGGTGCTAAAAATGTCCTAAATAAAAATTTTCAAGGATAAAAGGATTAAAATTTTACTTGTATAAAAAGTATGTGTGTCTGATATCTGTAGAAATTATTAACATTAAATTGGTACTTATTGAATACCTCTTCCATATAATTTTTACCAGAGTTAGGGGAGGGGAGGGGGTCTAGGGGTTTGCACATTCGTGGTTTTGTAATTTGACCGACGATATTATATTACTTATAGTCAATCTGTAGTACTGCAAATGTACAGTCTTTTTTATTTTTTTACACTCTATATCTTTCTCAACCATGCAAAAGCCAGCTAATTTACAGTTTAACTAACGTTGATATTATTGTAATAATACCTAAAGATCCCAATAAGCATAGGGGGTTAATAAAAATATATAATTATCATTAATATAGCTTAACTTTGGATACTTTTTGCCCTGGATCAAGTCTCTCCATTCGACCATAGGATATTAATACAGATGTAAAGAATTTTTCCGGATTTAACTAACAGTATTTTAAATAATAAGGAGTGTTAGTTTTAAAATCATATGTAATTTAATTATAGATAACAAAATTAAGAGACATTTTAAAATTAGAATTACAAAAAGTTTGACTCCACCAAAACAGAGATTTAGTCATTACGACATAAATAAAAATTAAAGGTGGAATTTTCGTGCACATACAGTTAATAAGGAATCACTTTAGGAGTGTTGTGAGTTTCAGATATTCGTCTGCATATTTAATCTGATTTTATACGTATAGGGAAGGGAAGGTAGGGATCCAGTCTCCACAGGATTAAGTTTCCGCAGCCTCCCCTTACTTAAAAAGTTTTTTTAAAAATAATTACTTTTTCTGATTTTTGTTAACTATTAAAAAAAGTATTTAAAAAATATATCTTAGCAAATTAAGAACAAACATTTTTCAACAACATTTTAAGATTTAAAGAATTTCGAAAAAGTAATAAAACACTACTCTCTATTTTAAACATGGAAAATTTGAAAGAACAGGGAACAAAAAAATTTAAAACATTCAAAGATAATATTTGACCATTCTCTTGAAAATACAATGTAACGTACCTTTTATTAATGAAATATATAGCATACACACTTATGATTTTACATTAAAAAAAACTCTGATATCTACCTCTATTTTTAATTTAAAAAAATTTTGTTAAAAAGAAAAGGTCAAATATCAGTAGAAATTATCCAATACTAGCAATCAGCTATTCTCTTGAAAGAGCATACACGATCAAGGCCATAAAACATCGTTAGCTAAAGATGGCCAATTTAGATTTCGTTATGATAACGAATTGTTTTAATTTAACAGAGTTTTGGAATGTTCCTTAACGTTTGGCCATCAGATTACGCAGTTGCTAGTGCAAACAAATCAAAAGATTATAAAAGGGATTTTTTATGGATGTGTTCAATGAATATTCTTTTGTTAAATAGTTTTCTGTAACAGATAATATACTTTAAAAAAATTGGTTTCTCCTACTTTTCATTGATGTGAGCTATAAAAGATTGGTATCTGATGTAATAGCTTTCGAGAAAAAAAAGAATTCTTAAAATCGTGAAGTTAAAGCAGACCGTCATAGGAAATATGTATAGACAGGGACTGACTTTTTTACATCTTTAAGAAGGACTGTCAGTCCCATAGAGCTAATGCATTAGTTTTGAAATCACAACTTTTGCAAAAGAATCGCTTTGATATGTTATCTTATTTTCACCATGTATGGGAATCTTCATAACATCCATTTAAAACAAAATTGAAAAGAAAATAACATCCGGTTATTTAATTATTAATTGATAAAGTTTTAAAATAGTGTCGCCATCTGCTGTATATTTTTGGTATTTTAAAACTTCAAAAACATATCATTAAATAACTATATAACATTTTCGTTTCAAATTTGTTTCATTTCGATGTTATGTTGATTCAAATACCTAGAAAAGAAGGGCTAACATGGCAAAGCAATACTTCTGCGGAAGTTGTGATTAGAAAACTAATGCATTTAGCTCTATGGGGCTGACAATCCCTCATAAGGGCCTGTGCCCAAGCAAATTTGGGGGGCCCCCAAACATACCACTAGAATATATTCGTGTGTACTTTTCTATATTTCAGTGTTTTCCAAAACAAATAGCCGAAGTAGTTTGCTCGGAAAGCATGCTTATTATTCCCCCAAAATTAATATATTTTATGAATTTATTAATTCTGAGTTTAAACACAATTTCATTTTGCCCTGCCGAAATCAGTCCCTGTGTATAGACAAACGGAAAAGCGTACAAACAGACGGACACAAAGTATACAATATAAATATAGGTCTCTGATGTCATGTATATTTCGTACTAAAATAAGAGTTTTTAAAATGGTACGAACATAATTTATAATGGAATTGCTGCCATACTGGTTGAATACAAGACATACTCGTAATTGAACGTTCTTTTTCACCTTTTGTTGTTGTTACATTAATAAAATACTATTAATTGTACTCATTAATTTCAGCTGAAACGCAATTAAAATAGAGATTGAAATATTGAAGTTCATAGATCAATAAGGTGGAAGACGCAATCATGAAAAACAATTATTTGAGCTTTTTTATTGATATGGACATTTAATTACATAAAAATATAATTTTAACAAAAAAAATTAAACCATTTCAGTTGATACAAAAAGTAAATTATTTCAGTCGTATAATTAATGTGTGTGAAATATTAAAAAATTACACTATTCAGAATAGCTGAAGACGTTTTCTTGAAAATCATTAATTTTTAATTAGTGCTGTGCTCAAATTACTAAAATACTACTTATAAAGAAAGAAAAATTCATTTTAGTCACAAAGTTTAGGAAATATTATAGTTTAAAATTTTGATTACGGCGTCTGACGCACTTTGAAGAAGAAAAAAATTTAAGATCTTTGAATATGTTAGATGCATTTAAATACATATCTCTATAAATAAAAAAGAAAAATTGAATTTCGTTGAATAAGTCCTGAAAAATGAAAAGGGCTGAAATTATAAAATTCAAAAGGGCCGACGACATTATTTTGAAAATCAATATTTTAAAATTCTTTTGTTTTACATTTATAAAAAATACACATAAAACAAAAAGAAAAAATAATTTTGGTAAACAAATTTATGAAATAAAAAAGTTTTTAAAATTCAATATGGTGAAAGACGCGTCATCTTGAAAAACCCCTTGAAAATGTGAAGAGAAAAAAAAGCTTCTAAGATATTCAGATTTTACGTATGAAAATCTGCAAAATGAGCCAAAAATATCAAAATTGTCATAATAATTACTCTGTATGACAATTCGAAACCTATACTAGTATAGTTGTCATTATAATTAAACAAATAGAGAAATTACATAGCCTCTTACTATATTTGTTTGAGTGATTTACCTTTCCACTAAGAAATCATCTTGAAATTTTCAAAAATTATATTTAATATACGTTGATTTCGTTTGATAAAACTATGAAAAAAATAAATCGGAGTCTATGTGCACAATTTTATAGCCAGATAATTGAATAACAAACTAATAACCTCATCTCATAGCAACAAAATGAAGTTTCTCCCACGCCCTCTCTCTCTACACCCCTTTTCCGGATAATTATGTTTCACAGTTTCGCGTTGTCGACTGTTTGTGTTGTGTATTTTTCGGAAGAAGGGAAGGGAGCAATTTTTAGACTCTCCAAAACCTGTAAAATTTGTACCAACAAATAAACTATTTGTGCCAATAATCTACGTTGTTTCCTTCGTGAATCCTTTCATGAACATTTTGAATATTAAATTTTCCATGAATAAAATATACAATGTGTTGGAAAATCGGGCTTTTCAGTTTTTTTCAGTCCTATAAAGCTAATGTATTAGTTTTGAAATTGCAACCTGTGCGAAAGTATTGCTTTCCCATGCAAGCATTTCCCCAGAAATGAGAATCGTCATTACAGCCAAATAAAACATCATTTGAAAGGAAAATAGTGATTAACTATTAGATAACCGGATGCTAAAGTTTCAAAACAGTCACTCCAGTTTAAAATATTATTTGTTTAATTTTGATGTTCTGGCAGACTGCTTGAAAAAATGCTTACATGACCAAGCACCAAGCAATACTTAGCAGAACTTTGATATTTTGAAACTAAAATTAGGTCTATGGCTTGACTGAACAACCGTCGTAAGTTTATACTGTGTACACAGACTGTCTTACAGTTCAGCTTCAGTCTTACAGACACATCGTTTATATTTTTACGACACACGGTAAGATCATCATTGGTAGGAAGTAGATAAGGTATAAATTGACACACCGGGACTGACTTCCTAAAAGAAGTGAATAAAACACTCGTATAATAACTCACAGTGTAGGTTACGTCACTGTGATTCTACATTGCCATAAGAACACCATGAAAATGGCCCCCGGTGGCCGAGAGGTGTAAGCGTGTAAGCGACGAGCCTCTCACCGAGAAGGTTCGTGGTTCTGTCCTTGGCTAGCCGTACTATAGGGACGTATTCGTGCTGATGGAAAAAAATCCTCTAAAAATCACCGGGGTGCCCGAGTACACTGCGATATACGTGCTCGTTAAATCTGTGGAGTCGAAAGTCCCGACGGCGGCGTTAGCGTACGATGTCACTCGAAGTTCCGTTGGGTGCCCACTCAGGTGTCGACCTCGTCACTTGACCAGGGTTCTAAATTACGAGGCGTAATTGGCTGTGTTAAAGCTCCTAAAGGAGGCTAGAAATAGGCAGCCGGAAACGATTACATTACCATGAAAATTAAGATTGTGAAGAAATATGAGTAAATACCCGTCTGTCCCGACTAGCCACTGGACATTTAAAAAGCCTTACATATTCTGGGCGTAGCAAAAGTTTTCCTCTGCCCTAAATGCCAAAAAGAACAGGCATCACCTCAGCCCCTTTTGGACTGCCTTGAACTGGATTAAGAATATATTTACAACTGTCCACTTCTAGTGTCAGACTTCATTCATGTCAACAGGTTCACTGATATTGTCTGACTTCGTCAGACAAATGGGAGATTAGAAACAACAACACAAAAATATGAGCTGATGGATCAAAGATATAATATAGGATGACAGGATAAGATAATAGGATAGGATATAATATAGGATAATATACTATAGGATAACATATCCATATGTTTAAACGTTTAAAAACTAAAGGATGAAAAGTACTTATCTAATCATTACATACGTAAAATTAAAAGTTACGACATTCTTAGCACTTTCAATTTCCCACATTCCACATTAAAAACTATTTTTGGTTTGAGGATTATTAAATCAATTTAAATTTATTTTATGTACGAGTTATAATATATTTTGAGTAATGTATTTGCTGAAGACATGTATAATTTTGATACTTAAAAATTGCTTCGCGATTAGCCTAACCTCTAATTTTGTAGCCTAAAATATATAACGATTTCAAATTTCACTTGTACAATAAATTAAATTAAAAAAATTTCATTAAGATAAACTTTTATTAATATTTATTGCATAATATCCGAAACCCATATTAGTTCTCTGAACTTCAAATCATTTTATTATTTTTTTTCCCAACAAAATCCATGCATGGTTTTTAAGAACCCTAAAAATCAGTATCCTATGTTGAGACGTTATTTCATTTTGAAAAAGGTAGAACGAGGTTACTATAAATTTTCTTTAATTTTAATTATACAATGAATTTTAATTATATAATGAAACATTAAAAAAATTAAATTTGCCTAATTCAGTTTTATTTTAAAACATTCTATAGATTAAAGAAATTTTTTTAAAAAAATTTCCCTTTATTAACACCTATTTCTGCGATATTAGTTAATTTAAGAAGAATTTAATTCTATAAATATTTTTTAAGTAAAATATTTTTATACGGAAAATTATATAAAATACTGGAATTTTTTTAAAACTTTAATTATTATAATATAGGTTAAAAAATATCAAAATATATTTAAATGAAGTATTTTACTTAAAAGTATATTAAAATTAATTTGAAGCATTTTACAAATTTCTCTCTCTCAAATAGAATTTTTTTTAATTCTACCATTTATTTCGAATATAGTGAATAAAAAAGTTAGTATTTACAAAAAATAGTTTAATACTGTTATTTCCTTTTTTAAAAAAATAAAAAAAATGGTATTTGAATTAAAAAAAAATAAAGTTATAAAAGGTTCATTAAATTTGACTAGCGTTGTGTGAGCACAGTGTAAAACATTATATTTTTTACAACTTTAAAAAATAATTATTATATGATTGGTTAATTCGATAATTAACAAGCAAAAAAAGTACACAAGATTTTAATTTAAAACAAAATGATATTTTTTTAAATAAAATTGTATATACACTGCTCAAAACAATTAGGGGAGCACTTTGCGTACTTCTGTTAACCCTTTCAGTTTCAACTTTTTATTTTTTATTCTAAAAATCTAAAATTTGTGGAATCGATTCATTATGCATCCAGAATGAAATGGGAAAAAACAGAGGGAAAATCTTAATTTTTTAACTAAAATTTAAGGTGAAAAAAATTGGGATCATAACTTTTGAATAAATTATAACAATAACTTTTTCAAAACTTTATTTGTTAAAAAAAAAGTTAAAATCGATTTTGAAACATATAAGAATGCAAGCGTGAAGAATTTAGGGTCAATTTATTTAATAAAATTGTTTCAGGGTGAATTAGTGCGAGCTTAACTTAGTGATAAAAAAATCGCAAGAAGATGGTTCCAAATGGAATCATTGGGGGTGAAATTGTTTAAACCAAGCGCTCCCCTAATTGTTTTGAGCAGTGTATAATACATTAGGGCATATAAACATTTTATGCATGAAGTTTTACGAGCGTTTTTTATGCAAATTTATATATATTAATATATTTTTGGTATTCAAGGATATTTACTCAATTCTTATGTGATCCCAATCTTATTAGTTTGTAATAGTTTTTAGTTTTTATTTGGTGTTCAATTTTTTGAAATGAACAAATTATAAATAATAACGAGCAACTAACACAGTTTTTATAAAGTAAATAGAATGTATTTTTATTTTTCATGATCTTTATAAAAAAATATTTACGGATCATGAAAAATACATCTCTTTCAGTATAGTCGTTAGTACACTCGTAATCAAAAATAATTCTACGCACAATAAGGAACAAAGAAAATTTCTTCTAAAAAAGGAAAAAATAACATTGAATTGATGATCTTGCAACAATGATGAATGAAAATTAATAATGTAAAAAAAAAATTCAATGTGGCTAAAATTTAATAAGTTTAAAATCTGGATATATATCAAGTTTGTAAAAAAAAAATTACTATAGATGTACATTCATGCTAAATGATATAAAATATTATATATATTAGCAAATAAATACCCGTTCTTCGCACGGACTAAAAGAATATCAAATCTATCCAAGTATATGTGTCATTTAATGTGCT